>CM064876.1:18131146-18731146 GCA_032719365.1 Prinsepia uniflora
TTCATAATTAAATAATACTTAGTCCCGATATTCAGGACGGGTCGTTACATAAAACCTTCTTGGAACACTCTTGTACGTTCTTCCAGAATTCTGATTAACAATTTCATACAACCGCTTAGGCTCACCAATCAACCGTTCACTTTTAGACTATATGAAACATCTCTCTCATTTTCTTATTCCACTATCCTAACTCATTTCCTAAGCTTTAATTGGTGTTCATAAAACTAGTTCATATGCGACTATTACCCACACATAACAATAACCAATTACGTAAAACCAGCATACCAAATCATTAGATACGATGTCGTTATTCACATCTTATCATATCAGTCTAAACCTGCACAGGACTAGGAGATTTGGCACGGTGAATAGACATCGAGGCCTCCCTAATCTCTCTTCGACTACCTCCTTAGTCAGGATATGGTTTTGTGCATAGACACACAATTTTGCAAACACCCCATCACTTTGTTATCGCCACAAGTATGACTAGTACTGAACATGGCCTTGAAAAATTTGACAGCAGTAGCACGAATGCCCTCATCATTCTTGTTCCAAATGCTTGAATCATTATGACACGACCCATCCCAATCCCCCGGGATTACCATGGAATGTGACGTGCTCCCGTCTGACAAGAGGCGTCAGACAAGGGATAACCGATTGCCATTGCCCAAACGGGCTTCCAGAGTGCGTAAGGATCGATGGAGGAGGTGTGCGATGCTCAAGTCTCTGCTGCAGTCGTATCCGGAATCAACCTGAAGGGCATTGAAAACAAAAGTTGTGAGTGGACGAAAATAAACAAGTCTGTTTAAAACATTTATAAGACATTTATGCCCCTCAGTAAAATCATATGCATGCACCAAAACCAATAATCCCATATGTAACGACCCGAACCGAAAATAATAATATTTTAATGTAAAAAGACTGTTTTACCCTTGGGGGGAAACTTTGACTTTTTCTCGGGAAATAATTCGGACTTTGACCCATGACTATGACGTAGATCGGGACGTCACGAATCCGTAGACAGGCGGCACGCCGAAATCGGAGTTCGTATGAAGAAGTTATGGTCAAGGAAGCGTTTTAGCGGAATTTACGAACCGAGAACAACGGAATAAAATATTAATTAATTACGGGAATCCGTGCCAAATTAATATTTAAATCGAACCGATGGATTGGTGACAAGTGTCACCCATCCAAAGCCTTACTATTCCAATAAAGCAACTAATACTATTTAATCCATTTTAATATTCATTATTTTTCCCTCCAATTAACCCTAGCCTTTGGATCTGCTGCTCAAATGAATCTTGGCCCTTCACTTTGTCTGATTTTTCTGCTTCATGCACGTTCTCACCTCTCTGTTTTCTGCTTTGCTTACAAACACACACAAACACATCCATTCCCCCTTCACAAACCCGTGCATTCTTCCCCTTTTCTCTCAAACCAGGCGATCAAACCAGCCCCTCTCACACCACCACCCGATCACCAGCAGCACCACCATCATCTACTCATCATCCCCGAGCATCACCGGCAGCCACCACCCCACTTCCCAGCCCCGAAACCACCGTGCAAAACACGACCCGAAAACCTCAAGGAAACCGGTCCAGGAAGCAAACCTCCATAACCACCTCACCTCGACGCGGGAGGAGCTCCAGTCTGCACCGTGGGGATCCTAGGAGCCTAACTGGACGACGGCGAGGGCCACGGCGGCGTGACGGCGGCGGTAAGACCCAAAACCCGATAAGCCCGTTTTCCTTCCCTGTTCGACCCGATCGTGTTTAATGCTTAGAAATGGATTGTTAGGTGATAAACATGTCCTAGGGTGAGTGACGAGTCGTTTGGGACCGGGTTGGACGACGGAGACGCCGTGGATCACCGGAGACGACAACCGGACCGTGACCGTGAGTTTCAGAGATATTCTGGTGAGTTTCCTTCCACTTTCTTCGTGTTTTGAGGTTGTAGAACCGTAGGACAGACCTAGACGATCCCATAGGGATCAACCCCGTCGAAAATGGTGGCCGGAATCGTGTGATGGAATCGGGTCAAACCGTGGGTCGACGGCGACCCGGTTCCAGTCAAACGGGTCGACCCGGTACTGTAGCATGATGACGTCATCATGCTGACGTCACTTCTGACGTCATGATGACGTCATCCTGTCAGATGTTGTCAGACCAGGGACCAATCAGAACGTGCCACGTGTCACCTGACAAGTGTCAGTGATGACGTCATGCTGACGTCAGCGGTACTGTAGCAGCGTTGACCCACGCGTTGACCAGGCGCGTGGGGGCGCGTGTGAACAGTAATTTTGGTGGGGCCGGTACCATTTTCAAGGTTTCGACGATACGGATCCAATGGCGGTGGTTTCGTGTCGATCGGAGATCGTTAAGTTGGTCAAAAGGGGGTTTGAAGCACCGGGAATAGTGCCCGGGACGCGTTTTTGAGGCAGATCTGTTCTAGGGTCTTGGTATTGATATTGTAGGGTCCTTAAGTAACCCTCAGGAATAATAATACAGGTTTGTAGAGATCGTTGAGCAGCAAGGACCGAGTGTGAGTGGGCTGTTTGATTTATAAAAGGCTTGCATGCATAAACTGTTTTACTATTTCCACTGATGAGTCTTATGAACTGTTTATATATGTTATTACAATGTTTTGGGCATGAGACCCGTCTGGATTATATGTGGATTTTGTTTGGGATGTCCGGGGGACATCGGGTAAACTATACTGTTATTGTACTGTACTTTCCTACCTGTGTATATTGTCTCCTCCAGGGAGGGTCGTTGGCCTGGGTGGACCCTGGAGTAGTCACGGGGCTCTGACTGAGTGGAGTTGCCCCCGTTGGGCTGCTTACTCTCAGGAAGGCATGTTCATATACCTCGGGCAGTGACCGGGATACCGGGAGCTGATGTACCTAGAGAGTCTCGGGTGTGAGACCCTGAGTGGCAACGCGTAGCCTTAGAACCGTGACATCATTTGGGTTGGGTTTTTACAGTGCACTGATATGTTAGTTTCACCTTACGATTATTATTGTGGTTCATTGGTTTATAATATTATGTTTTCACTGCATGCAAGATTTGGAAAACGGAGGGGTAAAACCTTATGATTATTTTATTATTAAATTGATTTATAAACTGTTATTTTTGGCCCACTCACCCTTGTTTTACTGACCCCTCCAGACCCTGACACGGCCATAGAGAAGGAGGATCCGGAGGAGGAGGCAGAGGTTTAGTTTGCCTAGCTGTGCACCTGTACACCCACTTGTGGGTAGGTTGAGCACCGAATAAATGTACTCTGACTAGTGTGCTCACATGTTGTATTTTACTTTCCCTTGTCTGACAGTATCACTTTAAACACTGTGTTTGTACATTATCTATGTGAGTCTTCGGTTTTTATTTAAGGGTACTTTTGGTATGTTTAGAGTCATTGTCAGACGGGAGCGGGTCACGTCCCCGGGTGGTCCCAGGTGGGATTGGGACGGGTCCTGTCACCATATTTATTTAGAAATAACCATTAGGGCCTTAGCCTGGAAACCAAAGCCTAGTTTCAATTTCCAAAAGTAAATCCAAGAGTTATTTCATAAATCCAGTAATATGAACCATAAGGCATATAATATAAACCATAACCATTATTTTAGCCACTGCACTATACACTCCAATCCGACATCCCTGATGTCTGACGTCCCTGACGTCAATAAGGTCACAATCACAAGGCTACGCGTGCCACTCGGGTCTCAATTTTCCGAGTTAAATCCCCGAACCCCGTTCGGGTACAGCATCACCAGATGCTTAGCGTCATAGACGCTGGACGTACTAGACGCCCGTGACCTCTCCGGGGTACCTCGCCGGAGGAGACAATATAATATGGAAGGATCTATACAGTGCAGTACTAAATACATTTTATCGATATCCACATGCAAGGCATATATATATACATGGATAAAAATCCAAACCAATCATTAAGTTTCATCAGACGGGTCTCAAGCCCAAATACCGTGAAACGTGCCATAACCAGATTTTCCATATCATCAAAATCACTATTGTTTTTAGCATGTGAATATATATAAAATGTAAACCAGAAAACATTTATTCAATTCCGTTTTAGGGTCCCCGACCCGCAAACACATGTAGAAGTCAACTGGGCCCCTGGCCCGATTTCATAAGTTAACTGGGCCCCTGGCCCGATTCATTAATTAACTGGGCCCCTGGCCCGATTCCATTTATCAAATCCGTAACTGTTTCATGAAATCATATCCAACCACATTTATGGAAATCGGTGTAAATCCAGAAAACCTCGGTTTTCGTGCAAATACGTAATTTACCTCGAAATACGTGAAATCATTTAAAATTCACCGATATCCAAAGTAAATCATTTAATCATAATTATAACAATCATAAAACAGTTATGCATGCATCGAATTTATGAAACCAATGTCCACTCACAGACCGTTTAACCGAGCGCCTCGATACGCGTGCCATAGGCCTTCCCGGGCCAAATCACTATCACCACTCCCAATCCTGTTCAAATCACATTAGAGGATTACTAACCTCATCATTAACATCCTATTTAAGTCACGTAATTTCCCGAATTTTTAAGTATTTTTAAACTGGATTTAAAACCTTCGGACATCCCGAACAATAACGAAACGGAATCCGATCGACACGAAACCAACGCTAAAATGTTCGTTACATTGTATAGGACAAAAGTCATGTTGGAAGTTTCCCAAAATTACCTCACACGCGCCCCCACGCGCCGGTTGAACTCCCTGCGCGTGAAACCCACGCGCTGGGTACTGTTCACCGTCGTTCAACCCGAACGACTGGTAAACGGGTCGCCGTGACCCATAACTTCGTCGTCGAATCTCCGATTTCGGCGTGCCGCCTGTCGTTGGATTCGCATCGACGAAACCTCCGTAACGGTCCTTGGCCCTCGGCCATCGGACATCCCGGTCAAAAAGTCAACATTTGCCCCTATATCGTCCAAATTACGAAAATGCCCCTGGACTTCCGTACATCATAACTTTCACCACGAACGTCGAAATCGAACGTGCCACCTGTCTATGAACTCGTGACGTCCCGAACTACGTCACGGTCATCGGTCAAAGTCCATTTGACCATCCGAATTAAAAGTCAACGTTTTGCCCACGCCCAGGGGCAAAACGGTCATTTTGCACAATTCGTCCGAAATCGCTCAACTAATCCCAGATTAGTAAATCACAATTAAATATTATTACATCCCGATATTCGGGACGGGTCGTTACAACCTTCCCTCCTTAAAGAATTTCGTCCTCGAAATTACCAACAATCTTATTCCACAACCACCTTGTGGAAAACAATTCGACCACACATCTGTGTACACTTGTACACCCACATACTGGGACAACACCAGCCTCGTTTGTACCCAGACATCCCATCACCGTCATACGTCATAATAGCAACAACACTCGACCACCTCGAGTGGAAATGATCACCTGATCCGCGATAAAATCGCCTAACCATTTAGCTGACTCCTTCAGCTAGATGGTTCCTTTCCATTATCAATATATCCTTACATTTGCTCCCATTGGGAGTCACCAAATCTCATTTGTCAGTCCATGCTGACACCATCAGTCAAACTGTCACCACTAAACTTTACCACCCTAGTAAAGCCCCAACCATCAGCCAGTCAGTGACAACACCACGTATTACATCACTCTCGATGTAGTGCAAGATCAACCACATGATCACCATTCGTAGGGCAAGCCCAATCCTGCGACACAAAATAATCTCAATGTCCATAATCACAGACTCCCTCAGTGAACCAAGACGCTGGAAAAATCACGGTGTGATAAAATCACACAAGGCTACTCGTGGTTACTCTGACCACCAATTCACTCATCCTGAGTGTACGTATACCGTCAACTTACTCCATCCAGTGGTGTAACTGGAACACATTGAATACCAGCCCAGCAGTGAACACACATCTCAATACTAGGGTTCCACAAGCCAACCATGGCTAAGAGCACCTGCTCATAAAATCACTGAACCCGACAAGATCAATCTGCCCAGCGCACAGTATCCAATGTCCAGTCCATAATACAGCCAAACAAATGATATCAGAACCAAGCCGATTTCCAACACATTAGTTACACACCACTGGTACATCCCATGTACCGCCATTAGGCACCACTCAGCCTAACCAGTATCAATCCTCGTACAACGTACCTTGTACGTACCTCAATCCATCAATCTGACTATAGCCACCCAGGTCATAGCCAAATACGTTCCAAAAATGAAGTACCTTTGCCCCAAACCAACATGAGACAAAACGAACTCCACCCGTCATCTAGTTCCAATTCCGAATCCGAATCCGCAATTTCGTAAGAAATCCCGAATCCGAACCCAACATCATATTTTTAATCCATTTCCAAATCCGAATCCGAAATCATTATTCCGTAAGCTAGCATTGGAATAATCATTCCGCACCCAAATCTAGTAATCCATTTTCGAGCTTCGCAATCGAATCCTGAATCGTCACCCAGAAATTCGATTCCAAAACCCAAAACCTCGTTTACGTCCATCAAGACGTAACGTAACCGAATCTATCGGTTGCCTCTCCAAAACACTCGATTGACATCATAGGGAAGCCAATCCCAATATCCACACGTCAAAGGTTGACAAAATCCGACCACATCGGAAACCTACTCAACCAAGTCACAAACCATATGGACTTCACTCCGAAAAGAAGTTCAGTCCCGTCATTTACGACTCACATACCAAGGTAAGAGTGATAACTCTCATCCAATCTAGATCATCACGATCACAACCCAGATCCATCGCTACGTCACCCGACAAGCAACATCACGATCCTAGATCGTCACATCGTCCAAAGTCGACAACATCACAAATCAGATCCGCCTAGGATCCACATATGCTCACATAGCTAACGATCCATCTGAAAGCTGATCGTAGGGTCTTACACCCTCAATTAAATCATTCGTCAAATTTCCCCTTGGTGGAAAGATGACCTCGCATTTCACCACCAAATCCAAAATCATACACAACTGTTTGTGTCCAATGACCCAAAGCCAAACATGGGTCCACCCACCAATACACGCTCAACGTACTGGTAGCAATAATCATCATCTGCCACGGCAGGAAATAAGAAGTCAACCCCAAAGACTTCGGAATACCAATCACCGATGTGGAAACGAGCACTCCTCTCGTCTCCCAATCACATCTCTCCCCGAAACGGGAGTTCCAACCATGTTGGGAACAGACATGCTCCCAATGAGATGTCAAGTCCAACTACTGGACTGCCCACGTCCATACCTCACTTGGACCACCACGTGTCCAAAATCAATTCATTACTCGGACCTCACGTCCGCCAATAATCATGTATGCACACACCCCGATTCCGAACGGAAATTTCCTCAACTCTGCCTGGACGTGCATACTAAACTGTCTCCGTCTCACATCTCAACCTAAACAGGTTCAATCCTCGGGTTCCAAATGATTCACAATCACAAAATCCCACATCAATACCACGAATGGTTTCCCCGACTTTTCCAATTTCAATAATTTCCTTGTATTTCCTGGGGATATAAGAAGTATACCATCATACCAATCTCGGAGTTGACAACAACTCCCCAAATCCACCAATACACATGACCTAGGGGACAGCATCCCAAGATTCCCCAAATTTTCAATCATACTTTTTGATCCATTCATCACTTGTCGTCATATATCTGTTAGGACTTATCCCAACACGACACAACCTCCACTGGATCCCATCCAGTCCAAGACTCAACCACCACTGAGTCGCAGATACCAATCATCTGTTCATCATGACAGAGTCACACCCCAACTGGTGGCTCATCGTCATCACAATTACTGTCACCTGCACCAGCGCTAGTACCAGCACCAACGCACCATCATCAATACCAGTATCAGCACACAGGTATCCATACTAGTATTGGCATATAGGTATCACCATACCAACATCCATACATAGCACACGGACACCCATGCTAGCACACGAACATCCATGCTAGCACACAGTGTGCAAAGTTGTTACCCTGGATCTCCGTTCATTCCGAACGACGATCCCGTAACACCACTCGTACCCCACGACTATGGGTACCTCCAATTTGACCACTGGAACATCAGGATAATGGACGTTCCCTGAACATCCCCTGATCCCCAAGTGTGAAAGCCACACAAAATACCCTCGATAGCCAGTCATCTCGACACAACTGTCGACCAACAGTCATCGCTGTCAAGATCCGTAACCACACCTCACACTAATATTCGATCCAACACGGGATTCCATATTTCATCTCACAACCGTATCCATAGATCGAACCCATAAGACTCACTAGAGTCATTCACATGGTCATCCAAGACCTCAGCCGCTCGCCGCAGCACAAATCCTCAAATAACGTTCACTTTTCCAGCCCATCAATTATAAATTAGGGTTCCAAAGTCACACCCTAGGGTTCCTACCGAACCCAACTGCCTTCTGCAGTAAAATCCACAACCTGACCGACTCCGCGGTCCTGACATCGTATAGACGTCCAATCCAATCGCCAACTCAACGTGGGTTCCATCGTGGGTTCCACCACGAAGGTCATCGGCTAACTCCAATGCACCAACCCCCGTACACTAGCCAACACTACTAGGGTCCAAAACTTAGACCAATACTCAACTGAGTTTCGCATTTCCAATCAAATGGGGTTCCCTGAACCTAGCTGTGCCCAGTGGCACAACAATCCATCATCACATGACCGAACCGATGGTCCCACATTACCAGTTAATCGTATACAACCCCACTTGGGTTGAATCGCATCAATGCACGGAGTATCGGGCCAAACACACCCAATCTACCAAAACTATCTATCAGGTTGACAACGGAACAGCAGCCCAAAGAGACATCACACCCTCGTCCTTCGCGCACAAAAGAGCAAAACCTGCTCTGATACCACTTGACACGACCCATCCCAATCCCCCCGGGATTACCATGGAATGTGACGTGCTCCCGTCTGACAAGAGGCGTCAGACAAGGGATAACCGATTGCCATTGCCCAAACGGGCTTCCAGAGTGCGTAAGGATCGATGGAGGAGGTGTGCGATGCTCAAGTCTCTGCTGCAGTCGTATCCGGAATCAACCTGAAGGGCATTGAAAACAAAAGCTGTGAGTGGACGAAAATAAACAAGTCTGTTTAAAACATTTATAAGACATTTATGCCCCTCAGTAAAATCATATGCATGCACCAAAACCAATAATCCCATATTTATTTAGAAATAACCATTAGGGCCTTAGCCCGGAAACCAAAGCCTAGTTTCAATTTCCAAAAGTAAATCCAAGAGTTATTTCATAAATCCAGTAATATGAACCATAAGGCATATAATATAAACCATAACCATTATTTTAGCCACTGCACTATACACTCCAATCCGACATCCCTGATGTCTGACGTCCCTGACGTCAATAAGGTCACAATCACAAGGCTACGCGTGCCACTCGGGTCTCAATTTTCCGAGTTAAATCCCCGAACCCCGTTCGGGTACAGCATCACCTGATGCAGCATCACCTGATGCTTAGCGTCATAGACGCTGGACGTACTAGACGCCCGTGACCTCTCCGGGGTACCTCGCCGGAGGAGACAATATAATATGGAAGGATCTATACAGTGCAGTACTAAATACATTTTATCGATATCCACATGCAAGGCATATATATATATACATGGATAAAAATCCAAACCAATCATTAAGTTTCATCAGACGGGTCTCAAGCCCAAATACCGTGAAACGTGCCATAACCAGATTTTCCATATCATCAAAACCACTATTGTTTTTAGCATGTGAATATATATAAAATGTAAACCAGAAAACATTTATTCAATTCCGTTTTAGGGTCCCCGACCCGCAAACACATGTAGAAGTCAACTGGGCCCCTGGCCCGATTTCATAAGTTAACTGGGCCCCTGGCCCGATTCATTAATTAACTGGGCCCCTGGCCCGATTCCATTTATCAAATCCGTAACTGTTTCATGAAATCATATCCAACCACATTTATGGAAATCGGTGTAAATCCAGAAAACCTCGGTTTTCGTGCAAATACGTAATTTACCTCGAAATACGTGAAATCATTTAAAATTCACCGATATCCAAAGTAAATCATTTAATCATAATTATAACAATCATAAAACAGTTATGCATGCATCGAATTTATGAAACCAATGTCCACTCACAGACCGTTTAACCGAGCGCCTCGATACGCGTGCCATAGGCCTTCCCGGGCCAAATCACTATCACCACTCCCAATCCTGTTCAAATCACATTAGAGGATTACTAACCTCATCATTAACATCCTATTTAAGTCCCGTAATTTCCCGAATTTTTAAGTATTTTTAAACTGGATTTAAAACCTTCGGACATCCCGAACAATAACGAAACGGAATCCGATCGACACGAAACCAACGCTAAAATGTTCGTTACATTGTATAGGACAAAAGTCATGTTGGAAGTTTCCCAAAATTACCTCACACGCGCCCCCACGCGCCGATTGAACTCCCTGCGCGTGAAACCCACGCGCCGGGTACTGTTCACCGTCGTTCAACCCGAACGACTGGTAAACGGGTCGCCGTGACCCATAACTTCGTCGTCGAATCTCCGATTTCGGCGTGCCGCCTGTCGTTGAATTCGCATCGACGAAACCTCCGTAACGGTCCTTGGCCCTCGGCCATCGGACATCCCGGTCAAAAAGTCAACATTTGCCCCTATATCGTCCAAATTACGAAAATGCCCCTGGACTTCCGTACATTATAACTTTCACCACGAACGTCGAAATCGAACGTGCCACCTGTCTATGAACTCGTGACGTCCCGAACTACGTCACGGTCATCGGTCAAAGTCCATTTGACCATCCGAATTAAAAGTCAACGTTTTGCCCACGCCTAGGGGCAAAACGGTCATTTTGCACAATTCGTCCGAAATCGCTCAACTAATCCCAGATTAGTAAATCACAATTAAATATTATTACATCCCGATATTCGGGACGGGTCGTTACACATTAAATATCCCCAACAATCGATTCCTACTTCAACGCTGCAAGGTCTTTGGATGGAAGAACGTTGTGTTCTTATCCCCTTCATTTAACTATGGAAATCTGGATTTTAATTTCTAGTATATCTCTTCCTCCCTGAAAACTCCTTTCAAATCAGATTCCAAAGCATGGATTTTGGGAGCATCAAAATTGGCTTGCTGGTACAATGGGGGTAAGCTCTCAAGAAGCTCCTTAATACGCTTCGCGACATTGGTTCCCTTTGCCTTCCGCCAAGCAAAAAGGCCACGGTGTGCCTCTTTAAGTTTGTACTCAATCACGCTAGGTCTGCTCGTCCTCCCCCTCTGCTCCCAAGCATTATGAACCACTTCAAAACACCACTGCTCATATCCCCATCGCGGATCATAGATGAAACAACTCCTCCGTCATTACTTTTTCGGTTTAGTATCAAAGGCCAACATGGCATCGTCAAATTTTCTTTAATTCTAAAAATAAAAAATAAATTTTATATAATACATTTAAAATAACATAAACTATCTCTGTTATTATAAAAACAAGAGGCTCAAAAGACTTTATCAAAATATTTTGACGAAAATACTCTTTAAATTATTTAATAGTTAAACATATAATAATAAAATTAAATATTAAATTTATAATGAAAATAAAAATTATTTAATAAAAAGGGTGGGAAAAAAAGAAAAGGATAATACTCTTATTTTTAATTAAATTTTAATTTTTTAATAACAAAATTAGTATTCACGTCACTAGATACCAAGAGCCTTATTTTAATATAATTTTAACAGGAAACGAGCACGAAAGTACCCTAAATTATTAATCAACCCGAATAATGCATTACTCAAATATGAATGGAGAGATCGATACTCATGGTTAAATACCAGGCTCCGCAAAGCCGCAAAAAACTGGCACCTTTTCCCGCGCCAATCCTCTGCCTCTCCTTTTTTCTTTTTGCCTCTGCAAGCAGCCCAACCGTTTTGGCGCAAGTTGTCCCCGCGGGGCCCACCATTCACGGACGGTCCTCAGCGTTTCTGGCTCACCGAAGCCTTCATCATTTTCCATTTTTCTTTTTAATTTTTTGGGGAAAAAAATGAAAAGCTAATGTTCTCTGGCGCCTTTTCCCGCGCCAATCCTCTGCCCCTCCTTTTTTCTTTTTGCCATTGTGGGCTCTGCAAGCAGCCCAACCGTTTCGGCGCAAGTTGTCCCAGCCGGGCCCACCATTCACGCAGCCCCGACGGTCCTCAGCGTTTCTTTCTCACCGAAGCCTTCATCATTTTCCACTTTTCTTTTTAATTTTTTAGGGGAAAAAATGAAAAGCTAATGTTCTTCAGAATCTTCACATTCAGTCTCACACGCACGGTCTTTCTCTCTCCTCTGGTTCGGCGTCTATTTTCCGCAAATAGCTTCCCGGATCGCATAAACATCAACATCAAATCACAGAGCCCACAACAACAAACCCCACGTACTCTCCCCCAAAAAAGTCCAGCCCCTGAACGGAGCCCCGAATTGCCATGGCCCGAAGATCAGTACCCATCCTCCTCCGCCACCTCCTCACTAAACCAAACACCCCGACCCGATCCATAACCTATATGCCTCGACCCGGGGACGGCGCCCCCCGCCCTGTAACCCTAATCCCCGGCGACGGCGTCGGCCCTTTGGTCACCAACGCCGTCGAGCAGGTCATGGATGCAATGCACGCCCCGGTCTACTTCGAGAAGTACGAGGTCCACGGCGACATGCCCAAGGTTCCAGAGGAGGTGATCGCGTCGATCAAGAAGAACAAGGTATGTTTGAAAGGTGGGCTGGCGACGCCCATGGGAGGCGGTGTCAGCTCGCTCAATTTGCAGCTAAGGAGGGAGCTCGATCTCTATGCTTCGCTCGTCAATTGCTCAAATCTGCCTGGGCTGGTCACCAAGCATGAGAATGTTGACATTGTTGTGATTAGGGAGAATACTGAGGGCGAGTACTCTGGGCTCGAGCATGAGGTCATCCCTGGCGTCGTCGAAAGCCTTAAGGTACATAAATATTGGACTTTTTCCATTTCTCAATGTTTAATTAAGTAATTCTTTTTGGGTTTTGTTCTTATTTGATTATTGGTTAGATTGGTCGTTTTCTTGTTTAATGACAGTGTATTATATATTACATTAACTATGTTCAACATTGTGATGGCAGCAATTAAATGAAGCAATAATGATTAATATAATGTGACACATTGTGAAGTAAAATTATACTCTGTCCTGCACTTCATTGTTGGGGCTGTACCACCCTATGTGGATTATTGAGCCATTGGAAAAACTATTGCCTGTGACTGTCATAGACTCAAAGTAATCATATGTGACCTCCCCTGACATTGCGAATGTGGGACTCACTGTTGTAATGTGAGATCTATATTCGTTTTTGTGAGAGGGAGGTTATTCGTGAGGATTATAGTTAAAAATTTCTAAAGTAGATAATTGAATCAGATATGTGGATTATAGCATATGTAGGTTTTCTGATTGCAAAATGCTAGTCCCATCTTTTTGTTGCTTTGTTGAAGTTTCTGGTGCTGGGTGAATGGTAAATTTATACGAATGTAATTGAATTATTGCTATTTGGAGATTGAATCAGAGCTATTTGTAGTGAAAATTGCCGACCAATAGTCATATTTTAGCCATTACAGACACTTTGAAGAAAATTATCTTGTTATCGCCTCTATGTTGCCTAGTCTTCAGGGGTATATTTGTCACTTATACTTACTCTTTTGCTAGGTGATCACAAAGTTCTGTTCAGAACGTATTGCTAAATATGCTTTTGAGTATGCTTACCTAAACAACAGAAAGAAGGTGACTGCTGTGCACAAAGCAAACATTATGAAGCTTGCCGATGGTCTGTTCTTAGAGTCTTGCCGTGAGGTTGCCGCGATGTATCCCGTGATCCAATACAATGAAATAATTGTGGACAACTGCTGCATGCAACTTGTTTCGAAGCCTGAGCAATTCGATGTCATGGTATGCCAAATTACATTCAGTGGATATGGTCTTTGAAAAAAAACTGTCCATGCATGTAATGTTAAAATATAGAACCTCACATGGTAAAGATACGAAATTTCTGTACAGAATGGATAACTTTGAGTAACCAAGTAGGCTTCTGAAATGAGGTATCTGTTATGAGTTTCAAAATTCTTTGATTATACCAGAGAATAAGCTATGGATTACCACAAATGTTTCCTTTGTTAAAATTTATAAATCTTTCTAACAGTGTTCTTTCTTTTAAGACTAAAATTGATTATATACAGTACTGTACATTCTAGATTCTTCTTTGAATTGTAGAAAGTTTGGAGTTGAGGTTTGACATTGGAAAGAAAGGGGAAGAGGTTAAAGCAAATATCTTACATGGTTGTGAGATTAAAAAGAGTGAAATATGGTTTCTTTCTCATTTTGACAGGTTTTTTTCCTTAACAATTTTCCTAATGAAACAATCTCGTATTTTTCTCCTTCTATTTTTAATGAAAGAGGGAAAAAAAAAGGTGTTGTAGCTAAAGCAGTTTGACTTACATTATGCAGGTGACACCCAATCTCTATGGTAATTTAGTTGCAAATACGGCAGCTGGTCTTTGTGGTGGCACTGGTATCATGCCAGGAGGTATGTTCTTTTAAATAGCTATCCTAATGTCCTCCTCAAATGGGAAATATATGGCATCTCTTAAAAGAAACCCTGCTTCTTGTTTTTCAACATTTTTGCAGGCAATGTTGGGGCTGATCATGCTGTATTTGAGCAAGGCGCTTCAGCTGGAAATGTGGGAAATGAGAAAATATTGCAGATGAAGAAAGCAAACCCAGTGGCTCTGATTCTGTCTTCAGCAATGATGTTGAGACATCTGCAATTTCCTTCATTTGCTGATCGACTAGAAACTGCTGTGGCACGAGTAATATTAGAGGGTAAATGCAGGACAAAAGACCTTGGAGGACAAAGCACCACCCAAGAGGTTGTTGATTCAGTCATTGCTGCCTTAGAATGACAGACAAGAAGACAAGGTATTCATCGTCCTATAGATTTTTTGATCAATTGGAATGGGAGTGTTTTCCCCCCATCCCGAAATTTTTGAAACATTTAATTTAACCCCAATTCTTTGATTTGCCTCTAGATATTACTGTTCACAATTTTTTGTTTCAAAATAATTCTCGAAGATGAACACTTATCTGGTTTTTTTCCAATACAAAATCCCGATCTATCATTGTGTTTGAGCTCAACTTGTGTACATTGAAACATGAATCAGGAATCCTTTGCTTTCAAGTTGATTGAATAATTATGCAAATCGAATTAAGGTTGATAATGATCTCGTTTTTATGATGGCTTTTATTTTTATATCATCATCATTAAAAAGGGCCTTCCTTATGAAATGTAGGCCCAAAACAAACATGCTGACGGCCCAGCTATACTAGTATTGTAGTTGGCTCCAAGTTGTCTTATGATAATCTTTTGATTTTTGGGTTTTGAAATACGTTAATTTCGACTATTCTTTTCTGAATATTGGATCTAAAATTCCAAAGAATTTATTAAATAAAATCGTACCTACTAGTTCATGTTCGATATTTTTTATGTGCTAATCCTACATCATAAAACGTTATTAAATACTCATCCAGTCTGCCGATCATTGTAAAAATGTTAGTATCAGGTTTCACTGCTTGCACTTGAGTCTCAAGAGTAGAGCCGTCACCATTAAACTATGGGATTATATCTCCGAAATCACAATAATCATGGATGTATGGTTAAGAGTCCGAGACTCAGACCATCAGAAAGGTACTTATCTGAATTGCGCGCCAAATGAAATAATGTGAATTTTGTATTCATGTCTGGTTGATTGTACAAACCAGATATAAATATTCCAAACAAGATGACGCCCAATCCAGATGGTCGAATGATTTATCAAAAAAAAATTATTCCAGATGATTGAATGTCTTCATCAGCTCCCTAATGGAAATTCATATATTATTCCTTGCGCAAGCTAGTAGTAGTTTCAACGTTGAACTTATCGTTGATACCAATCAAACAATTCAACCCAGTCTCTGCAGCATCTCCGCCGCCCTGACTTGATCATCTGTCACGCTCAGTTTCACCCTCAATGTTGCTCTCGCTACTCTTCTGAGGCTGATTTCGAGCCACAGTCATGGAATTCGATCAACGGTCTTGTTCGGTGCTCGGCAAATCAGGTCCCCTTATCTCCCATAGGGTTCTTGGAGCGAGCTGCCAGAGCTTACACACACAGGACCTCACTCGTCTATGGCTGTCTCAAATTCACCTGGGCCCAAACCCACCAACGCTGTCTCAAGTTAGCTTCTGCTTTAACTCAGCTGGGCATTTCTCCAGGTGATGTGGTAAGATGGGTTTCATTCATATTTAGCTTCAGTTTAATTTTACCATGTCAAATTATCATGCTTTCTTGCCAAATACCTCAGAAATCTTACTGAAATTTGTGATTCAATTTGCTAAGAATGAATTGGAGTGCCAGTGGAAGAATGTAATATTGATGTTTAACCATTCAATTGCTTAACCAGGTTGCAATTTTAGCTCCAAATATCCCAGCCATGTGTGAGCTGCATTTTGCAGTTCCAAGGCCGGGGCAGTTCTTTGTACGCTAAACACACGCCTTGATTCCTCCATGATTTCTGTCCTCTTAGCTCATTCTGAGGCGAAAATTTTGTTTGTAGACCATCAGTTACTTGAACTTGCCCATGCGGCCCTTGATCTCCTCATCCAAAAAACCGATACAAAATCACCCATTCTAGTTTCAATATCTGATTCTTGTGAATCATCTGATTCATCTCCGACCCCTTCAAACACCTATGAATATGAAAGTCTTCTGAAAATTGGGGATAGTAAATTTAAGGCCAAAGAGTGAATGGGATCCTATCAATATAAATTATACTTCTGGCACAACATCAAGGCCGAAAGGGGTTGTTTATAGCCACCGCGGTGCCTATCTTAATGCCTTGTCTACAGTTTTGCTTCATAGACTTGGCTCAATGCCAGTTTATCTCTGGACTGTGCAATGGGTGGTGCCTCGTTTGGGGCTTGGCTGCTCAGGGTGGCACCTGTTAGTGTCTAAGCAAATCACTGAGAAGTGACTTGGCACAATGCCAAGTGGATTGCCAAGTGGCAAGTGACAAGTGTGTGAGTGTGAATGAATTCAAATGTAAACGTGCAAGGGAGTGAGTGTGTGCATTCTGTTATTGAGTGCAAGTGTGAGTGAGGTGCACTGAATGAAAATCAGCAAAGAATGTGTGTGTGTGTGTGTGAGCTGTAAAGGTGCTGATGTGTGATGAGGTCATATACATCTCTAATCGTTTCACAGTGAGAGTGTGAGTGAGTGTGAATCGGGTATATGTGTGTATGTGATGCTAAATTCAATCTAATGAGAAAAATCAGAGAATAGAACTCAGGGGTAGTGCTATTTCTACACTGAGAATTCAGAAACAAGATATATTTTCATTCACACATTTTTACAAACACTTAGTGTGCACATTCATACAATCTGATCATCAAGTTCATCTCCTTCAATTCTAAAACCAGAAATACAGAGAGGAAGAAGATCTTATTCTATTCTAGCATAAACCAATTGAGCTAGCCTCGATGCATCCGCTAGGAGAATTGAGGTTCTGAGGATTGTACCTGTTAGTGGTTGAACTAGCCTCTGCATTCTTCTTCTTCTGTGTTGATCGATTCTCTGTGTTCTGATGAGCCTCTGCTAACATGGTATCAGAGTAGTGAAGATCTTACTGTCTCTGGGGCGTGGTGAAGCTGTGAAGAAGGAGCTGCACAGTTGCCTGTGAATCAAGGCAAGATGGCTGGAACTGGTGGTGATCCAAAGTTGCCTGTGTTTACAGGAGTCAATTACGATTTCTAGAATATAAAAATGAAAACAGCACTTAAAGCAACTGATCTATGGAAAATTGTTGATCAAGGAGTGACTGATGTGGAGTATGATAGTGATGATGAAGTGATAGAGATGGCTCAGACCAAGGCAGATCAGATCAGAAATGCCAAGGCCCTGAACCTGATCCAAAATGCAGTTTCTGAGGAGATTTTTCCCAGAATTTCAAATGAAGAAAATGCTAAGCGAGCCGGATGTTCTGAAACAAGAATTCAGAGGGGATCCTAAAGGTAAGGGCAGTTAAACTTCAATCACTACAAAGAGATTTTGAGTATACTAGGATGAGAAGTGATGAAACTTTTTCAGCATACATGTCTAGACTATATGGAGTAGTAAATCAGACGAAAACCTATGGAGAAACCATTACTGAAAAACGTTTGGCTCAGAAAATACTCATTAGTCTAACAAAATCCTATGACTCAATTGTGTCAATCCTAGAAGAGACAAGGGATTTGGACACTGTTAGTGTTGAAAGTATTACTGCATCTATAAGGGCATTTGATCAAAGATTAGAAATGCATGATGACAGTGAAGTAGAGAAGGCATTCTCTAGTATGAGTTTTCAAAATCAATTAAGAAGTCATTCTGGAGGAACTCAGGGAGGATACAAGAAGAGGTTTCCTAGTAAAACCTGGAGTTCCAATAAGAGCAGATTTGGGGCAAAGGATAAACAGGAGTCTGAGGTTCAGAAGGGTGAAGAAAATGACCCAAGACCAAACTGCAAGACCTGTGATAGGAAGCATTTTGGTGTTTGCTGGACCAAGAATAAATTCAAGTGTTTTAAGTGTGGAAAACTGGGCCATATTGCTAAAGATTGCAGAGTCAAGCAAAATGCACATATGGCACAGTATGTGAAAGAACCAGAAAAGAAAATGGAGGGAAACCTGTTCTATGCATGTCACTCAGCCTCTGTTGAGAAGAATGCTGAAGTTTGGTACCTTGACAGTGGCTGTAGTAACCACATGACATGCCATGAATCTCTACTGTCTGATATTGACAGGACATTGAATGTAAAGGTGAAAATGGGGACAGGTGAACTGGTTCAAGTTGCTGGAAAAGGATCTTTACTTGTTCACACTAGCCAAGGTAACAAGTACATCAGAGATGTCATGCTTGTACCTGGTCTGGATGAAAATTTGCTGAGTGTGGGACAAATGATTGAGCACGGCTACTGCCTAGTGTTTGGGGATCAGGCAGTGGAAGTGTATGAAGATATTGAAATGCAGCATAAAATTGCAAGGGTTCCTATGACAGGGAGCATATGTTTCAAAATGTCCCTGGATTATGGTTTTCATGTGGCTAGGAAGGCTGAATCAAAGGAGGATTTGGAGCTGTGGCACAGAAGATATGGGCACCTAAATCACTCAAGTCTACAGATGTTGAGTAACAAAAATATGGTAGTTGGTCTACCGAAGCTGGTTGGGGACAAAGTCTTGTGTGAAGGGTGTATCACAGGGAAGTTTCATGTGACTCCTTTTGACACTGAAGAAGCATGGAGGGCTTCAATGCCCCTAGAACTCATACATTCACATGTATGTGGGCCAATGCAAACAAAAACTCTTGGTGGTAATCTCTACTTTCTTCCTTTTATAGACGATCACATAAGAATGTGTTGGATTTATTTTCTTAGACACAAGGCAGGAGTGTTAAATGTGTTTAAGAAATTCAAAGCTACTGTTGAGTTACAAAGTGGATTCAAAGTGAAGAAGCTAAGAAGTGATAGGGGGAGAGTATACTTCAAATGCTTTCCAAGACTTATGTGATGAGCATGGAATTGAGAGGCAACTAACTGTTGCTTACTCTCCTCAGCAAAATGGTGTTGCTGAGAGGAAAAACAGGACAATTATAGAAATGGCAAAGTCCATGCTGCACAGTAAGAAGCTATCCTATGAGTTTTGGGGTGAGGCAGTAAGTACTGCAGTTTATATCCTGAATAGAAGTCCAACCAAGGCTGTGCAAGGGAAGATACCTTTTGAGAAGTTCACAGGAAGAAGGCCTGGTGTCTCGCACTTGAAGGTTTTTGGGAGTATATGCTATCTGCATATCCCAAAACAGAAAAGGCAGAAATTGGATGAATCAGGAGAAAAGGGAATATTTGTAGGCTATGGGAGTTGTGAGAAGGGTTATAGAGTCTACAATCTAGCTACAAAGCAAGTGGTGGTGTCCAGGAGTGTGATATTTAATGAAGAAGGGTGCTGGGATTGGAGAGAAGTCCAGAGTTCTCAGACTTATGTTCATCTGCCTATGAATTTAGAAGTAACTCAAGAAAGTTCTGAAATTAAGACCTCTAGCCCTCAGAACTCAAGTCCAAATAATGGAGTAGGTTCTGGTGCTAATCCTAGTGCTAGTATTAGTTTAGGTCACACGGCAGGTTTTGAAACCAGAGGGGAGACCAGTGAGAGTACCAGTAACACCCCAGTGAGATTGAGAAGTCTCAGTGACATCTATGCTAGATGTCACATGAGTGTCATAGAACCTAAAAGTTTTAGTGAAGCCTCTCAAAACACAGCATGGAAGAAGGCAATGGAAGCTGAACTACTTATGATTGAAAACAATGATTCTTGGGAGTTAACTGATAGACCATTTGACAAGCCTGTTATTAGAGTTAAGTGGATATACAAAACCAAGTTAAACCTGGATGGATCTGTTCAGAAGCATAAGGCAAGGCTTGTAGCTAAAGGGTATGCTCAGAAACCAGGGGTTGATTTCAATGAAACTTTTGCCTCTGTGGCAAGATTAGATACTATCAGAACTCTAATTGCCCTAGCAGCACAAAGGGAATGGAAATTGTTCCAATTGGATGTGAAATCGGCTTTCTTAAATGGTGTATTGGAAGAGGAAGTATATGTTGATCAACCTGAGGGGTATGTAGTAAAGGGCAGTGAAGATAAGGTTTACAGACTAAGAAAGGCTCTCTATGGGCTCAAGCAAGCACCACAGGCCTGGTATGGGGATATTGATGTTCATTTACTTACGTGTGGTTTTGAGAGAAGCACCAGTGAGGCCACTTTGTATTTGAAGGGCATGAAGGGTGAAGGAACTCTCATTGTTTCCATCTATGTAGATGACATTGTCTACACAGGTGATAGTGAGGAGCTGATGACCAACTTTAAGCAGGACATGATGAGCAGATATGAGATGACAGACTTGGGGTTACTGCATCACTTTCTAGGAATGGGAGTACTGTAATCCAGCAGTGGGATATACATTCATCAGAGAAAGTATGCAGAGACTTTACTAAGGAAGTTTGGTCTACAAGGGTGTAAACCAGTAGGCAGTCCTCTGGCCACAAATGACAGGTTACAAAGAGAAGATGGAAGTGGTGAGGCAGATGAACAACTATACAGGCAGATTGTGGGAAGTCTGCTGTATTTGACAGCAACCAGATCTGATGTTATGTTTGCAGCAAGTCTGTTGTCTAGATTTATGCACAATCCTACAAGGAAACATCTTGGCACTACAAGAAGAGTCTTGAGGTATGTGCAAGGGACATTAGACTATGGTTTGGAGTACAAGAAAGGGAAAACAACGACCTTGATTGGTTTATGTGATAGTGATTGGGGAGGGTCACTGGATGACAGTAAGAGCACTTTTGGGTATGCTTTTACTTTTGGAAGTGGTATTTTTTCATGGGCTTCAGTAAAACAGACTAGTGTGGCCTTATCTACAGCAGAAGCTGAATATGTAAGTGCTTCTGAGGCAGCAACTTAGGCCGTATGGCTCAGGTTTGTGTTGCAAGATTTTGGTGAGGAACAACTAAATCCTACAGTCCTTATATGTGATAGCATGTCTGCTATTGCTATGGCTAGAAACCCAGTGTTTCATCAAAGGACTAAACACATTAGTAGAAAGTTCCATTTCATCAGAGAAGCAATTCAGAATGGTGAAATCATAATTAAATACTGCAACACTGAAGATCAGATTGCAGATATATTCACTAAGGCTCTACCTAAACTGACAGGACCCATCCCAATCCCCCCGGGATTAGTGCGGGATGACCCTGCTCCCGTCTGACACGAAGTGTCAGACAAGGGATATTTCCGACCTTTGCCCTCCCGGGCTATCAGAGTACGCCAGGATCCGGAGGAGGCATGTGATATCTCGATCTCTGCTACAGTCCACATCCGATGTCAACCTGAAGGGCAGTCAAAACATTAAAAACTGTGAGTGGACAAAACAAAAGTTTATAAAACATTTCATAAGACATTTGTACCCTCCACTAAAAAACATGCATGCATTCGAAAACCATTTATCCAAAACAAACCATATGTGGGACTAAGCCCAAAGCAGATATAAACTAAGGTCGAAAGGACCACAATAAAAACGATAATACGGGCCACTGCCCAAATCCTGTGCACACCTGTACACACCACATATCATATATCATATATCCATCACATACATATATATAAGTCACACAACCAATCCTGTCACGGTATCCAAAGCCACGCGCGCGCTACCCGGGTCTTAATCCGAGTCATCTCAAACACTCCCGCGGGTCGACCCGAACGTCTGCAACCGGGTCGCCGTGACCCGCGGCTTGACCCGGCCGGTTCTCCCAGCTCCGGCCACCAAAACACTCCCCGTTTGTCCCATTTTCTTCCGAACGTCATAACTTCTTCCTCGAACGTCGGAATTGAACGTGCCACCTGTCTATGAACTCGTGACGTCACGAACTACGTCACGGTCATCGGTCAAAGTCCATTTGACCGCCCGATTAAAAAGTCAACGTTTTGCCACCATCAAGGGCAAAACGGTCATTTCGCACCGTTCGTCCGATTTCGCTCTACTAATCACGGATTAGCCTCACTAATCGTGATTTGTCACTAATCTAATCTAGGAATTTGGGACGGGTCGTTACATAAACCTAGATTTTGCTACCTAAGGAAATTGTTGGGAGTGGTTCCAGTGATTGGCTTAGGAGGGGTTGTTAGTGTCTAAGAAAATCACTAAGAAGTGACTTGGCACAATGCCAAGTGGATTGCCAAGTGGCAAGTAACAAGTGTGTGAGTGTGAGTCAATTCAAATGTAAACGTGCAAGGGAGTGAGTGTGTGCATTCTGTTATTGAGTGCAAGTGTGAGTGAGGTGCATTGAATGAAAATCAGCAAAGAATGTGTGTGTGTGTGTGTGTGTGTGAGAGAGAGCTGTAAAGGTGCTGATGTGTGATGAGGTCATATACATCTCTAATGGTTTCACAGTGAGAGTGTGATTGAGTGTGAATCGGGTATATGTGTGTATGTGATGCTAAATTCAATCTAATGAGAAAAATCAGAGAATAGAACTCGGGGGTAGTGCTATTTCTACACTGAGAATTCAGAAACAAGATATATTTTCATTCACACATTTTCACAAACACTTAGTGTGCACATTCATACAATCTGATCATCAAGTTCATCTCCTACAATTCTAAAACCAGAAATACAGAGAGGAAGAAGATCCTATTCTATTCTAGCCTAAACCAATCGAGCTAGTCTCGATACATCAGCTAGGAGAATTGAGGTTCTGAGGATTGTACCTGTTAGTGGTTGAACTAGCCTCTGCATTCTTCTTCTTCTGTGTTGATCGATTCTCTGTGTTCTGATGAGCCTCTGCTAACAGCACCAACATCTGCCTCAGAAAGGTCAATCCCAAAGTCATATTTGAAAGCATAGTTCTCCACAATGTGACAAACATGGGAGGAGCATCAACGATGTTGAACATGATTTTGAATTCACCGGTCAGTGAACGAAGGCCGCTTCCTCACAAGGTGGAGATAACGACGGTCGGTTCACCTCCCCCGCCCCAGATATTTTTCAAGATGGAAGAGTTGGGTTTTGGAGTGACTCACTTGTATGGCCTCACTGAAACTTATGGTCCCGGGACTTACTGCTCACGGAAACCAGAGTGGGATTCTCTGCCACCTGACGAAAGATCAAAGCTTAAAGCTCGGCAAGGAGTGCATCATCTTGGTTTACAAGATGTTTACGTAAAAGATCATGAAACTATGAAGAGTGTCCCAGTTGATGGTAAGACAATGGGTGAAGTTATGTTCAGGGGAAACACAGTAATTAGTGGTTACCTTAAAGATTTAAAAGCTACCGAGGAAGCATTGAGAGGTGGCTGGTTTCGAAGCGGTGACCTTGCTGTGAAGCACCCTGATTACTACATAGAAGTGAAGGTGGAGACGGTTTTGTTTAGCCATCCGGCTGTGCTTGAGGCTGCGGTCGTGGCTAGGCTGGATAGCCATTGGGGGCAGACTCCTTGTGCAATTTTGAAACTCAAGGATGGATTTGATCAGGTATATGTCGAAGAGCTCATAGAATTCTGCAGGGATCGTTTGCCTCATTATATGGCTCCCCGGACAGTCATTTTCGATGACATACCTAAAACCGCAACTGGGAAGATTTAGGAGTTTGTTCTTAGAGAAAAGGCAAAGGCCCTAGGTAGCCTCACTTGAAAAACAAACCAACAAAATTACACAAGTAGTTTTTCATTGGAAGGTAAACAATGGATCTGCAATCAGCTCAACCGGATGCTGATCCAGATTGAGCTGGATAATCTAGGGGTAAACAATGGAGCCACAATAGAGGTAATTTCTGATCTTGATTACAGATGATATGATAAAAAATTTGGATCCGAATAATGAACAGTTGGTTCTCCATCCAAATTGACGGCGAATACACCGGCATTCTTATCCATATGAAGTCTGCCTCCTGTGTATCTCTTCACGATTGCCAGGATTTTTCGAATGAAAGGATATCTGAGTGCTAGATCCCAATATGGTGTAACCTCCTGCCAATTTGGCATAAGCAAAAATGCATTCTTATTTCAATAATGACATCGGAATGGTGTTATTTTCTGAGAAATTAAGAGAGAAAATGTATTGTACCCTAACCAACGCAATCCAGTATCGGCCTTCCCCATCATATTTGATATTATCAGGCATGCCTGGCAAATGATCAATGAAACTTTCTACACCCTTTTTTTACTACCTTGCAGGTAATATTTCCTGCACATTCTCCTGCAATATTTACAATTTAAGTAACAAAAAGATGAACTCAGCCTACTTCAAATGGTATTTCTTTTTTTGTTGTGTAGTAGGTGATCTATAGTTCGACTATTGATCAAAATTTTGACTTACAATATATAATTAATGCACTACAGAAATTTCGAAAAGTGAAGAAACTGCATTAGGGCAAATAAGAACCTACATGACAGTTTCACAAAATATGACAAAGGTTTGATCTAGAGAGACGAAAACTCCATTGGAAATGTAGAGACTGTGGACCAAAGCTTTGGTCTCTTTGGGTGGTGGTATTATAGCTCATAAATCTGCCATGGGGTCTGCGCCCTAAAATATCAAAGACGACGTTGTCTAAGCTGTATTTATAAGAAGCATCAGTGAAGTAAAGCATTAGTGAAGTAGAGCATGCGAGCGTGCGGCTGCCACTGACTGTTGAGTCAAGTCATGAAGGGGAAGAGGAGCTGGGTTGAACGAGTCGAATTGGTTTCAGAAAAAAAAAACGACTCGAATTGGTAGATGAGTGGGGCTAGTGCCACTGGACCCAATATTGATAAGATGAGAAAAATATTAATGGACGACCACGATGATGACGATGATGTTGTTGAATTGCTGGTGATGAATTATGATGAGAGGGTTGGAGTGAGGAATGTGATTCAAGGTTGGTTGTGGAGGATGCCAGTAACTCGATTAGGGATAGGAGTGAGGAATGTGATTCAAGGTGAGTTATGGTAGCTAGTAACTCGGTTTAGAGTCTTCCACAATGATTTTAATAATTTGGAGGTGGGACGTATTTCACTTAGAATGGTAAGTTTGTTAATTATTATTTTTTCTTTCTCGAAAGAAGGTTTCTTAATTCATTATAAATCATAAATCCCAGATTATTTAGACAATTCTGAAACAAAATATTATTAATACAAAGCATCAATAAAATTGGAGGTTTGTTGTAAACACAATGGAGAGTTATCAATTCGTTCAGTTAAACCCTCTTTATATAGGAGTAGGGTTAGATTACAATATATGGACAAAAACGTCCTTACATAGAAATAGACATACAGTTTAATATATTTACAACACTCCCCTTTGTATATTTCATGTAATGGTGTCGTTGGGCTACGTGCTTATATGTTGCCTCGTTAAAACCTTGCCAGTTAACAAAAACCCCTGTGGGACAAAAATAATTCTGGTCGAAAGAAAAAGAGTGCAACGCGCATTGATCGTGATTGCATCGGGATCTTCGGAAATAGTTGAAGTTGTCTCTTCTGGAACATTGGTAGATAGTTCGTCTTTGAGATAGTATGCATTAATGTTGCTACACCAAAATCTTGCCTGGTAAACCTAGTGGGAAAAACCCGTGGTCGAAGGGAAAAGATGAGCAAATGCATATGAGTCGAATCATGCCATCTTCAGGATACATTATTAATGGGGTGACCATAACAAAATGTGTGCCTCGTTAAAATCTAGCCAAGTAATAAAACTCAATGGGACAAAATAATCCTAGTCGTAGGACAAAAGAGTACACGATGGCCTTGTGAGTATACTTCGGGATACTCACTATGCTTCAGGGCGCTTGGTATGTTTTGGGATACTCCCCTTGATGTCTACTCCCCCTGAAAATTAAGAACTTGGTAGATCTGCCAATCTACACATGGAATGTTGCATTAGATGATGGCTTGTTATTGTCTCCTATAATGAAACTGGTTCTCATCTGCTGGATGAAGATAACATTATCTTAGTAGATCATCTTAGGTTCATCATTGGTGGAATGCAGTCCACAAGTACGTACTTCGAATATGCCCCATAACGACCTTTAGCCATATACCTTCACAGATTGATTCGTGAAGAGTTAAAATCTTTGCAAAATTTGAAAATGTAGCAATAAGGGTCTGTTTCGTAGACTTCCAAGATATTGTTGTGTTCCCAATGGTAAAGACATAATCGGATTGGGAACATGGCTTGTGTGGGTCTGATAGGTAAACCGCATCAGCATACCCAACGAGGCGTGCATCGTTCTGAGGACCTAATGGGGGTTTAATCATTTCTCGATGCATAGGGATATAATAAGCCCATATCTCACATATCATTAAGGTATTGGAAACTGTCTTTTATGTCATTCTAGTGACAGCGTGTTGGCGTAGAGCTGAATGTTGCTAACAAGTTCACAGCGGATGAAATGGCCGGTCTAGTGCATTTAAATCAAGTACAATAATGCGCTTATTGCACTTAGATAGGAAACTTATGGTCTCACCATCTCTTCGTTATCATCTGCTAGACGAAACGGGTCCTTTATAGGATCTAGACTACGGATGATCATAGGCGTGCTTGAATACTTTGCTTTTATCCTCATTAAAGCATTTCAACATTTTCTGGGTCTAATATCAAAATCTTCTAGATGTGATATAATCAATAGACTAAAACCTCATATGAACAATACTCGAGCTTCAGGTCGAGACAAAACTTCGTTCTCCTAAGATCCTTCATTTCAAAATCCAACTTCAGGTGCTGAGTAGTTTTATTGGTTTCTTCTGGAATACCAATCAATAGCAAACCTGGAACTTGTTTTCTTAATAAACACGCATGGGTATTCTTCGTTATTCCATCCTAATCAAATCACTTGGATGGTTATACCACATCCATCCGGATTATCTCAATCCGTAAAGTGAACGCCTCAAAGAAGTAACGTACTTATGAATGCATGCTCATCAATCTAAGCTTGATCAGTTGAGAAAACAACTTGACATCTCACCAAGCAACGCAACATTTAGAGATGCACTTAAGCAAACCGGCTCATCTGGACCTCCATCCCCAATACTCGGTGATTCCATAAGTGAGAAAGGTAATTCAGAAGAGGAACAGACTTTCGGAACACCATTAGCCATGGCACGAAATCTGAGTATCCGTGAGTAGACCTGTGCAAACAAAAATGGTACTACAAACTTCTGCATCTATTATCCCGAGTCTAGAACCAACAAGAAAGATATCGAGTTTAAGAATGGAGTCCTTCATCAGCTACCCAAGTTCCATGTAATCAGAAACAAAGATCCACACAAACACTTAACGGAGTTCCAATTCATCATTGGTAGTATGTGTCCGGATGATGCGGACTTGGAAATCATGAAGCTGAAAGCTTTCTTGTTGTCCTTGGAAGATAGAGCATGGGTATGTGTAACGACCTGTCCCGAATTTCGGGATTAGATTAGTGACTAATCACGATTAGTGAGGTTAATCCGTGATTAGTTGAGCGAAATCGGACGAACGATGCAAAATAACCGTTTTGCCCTTGAAATGGGTAAAATGTTGAATTTTCATTCTGGCGGTCAAATAGACTTTGGCCGATGACCGTGACATAGTTTGGGACGTCACAAATTCATAGACAAGAGGCACGTTCAATTCCGACATTCGAGGAAGAAGTTATGACGTTTGGAAGTTCAAGGGCATTTTGGTAATTTTGGTTAAAAGGGGCAAATAGTTGACTTTTGGACTAGGAGGTCCGATGACCGAGGGCCAAGGACCGTTACGTAGATCGGGACGATACGAATTCATAGACAGGCGGCACGTCAAATTCGGACGTTCGACGGCGAAGTTAGTAGAGAACGTGTTCCGTGGTCTGAAACTATTTGCATCGTCCTTTAGGAACTTTCAAACATATCTCTATATAGATCCCCTATAGAGATAAACATTAACCACGTTTATAAGCTGTATATTCAGTTTTTCTGGAAACTACCAAATTAATAAGGTAGAAAAACGTTATGACATCCATTATGAGAGAATACGTCTCCTCGTAATGAATCTCAGGGCATTGAGAAAACTGTACGCCATTAAATGAGTTGTACATCTCACAATCTCATCTTTCTCATTACGCTTCCTTGTAACTACCCATTTAAATCCTGCAGGTTTAATATGGGGAAGTGTGGGGACTACAGGTCCAAACACCTTCCTTTTTGGCAAGGAATCTAATTCGACCTATATTGGTTCTTTCCATTTTTGGCTAGTCTTCTCTACGTTGAAATTAATTCATCAACAGAGTAAGGCTCGATTTCGTTTCTAGTTATTATTTCGGTAGCTACCGTGAATACATATAAATCATCGATGATAATATCATTCTGGTTCCCTATCTCACATAAACATGCATGATTTACTGAGATCTCTTTATTCTCAGGAGTGGGTTCAAACGTTGAGGCGTCCCCCAAAGTCGTCTCTTCTAAGACAGACCCATAATTCGGAATTATCTCACGAGATGAATCAGATGATATTGTCAAGGGATTCAATTGTGCCAAATATCCTCTTCCAGGGATAAGAATCCTTCGAACCTATTGGTCTATCTCGCTTCTAGGCAGATACATATGACTGGTTAGCCGTCATAGCCGTACCTCATCTTTCTAGAACGACGCTTCCTACTGGGACGTCTATCCTTGCAGGTAAGTTTGCAGCATGTATATGTGCATTTAGGGATCAAGATGAGACATAGTGGGGGTGTTCCATGTCAATTCACGTCATTCTTCGGGAACGTTTGACGTTCTTATCTCCCCCTTACGACGGGAAGACTGTCTCAATAAAAGTGACTACCCGCAATATTGCGGGAATGAGATCGCCTGTTAAGGGCTCTAAATAGCGTATAATAGAGAGGGATTCATAACCGACATGTATGCCCCTTCTTTGTTGAGGTCCCATATGTGTACATTGTGGCAGTACAATTGACACGTAACTGCACACCCATAAATGCGTAAGTACGAAATAGCTGGTTCGTACCCAGTCACCAGCTATAACGATAACATCGTTTGGTGGCGTTGACCTCAACCGGACCAATATTACTGCATGCAAAATTGCATAGCCCCAGCGAGAAATTAGAAGCTTGGTGCGCATTACCAAGGTGAATTAGTGTTTCTGCGAGACCATTATGGATGTGAACATGGAGAACCAAATGTTCATCAGCAATCCCAAGGGGCATGCAATAGTCATCGAATTATGTCGATGTAAACTCTCCGGTATTATCGAGTCTTATAGACTATATAAGAGAATTCAGGTGGTGTGACCGTCAATTGAATGATCAGAGTTAAGAGATTAGCAAACGCAGTATGCGTGTGGACAAAAGTGTAGCATATGACCACTTTGTCGGTATCTCAACCTGAACCATGAAATTTTTTCAAAATGGTCTGCATGGTGGTTGGAAAGTTCACAAAATTTCCCTTATATTATGTACAAGAAAAGGGTGGGGTCTTAACTCATCTTTGCATATAATGGTCTAATATTCGGTTTCTGCTAACTAGCAAACTTGGCATAACGTTTCATTAAACACAAAAGGTGTCTATGAGTAAGAGGATGCCCGTGCAATATATTGAGGATATGTCGCATCATTACTTTGACCTGGGTGTCCCAACCGGTCATGTCATAATGAGTAATTGCTCGTACAAGTTAGCTTCTGGCTAACTTTTGGCTAGTTTTTGGCTAGTTTCTCCAATGTATACTTCTGGTCATACTGATTGAAGATTTTGCAAAGATATTCCACTTTCTTGTCATTAGTGGGTTCAACGTGATAACCATTGGCTCGAATATTCGTAAATCTCAACAAAGTTCTTCTGGAACTTGGGGGAAAAAAATCATATTGATGGTAATTCAGTACCATTCTACAACATTCTTTTGTCATATCTCTTGGAGTATAATATTGTCAGGTAGAACGTCCCCACAAAATATACATATTCAAAGATCAAGACATTTACCTTCAGGTAATCCTTGCACTGATCTTCTGATGGCAATCCTCATATGTTAATCTCGTTGTTTGCTTCTTATCTGTTTTGTAGGGAAGGGTCGAAGGCCACTAGCTTCAGGTATAACTCTTCTGCTCTAATACTCCTAGCTGGAAAATAGAGACTAGCTCTATTGGTTTAGGATAAAGGAGTGTTTGTGAGGTAATGTGGATCAATAGGACTGAATTGGATTGATTGTTTGGTGTATGAAATTGTGATTTCAAATGATGCACATGAACTGTTTGATAAAATGCATAAAGAAACTTTCTTTGATTTCTTTAGTAGCTATGACTACTGAATTCCCATTCTAATTGTTGTAGTACATTTTTCTGATATATATATCAATCGATTCTTTCTTCCTTACTGCACTCACAGCTCTCTCTCTCTCTCTCTCTCTCTCTCTCTCTCTCTCACACACATACACACATACACACACACACCTCTCTAAAATGGTTACACACAAAGTGCATGACACTATGATGTTATCACTAGCCTATTACAGCCTTCCACGTGTTCTCTTAGGTTCTAGAAGCTTACACACACAATCTAGGTGAGGGGAATCTGTTATTCTTTCTCACACTCTTCAAACTTCTGCACCAAGCAACCGATTAGGGATAGGAGATAGTGATCTGCTGAGGCAGGGAGCAGGCTATGCACCAACAAATAGCGTAGAAAGTAAATCAACTAAGAGAAAATTTCATCAGCAGAGACTAAAATGCAATAACTAAACTGAAACATTATGTTGCAGCTCAACAATGAACTTCTCTTAACAATTATAACAACCACAATTCACAACAGACATTATAGCTGCAAGAACCAGGAAACAATGCATAAAGAGAGATATGGAAATCAAGAGAAATTAGGAAACAAGTTCGGGAGAGAGAGAAAAAAAAACTTAACTGAGCAATTTAGGAATCAAGATGGAAAAAATCTGAATAAACGAGAAATTCAGAATCAATGCAAATGAATGAAAAAGCTAAGACAGTGCTGAATAAATCTCTGAAGCAGATCAAAGAATCGACAAAGCTAAGAAATCGAAGCCGTCACAGTTGAGGTTCGAAGTAGACTCGAAGTAGAGGCAAGATCAAAGAAGTTGAGGAATCTAACCAAAAATCGAAGCTGTCAATTGCAAATGAGCAGGTCAATTGAACAAAAATGTGTAAGAGATTTACAACGCATCGCATATCGAAGAAGCTAAAAATCCATTGCAAAAATTGAAGATCGAGCAGCAAACCAGAAACTAGAAACGCAGTCGAAACAATCAATTTCAATTGCGCAACTACTTTTGTGCTGAATCGAAGACTGGAAGCACAAAATAAGAATCAAGGAAGTGGAACAATCTAGTAGTCAAGATTCGAAGCCATCGAAGATCGAAGTAGAGGAAATCGCAGATGAAATGCAAGAGAGCATGTGGGGGACTACATTTGGCAGGCGGTGTCGGCCGTGGCGAGGGCCACAACGGCGCCCGTAACGCTATTTTTTTTGTCCAATTCGATCTTGCCTCCGTTGCTCTCTCTCATCAGGAGGTGGCTAAGATGAATAATCTGAAATTAGAAGGCTTTCGATTGTGAGGAGCTTTGCAATAGAACTAGTAGAATTTTGATTGTGAATTGGGTTTCTCTGGTGCGAGAAGATGAAGAAAATAAATTGTATGAAGAAGAAAAGTCTCGTAACAGTATGAACAAGATGAATATCAGATGAAATGTCTGTTATGCTCTCTATTGTTCACACATGTGCTTTGTAAGTATGTCTTTTTATGGATTTCGTAACAGAAGGATATATGCTACTGTTTTGAACAAGTCAAGGACGATGAAATCTATAAAAATAAGTTAAAAAATGATTGCTAAAATTAGTATAAATTTTTTTCCTTTGTTATATTAAAATAGTCGAATCAAAAGGTTCCCTAAAAAAATGAAATGCATGCATTATTCTATAATATTTACAATTAATATTTACAATTAAGGTTCCCAAATCGACAAACTTAGCCTTAATTTTCCAAATCCAGATGAGGCCCTGCGAGGCGAGCTCTAGCATTATCTTCCTTGAACGTCGACAACGAAGGAGAATGTAGAAATGGCAAAGCTAGAAGTGACGAAGGCAGAAACGGTGAAGGCAGTTGCGGTTGCGCCTTCTTCTTCGAATGGTGAAGGCAGAAGCAGTTGCATTTTCTTCATTAAACGACTACTGCATTTGCATTTTCCTCTTTGTCTTCGAACGGGAAAGGCAGAAGTAGCTGCAACTTCTGCATCTTCGTCTTCGACTTATTCTTTGCACAAATTTTCAGTTTATGGAAAAAGGTAATATGGATGTTGAAGGCCCTATTTGTCACTGTAGGAAACAATCGAAACTCATAACAAGTATGACATATATCAATCCAGGGAGAAGATCCTGGTGTTGTGATGGTTATGAAGTAAGTTATTTTTCAATTTTAATTGGAAATTAGGTTTAAATCTGTAAAGAATTGTAATTTTGATGTAATTTGTATTGAAATTGGGCATAAGAGGAATCGTAAAAGAGGGGGAGTTAGTGCATGCAATTTTTTTCAATGGTGCGACCCAAAGTTAAATGAGAAATCTCCCAACCCAATTTCAGTTCTCTTGAAGAAACTGAAGATGAAAGATGATGAAATCGACCTTTTGAAGAAGGAGATTAAAGCTGGTGTGAAGAGGCAGAGACGTTTGATGTTTATAATTGTTTTTTCATGGATGCTAGTTTTATTGTTTCTAGGAATGGTAATTGGTGTTTTAAGGAGAAATGATAGGGCTATGGCCACTAAGAGGGTCAATTTAGCTCTTGAGTTTTAAGTGTATAATGGAAGTGGGTCTTGAAGATTGTATCATGAATGTAGAGATTTTTAGATTTTCAAGTTGTAACATGTATTATGCAAGTGTATTAGCACTTAATTATGAACAAGCGCCTTTGAGTTTTGCAATATATAAACTTTCTTTTTGAAACCAATGTACATATATTAGTTTTTAATTATGAACATCTTTCCCTACTTATTAAACTTGCATTTCAAAGCATAAAATGCTTTCATTCCAAAGCATAAAACTACTTTCTTTCCAAAGTTTGGTAATGGTATTATTCTAAAGCATAAAATTGCTATCATATTTTCACAGTTTCTTTCCCTGCTTAATAAGCTTGCATTCCAAAACACAAAACTGCTTTCATTCCAAAACATAAAGTTGCTTTCATTCCAAAGAATAAAACCATTTTCACTCCAAAGCATAGCAGTGTAGTCATACAATAAAATAAAGATGTTACAATTTTCATCATCTAAATTGACATAGCTCATAAACAAAATATCAACAGGACATCATTCAACTAGAAAATTCAAACATAAAAATGTCTTCTAGTTGTATCTTTCAATAACCTAGCTAAACTATTACAAAAAACTAAGGTCCAGGCATTCAAGCATTCAACCATCATAATCACATACATGATAATCTCATTTTCAAAATACTAAAACTAGAATAGGACTTCCCGGTTGAGCTACTCCCTATCTATTTCACCACTGTCTACCACTTCAAATCAACTTTATCTTTGCCTTTAATTCTTCTTAATTCACTCTCACTACAACTAGCACTTGTTGAGCCTTGACTTGGATCCTACATAAGGAGAAAATATAATCCAGTCTCACTTGCAACCAGCACTACAACCAACATATGTTCAGTATATGCCTGATTTGATGCAGATTTGTTAGGATGATTATTTGTCTTCGATGTCTTTCAAGTAGATGTGGTTGATCCTTGTGTCTAAATTGAAACAAATGTAATTATATTACAAGCTAAATGTGACAATACAGAAATAAGCGAAAATGGGACTTATATTTGGAGCAGCAGTTTCTACATCATTCCTGGTTCTGCCTCGTGGTCTTGGTGGTAGTTTCTGTCTTGGAGGCAAGTCTTGATAGTGGGTCCTTACATTATGGGTTTATGATGAACAAACACTATAGCGCATAGGAATTCTCTGCTTACCCAATTTATTCCTCCTATTTTGATATGTAGTTTCTTGTGGATCCTTTATTCGAACTTTTCTAGGCTGTCCCAGTTGCCTCTTATTTGTTGATGGCTTTATACACTGTTGGCATGTAGATTGTCACAGCTTTGGGCCATTTGTTTCCTCAATTAAATTGTTGTAGCACTTTATGTATGTCTTCTTCAAATATATTAGATCCACATATGACTCCACTGATGGGTCTCCCCTGTAATGTATGGCTACTTTCCCATGCACACGTGGGATTCCTATAAGGTCTCACTTTTTTTTATGAACAAGCGAGAGCCTCCAAATTTTCCACCATCTGATCTCCTCTATAGTCATGAACCTCATAGTTTTGTCCACCGAGCCATCTAACACTTTGATGGCCTGAATCCACTTTCAATTTTTGGATGTGGTTGAATACATTTGGACATATATGATAGGGCCAAATTTCCATATTATCCCTCATCTTTTGAATCCTTCTAAAAAAAAAAAAGAACCTAATCATCTCAAGCATAATGATGATTGGTTTATCTCTAGCTGACATTATTGTGTTGTTGAGTGTCTCGCAGTAGTTGTTTTGTAGCATGTCTGTCTTCGACCACGTTTTAAAATAGGGCCTAGATCAGTGATGTGCTGGTTTATCTACCAACCATTTCGAAGTTATTTCATCTAATGATTTGGGTTTCTCCATCTCCTATAGTAAGCCCTAAATTGTTGTTGCCCTTGCACAATCCCACAACGTATCCTTCAACACTTTACCCTTGAAAGTTTGGTTGTAGTTTGCCCACAAGTGCCCACAATAGAACCTGTTCTTAGCACTAAGAATCAATGAATCAATGGCTGCTTCAAGTCCTTTTTGTTTTTTAGTAAGGAAGCTCCACCCAAAGCAGTCAACCATTTTCAAGTCCACCTTTAACAACTCCAAAAACCACATCCAGGAATCCTTTGTTTCTACTTCAAAACTACCATTGCAATCACCTATGTCTCATTGTTCGCATCTATTCCAATTGATATCAACAAATTTCCTCCATAGATCCCCTTCAAATGACACCCATTCAAGTCAATAAAAAGTCTACAACACTCCTTAAATCCCTTCTTGTAAGCCTTCAAACAGATTTAAAGTCTTCTGAAGAGTTGATCTCCATCCATAAAATCACAAGCCAAATAAGTGGTTGTCTTAGGATTAGTTCTTTTCGGTTCATGGCAGTAATTCCAGTGCATACCATATTTCTTTGACATAGAACCATTTATCAATTCCATAGCCTTCTGCTTAGCTCTATATGCCTTCATACGACAGATCCCAATTGAAAACTCAGCAGAGGCACCATCCACAATTGCTAATATTGCCATCTTCGAATTTGATTGAATTCTTTGCATATAGGTTTTAGAAAGCCAAGTTGATATGGCTTCTCCATTTGCAAAGACTCTAACGCATGTTGTCTGGGATTGTGGTGCTTGGCAACTAAGGTGTTGTCACTAGAACTCACCCTAGACACATATTTTCCCAGTTACAACCATCTCCTTTGCATTCACACGTAAGTTTGAACCTTGCATTCCTCTTGTACTTAACATCTATTCCAGTTGATAGATAATATTCCCTAATTGCTTGCCTGAATACCACACAATCACTAAACATCATACCCGCATCCATCAGTTTGTGGATTGTACTCTATAAACCTCTTACCAATTTTCTCCTTCACAACGACTTCATCTTCATCCACAATTGGATGTAAGTTATCTTGAACTATCTGATTCCTCTCTTCAAGCTGCCCATCCTCTATTTCGTCCACGAAAAACTCTTCACCAGCTGAAGCGCCAGCATGAGGGGGAGGTCCAGCTGCTGTAGATTCAGATTCTGGTGGTGCAGCTACTTTAGATCCAAGTTCTGGTGGTGCAGCTTCTGAAGTAGAGCATGATCGGGCGGTGCAGCTGATAAAATGGTTCCAGGTTCTGCAGCTGCCCTAATTCTAGGTTCTACAACTGTTGTAGTTCCAGGTTCTACAACTGTTGAGGTTCTAGGTTCTGCTGTTGAGGACTTAGGTGCAGTGCCTCTAATATCAGTGAAAAAACCATCCAAGTGTGATGACTCTTGCACCCAAGCTTTTAGCAGCTCCATATCCAACCTCTTCTCGTTTGCAGGAATAGCCTCATCCCTACTGTAAAAAAACCCAGAACCTACTGATGCTTCAGCGTCCTCCGACTTAACCCCTATCCCATCTTCAATCTCATCTTCTTCATTAGGTAGTTTACTCTTACCTTTGTCTTTTTGTTTGCATAGGCTCTTCACCTTGTTTTACAGCTTCTGTTTCTCGCTTCTGAGTTGTCACCCCTCCTACAACCACTAAAGCCTCACCCTTATCTAGTCGTATGGGAACTTCTTTTTTTACCGTCCTGGTCCCATCATTTCAGTCTCATCCTTTAACTCATTAATGACAATATTTGATTTATTGGTCCCTTCACCTTATTCACTAGTGGCCTTCAGCCTTTTCATTTCTCTTCGTTTAATAGTTTTTAAAAACTTCTTAGGGTCATCCACATTGATATGCGTAAAAAATATTTCAATCTCTTCCACACTAGAAACCACCTCACACATTTTCAACACATCAGAGTCGTTCAATAGTTTGCCACCTACTCCTTCCTCAATCTCGTACGGTATATGATAATACCGTCTAGGTAACCCAATCTCTTTACCATTATGTTAATTTCAAACATGCACATCATGTCCTTCTCACAATAATCATTATAGATTACTTGGCCATCTACACCCATCATTAGCCCACTTCCCACCATGGAATATATTTAATATAAAGTAAGCCGATTTACCAACAATTTTACAATAATCTAAAGTCACCACCAACTACTTTAACTCCATAAACAACCTTAGGCGTTAGTTTACTTTCATACATACCAAATCAACCCTAATTTTCTATAATAGAGAAATATACAACTACATAGCACATAAAGCCATAAAACACATGTGGTCCACCATCCACAGCTAGATTCTAGCAACAAAGCACAATCAATTACATCCATCTTTCTATATTTCAGCAACAAAGCAGAATTTATTACAACCATATTTCTATATTCCAGCAACAAAGCACAATCAATCAGCCCTATCCGTTTTGTTCCCACTAGTTAGGCATCGATTAATAAGCTAACCAACTATTCCTAAAAACTATCAAAGCATCCATTTTTTTATATTAAACTACAACTTAACAAAGATAAATCATAAGTGTTAATAAAGTGAGAAACACTAACCGTATATGGGTTGTTTTTTTCCTCGCGACCTCACACATCATTCCTTCATTTCACTTTCAATTTCAAAGTTGATAGGAAAACCTCATCCACGACCTCAAGCCTGCTTCTTCCTCTGGGTTTCGCTACCTTCTTCCTTAGGTTTTGCTGGGTTTCACGATTGGCGGTCGTTTCGAGATTTCGAGTTAAGGTTCTTGAATTGGAATTGTTGAATTTGGGAATTAGGGCTGGAGCTCATGCTTGAAATTTTCGTTATCCCCAAAATACCCATTGAAATTTTGTCACATCAGATGCTGAGTGGCAATCATTATTTGTCACGTAGACACTTAACTGAGATTTTGACAGAATTTATGATGAATATACTATTTTAAAATTGACAATATAATTTTGGTATTTATATGTAGTTTTTCCCTATTTATATGAGAAGTGCAATACAAAATGGAAAGAAACCCATTGAGAGGCACTACTTAATATGGATAATCATGATATTCGATGGAACTCTATTTGGTGGTCGATGTTGCAATAAGCTTTGCTTCTACGGCTGCCTCCTCAATAGTTACAAACACCGAGCAAAATTAGTAAGACACGCTTGTCCTATTTTTCATCTTGTGTGGAATACTGTGGATAAAATGTGTTCTTTTTCTGCTAATATGGTACTCTTTTGACACTAATATTGTTGTTCAGTTGACATGGTACTCTTCTAACACCAGTATTCTTAACTTATTGTTTGCTTCTCACATGATTGATGACGCAGCCAAAAGCGAGAAACCAAATCTACCATTTTTCGTATGGTGCACTTTGATGGCAAAGTTGCAAGGTACTATTTTCACAGTTTCAAGACCCAAAATTTTCCTTGAATGCTCACGTGGCTACTAAAGCAACTTAAATTTACACTCGCGCTATGTTCTAAATTGGATGCTGATTCTTAAGGATGTTAATAAGCTATTTGTTAAATGAAGAAAAACGAAAAAAAAATTGTCTGCCACATAAGAAAGAAAGAGAAAAACAAAGGCCTTCAATGGCAAAAGTATGAATTGGCTGAATAATATGGTATGACTCAGATAAATAAAGAGTAAACATACATACAAAATATAAAGTAAGAAACCTATATCTAATTGAACGCAAACCAACATCAGACTCAATCATCCTAATGCTGTGACCACATGACAATGAAACCCCACAAGTCCATCCTACCTCAAGTGAGAGAAAATAATACAACAATATATTTCCAATACTCCCCCTTAAGTTGGAGAGTGAATTTTATGAACTACGAACATGTTTCGAAGTGTTAGGACTTGATGTAGGCGCGTGACTGGCAACATTGGCTGCGTGGACCTACGCTGGTAAGTTGTTCTTGGAACCGCGCGACTGCTATGGGCTGGGCATGCCAAGTCTTTTGACAGAAATGTTATATGTCGTTTTTTCCTTTCTACACTTTTCTTAGGTGTGGCCTCTTTGCTCATAGTATTTGCAATGAAATTTCCGAGTTTGAATTTGTTGAATCGTATACCCATTTCGATCCCAAAACTGGTAGCAAAATTAGCAGTGCTCATTTAAAAAATTATATAAAAGAGAATTATGTTTTTTGTTTAAGGTTGCAACACCCATAGAAAAAATTTATGTGGATCCTGAAGTTATCTGTCAATATGTTTCGTTCTAAATGAGTAGAGAATAGGCTTGGAAAACATTAGGAAATGGATTCGAGCATGTTATTGCAAACGCCATAGTAGACATTATTGAGGCCGATAAGAAACTGCATTTTGATCCTCCTCAATTTGTGCTTGTACTTTGATCAGGTTGCAAGGAGGAGTTCGATGTGCATCCTAGAGGCTTTTGAGTGTAATGAAATATGCTAGAATTGTTATTGTTCCATGTATGAGCGATTCGATTGTATTATGAATCTGGTATATGGTCGGTGTATTTTTTTTTTCAAAGAATGTATTAAATCTTATTTCTGTGACAATAGAATACATTATGTGAATTTACGAGAAATAAGAGAAAAGTGTTTTAATTGTACTGTGGACAATGCAATCCAATACTATCGGCCTTCACCATCATATCTAATGTTGTCAGGTATGCCTGGAAAATGATCAACAAAACTTTCTACACTCCCTTTCTTACCCCCTCCTAAAATATCGAAGATGAAATAGTGTATGCTGTATTTGTATGAAGCATCTGTGAAGTAAAGCATGCCATCTTCTGCTACATCTACACAATAATTTTACACCCTCGGCCTCATCTGTCAGTAGCGCGACTCTTCCATCTTCACTAACTTCAGCAGCCGCTGATAAAGTAAAGAATTAAGGAAAACTTCGAAAATATTGTGTCGCATGAGATAATCAATAGTCGAATTAAATGAGGAACTTCCATATACCTATCTGTGTATGTACTATGTAGGCATGCGACTGCGTTCTAACTGGAAGGAAACTTTCTATATAAAGACTTGTACGGTTCGCATACTGATCAGGAAAATCGTACTAGATAATATAATTTAATAATTAATATATCCATTTTGAAGAATAAAAATGATCTAATACAATTTTCTAAAAATAATAAGATTTGAATAAATAAATTTCCTATATGACTCATCCCATCACCATAAAAAATATATTAATTTTTACCTTCAAATTCGTTGAATTTCATGAAGCTACTTTCGAAAACAATTACTATATATGCACATGAATTCATATCAAGGCAATAATAGGGAGATCACATGGTTCATAAACCACACATCAAATAAATAAATATGTTTCTCTCTTATACTTTCTTCATGTTTTCAGCATAAAAATTGAAAACCCAATGAACATCAGTCGAGCCTTTCTCCAAGCAATTTTCACTCTTTGTGCTAAAAATATAAAGAAATTACACTTTAGTACTCTATGATTTATAACTTTTAAAAATTATACTTGACATTTCAAATTTTACATTTTGATACGTGAATTTTTAAAATGGGATAATTTGGTTCCACAGTAACTATTATGTTAAAAAATCGGCTAAGTGTTGATGTCTCACATGTGTGACATACCTTTTAAAATTTTGATTTTCTATGTAGATAAAAAAAAATTATGGGTGGGCATATCGCTCAGAAATACCAAAATCATCTCGTCCCATATCATACAAAATTGGAAAAAAATCGAATAGTTCAAATCGGTACGAGATCGGTTTTCATGTTAGGGAATACCGTCCCGTACCGAAACCAATCCGGCTTTAAATTTTTTAATTAATAAATTTTTTAATTAAATCCAAAAATAAAAAAATAATAAAAAACCGTAATAGTCTAATAGCTAATGCTGGATTTAATTGTATATTAATTTTAGTTGATAGATTTAATTGTATGTTAGAGTTTTTTAGTTGATGTATTTAATTGTATGTTAGGGTTTTTTAGTTGATGGAGTTAATTTTAGTTGATGTATTGAGATTGATTAGTTGCCTTGTGATTTTTCTATACATTTTGAGCAATATTTGTTACCCAAAAAGAGGCCTAATTGCTCAACTTCACCAAAATGTTATTTTTAGACATTCAATCAAGTAATAAATAAATAGAACTATGAATTTGAGCTAAAAATCAAAACTATACCAAATATAATTGGTACGATACGGTACGGTATCAATTTCATATTTTAAAATACGGTACCATATCAAACTAGTTAAAATTACTTGGTACGGTTCCGGTATCACCTCTATATCAAACCGTACTGAACCATGCCAGGGCTAAAAAAAATAAATAAAAAATCAAATTAAAAACAAAAATGAAAAATAAAATAAAAAACATGTGTGAACCACCGTTAATTCTTTCTCCTTCACCTTCACTTCACCTTCCCCTTCTCATACTATTCTTTTCCTCTTTCTTCCCACAAACATCAACCATGAATATCTTGGAATTTCCAGGGCCACTAATTTAATAATTGATTAAAATAAAATAAAAAAAGATAAAAACTCTGAAACAAAATTTGAACTTATATGCATTTTTCATTACTAAAGATTAAGAGCACCATTAGTAATGGAGACATCCAAAAAAGAGGTGGTCGCAACGCTGCTCATTGGAAAAATTAGTCACTAAAAATATTATTAATCTTTAATAACGAAAAATATAAAGACATTCTAACTTTTTTCCCAAGAATTTATAATTTCTTTTACATTTAATCCATTATTATATTAGTTAGTGGCCACAAAAACTCCAAAATATCCATGGATAGATGTTTGTAGGAAGAAAGGCGAAGAGAAGAAGATGAAGAAGGATAACAAGAAACCACAAGGCGTGCAGTTGTCAAAGTGTTATCTCCAGAGAACAAATTTTTTTGTGCCCAACTGGCATGAGAGCACTTTTTGGCCAGGAACAAGCCTCACCTTGACTTAAAACCAAGTCAAAACCATTTCCAATAGGGACTCAAGCCCAAAACACTGCTTTCATGCAAACATAGAACCATGTCCAGAAACTAGTAAAGAAATTCACAAAATCATTAGTTAATCATTCCAAGTCATTACTAAAATCACTACAATCAAATCATGCAATAAGTCATATAAATTTTTTAACTATGCATACATCACAGTTTATAAAACAAATGTCCACTCACATACCGTCCACGTAGTTCGATTCCAAGTTGTATGCTCCTCCGTAAATTCCAGGAATCACCAATCCTGTCAAAAATCACAACTAAGGGTCACTAACATCCCAAGTAACCTCACATTAAAATCCCCCAATTTTTCGGGATAAAATACATACTTAAAAACGTAACATAACACTTTGAACACCCAAAACTATATTGAGACGGTATCCGATCGACTCGAAATTGTGCCAAAATGTTTGTAACATTGATTGCATTAAAAATCGTGTTGATCGCACCTCGAGAATGCCCCCACGCACTGCACGCGTCGCTAGAAGTGGATGTGCGTGATGCCCACACGCTGCTATAGTACTGCTACAGTGTTGCACAGTACTTTGTCTTCCTCACTCGTTTCCTACAAACTGGTCATCCGACCTGGCGACCCTGACCCGGTCCAAAACTTGTCCAAACTCAACCAATTTTCATAATTACTCCATCCAATCAAATCATTTGATGTCCAGAACAATTCTATGGTTTTAGAATACCAAATCCTCACCTTAATTCCAGGATTCAATCTCACCATTTTTGTTCAATCCTTGAGCTACCATCCTGAGCACCTCCCTCATCCAAAACCTTCAATTATCAGTCCATTTAGATCGTAAAACCCTCAAAAGGGAGTTGGGATGTCAGGATCCGACCCGACCCTCCTCGGTCAGGACCCGACTCTAGCACGATATTGTCCGCTTTGGGCCTCCTTGCCCTCACATTTTTGTTTTCTGAAGCTCACGATGCAACTTCCCAGGGGGTCACCCATCATGGAATTGTACCAGCCTCAACTCGCTTAACTTTGGAGTTCCAACCGAACCCAAAGCCATTGAGCTCCCGAAAAGCCTCATGCTAGATAGGTGTGTACCTACACTTTTAAGGCACACCACCATTCCCCTCCCAGACCATTCCCCCCTCATAGGAATGTGGAATCATTCATTGTTCCCTTCAGGACACGGGTCTTACAATCCACCCCCCTTAGGGCCCAGCGTCCTCACTAGCACACTTCCCGGTCGGGGTTTGACTCTGATACCATTCTGTCAGGACCTGACCCAACCCTACCCTCCTCGGCCAGGACCCGACTCTAGCACGATATTGTTCGCTTTGGGCCTCCTTGCCCTCACAGTTTTGTTTTCGGGAGCTCACGGTGCAACTTCTTAGGGGGTCACTCATCATGGAATTACACCAGCCTCAAGTGACTTAACGTTGGAGTTCCAACCGAATCCAAACCCACTGAGCTCCCAAAAGGCATCATGCTAGATAGGTGTGTACCAACACCTTTAAGGCACACCACCATTCCCCTCCTCAACCATTCCCCCCCTCGCAGGATTTTGGGGTCATTCACCGTTCCCTCTAGGACACGGGTCTTACATGGGAAGTCCAATTTCAAACATCCAGGTCTAAAAATGGATTTAGGCTTCACGGGTTACATGGGTCCATATCGAGTTTGGGTATTTTTCTGGGTTTCTCAGGTCAGAGCTTCATCTCCTCTTCTTTTTTCTTCATTTGTTTACCTCTTAATCCCTCTATGTCTCTTAGTGTCCAAGCACATGGGTGTTGGGTGATATTGGATTTTGAATACCCGGTATATATCAGCATACCCAACAAACACAACTTCAAGGTGAACACACACACGTGAACACATGGCCAGCAAGGCCACTATTCCCCATCACCATCCATCATGAAACTAGTTAACTAATGACTCATAAAAATTACAAAAAGACCAAAATGCCCTCAAGGTAAAAAATTACAAAAATGCCCCTATGCAACCCCGACCCATAACAATTTCATCCGAAATCCAATTGTGACATGTTGTCCATCTCTAAACTCAGGACTCTGAGATCTACACAACGGTCCTGGGGAAAGTCTAAAAAGTACACTGAACAGAAAGTCGACTTTTGACCACATAAACCAAGGGTAAAAATGTCAATTTCTTTTCAAATTCTCGAAATTTCCTTGTTGAATTTCTATGTCGTCACAATCGATGGTTTCAATAAATCATCTTTTCCAAGAAAAATAAAAATCGACTGTTTTTCATTTATAGTGAATAAAATTAAGTTCAAAAAAAATATTAAAACTTTATGAACACGGTTTCATTCCTATATACTACTGAACCTTTTTATGTTAAAACTTAGCATTTACTAGTGATCACCTTGTGAACAACATCAGAGTCTTTTGGTCACTTATGAAATTTCAACATATAGCTAGTATTCAAAGCAACTGATCGACTAACTTTCTTTAAAAGAAATAGAGAGTGATCAATTGTTTTGCTTATTCAAGGAAGTCCGTATGGTAAATCGTGTGCCTCAAGTAATGGAAGTTGGTGGGTACTGTTGAATATTAAGGCGAAGCATGTAGGGATTGGACGGTGAACCGCAATATATATATAATTTCCGATCTTCATCACACTTGATACTTTCGACAATCTCAGATCGTAGTAATGTGTGATCAAATTTCCATCTAAATCCACGGCCAAAACGCCGCCATTTTTTTCCACATTGGGCCTCCCTGTGTGTTTCTCCGTAATTCCCATGGCTTTTCTGATGAATGGATATCTAACTGCTAAGTCCCAAGCCAAATTAGGGCCCTGCAACTAGCATTAAAAAGAAAATTGCACAAAGCAAAACTATCATTATAGTCAAAAGAGCCCTTCACAAGGAAATATTGGAAATTAAACTAAATGCAAAATATTGGAAACTTTCTTTTCTGTTCAGAGCCATACTTACACTCGTTTTCTATATTGTAATTTATCACTAAATTTGCTGCCTATGCATGCATGGGTTGATTTCATCATGCTTCATTTCTGTAGAGATCATCTGTGCTGAAAGTTAACAAACTATACCGTTTTCTATTTTTTACATGTATCAAGATATCATGTAACGACCCGAATCATATTTAATTTGTAATTTTGAATATTTAATGTAAAATGACCGTTTTTCCCCTGATGGGGAAAATGTTGACTTTTGACTCGGGTTATCTTTTGAACTTTGATTAATGACTGTGACGTAGATCGGGACGTCACGAGTCCGTAGACAGGCGGCACGTCGAAATCGGACGTCGGACAAAAAAGTTATGGGTCATGGAAGCGGTATCAGATCTATTCACGTTTTTCGAGATTTTAAACAAATGACCTGATTTGATTGGCTCAAAATATCTAGTGGGATCCTTGGATGAGTGACAAGTGTCACTCATCCCATTGGCCTAATTACCCAAGGTTTTGGATCTGATTTAGGGTTCCTTTCATCATTTCCTTCATTAACCCCTTCATTTTCCAAACACTAAACAACACAAACACCATCTTCTGTGTTCATCCTTGGGACTGAGTAAGTGAGAGTGAGGGAATGTGGAAAGATGACGGCGACGAGCGGAGCACGGTGGGGACCACGGCGGAGGTAAGAAACCCAAAACCCAAAAATGGAAAACCCAATTTTGACGTGTTTTGATCGATTTGGTTGATCCTAACGTGTTCTAGGGACCAAGACGACTCAGTGGGGATCGATTTCGAGGAAGGTGGTGGCCTGAGATGACGGGAAACAGAGTTGGAAAACGGTCTTCACTGTTCATTTATTCAAGGTGAAATTTTAGTACCTTTTTCGTGTTTTCAATTACATAGAACAGTTACTGGGGATTAAACGAGTTCATAGGAACAAATTAGGATGAAAACGAGCTAGAAATGATGGTTTTAGAACCGAGTCAAGGTCGCGGGTCTGCTGACGTCATCATCATGTCAAGTTGTCAGGCCAGGTGGCCCAGTCAGATGTCGACATGTGTCACCGTTAGTGCCCAGTTAGCACTGACATGTTAGTGACGTGGACCAATCAGATGGTACCACGGGTCACTGAAATGTCATACATGTGGACCAACGGGCTACTGACATGTGGCACCTGTTAGGATGAAATCAAGTTGACGTCATTGTTAACCGTAGACCTGATCGTTGACTTTGACTTTGACCTACGCGTGGCGCAAATCTCGAGGTGGGACCAGTGCCATTGGAAATGTTTCGACGATTTGAATCCAATGGTGGTGGTTTCGGGTCGATCGAAGATCATTTGATAGGTCTTTTAGGGGTTTAAATCGTTGGGAAGCGTGTTCGGTACGCATTCTCAAAATGGGATTGTTCAGGGGTTTTATATTTGAACTTGTAGAGTCCGTTAGTGACCTTTGGATATGTTTTAGATAGGCCGGAGATTGTGACTTACCTTCGAGACAGGTTTAGGCGGTTCGATTGCGCAACGAGGACCGTGTGTGAATGGGTTTTTTATTTCTAAATGGATTGCATGCATAACTGTTTTCACTATTTCACTACTGATTGGATTTGGATTATTCTGAATATTATTCATGGATGATTACACGTATTACGTTGTTTTGGGTATGAGACTCGTCTGGATTTTATAGTGTCGGTTTGGAGTAAAACAAGGATTTCATTGGTTTATTTTATTGCACTATACATACCGACCTTATGGATTGTTGTCTCCTCCAGATGACTTGGTACCCTAGAGTAGTCACGACACATTGCCTGAGAGTGGCTACTCTACGTGAGAAACCGTAGAGAGGTTCAGGATCAGGATTGCTATTGGTATACCTCGGGCAGTGATTCGGGGATACGCCCAGACACTAGTGGACCCAGGAGAGTACTCGGGATTGAGACCCCGAGTGGCACGTGTAGCCTTAGGACCGTGACATTATTGGACATTTGGGATGTCGGGGTTGGGTTATATAGTGCACTATTATGATGGTTTATACATTCTACTATACGAGATTATATGATTTTACGGTTAAGTTATTATTGCCTATGTTTTGACTCGAATGCACACATGTTTGAAAACGGATGGGTAAAACATTATTTACTATCTTATAAATGGTTTTGAACTATTATTTATTTTCGGCCCACTCACTCTTTCATGGTTTTTTTGACCCCTCCAGACCGTGGCACCGAGGTAGAGGCGGATCTGGAGACCGAGGCATAGTTGTTATCGTTGTGCACCTATACACCCGTTTGGGTAGGTTGAGCACTGTTTTTGTAACCTGACATTTGTGCTCATATTTTGTATTGTATTATCCCTGGTCTGATAATGTAGAACTCGAATTTGTTTATGTTAATTTCTTTTATGTAAATTTGAAAACAGTTAGGGGTATTTTCGGTACTTTCTAAGGTTATTGTCAGATGGGAGCAGGGCACATCTCCGGGTGATCCCAAGGGGATCGGGATGAGTCCTGTCATATCAATTGAAAAATCACTGTAAAATCCTAAATGCGATGGAATATTGGACCATATTTTGATACATATGGATATTTTCATATGTTTTAATGTATACTTGATAAATTTCAACCATTCATTAATTTGGTAAGAAATTTCACAAAGATGATATTTTCAAGATGTTTTAAGGTATGCTTGGGTGAGAAAATATTTTCATATGTTTTAAGGTATGTCTGGTTAAATTTCAACCATTCACTAATTTGGTTAAATGTTTTACAAAGATGATACTTTCATGATGTTTTAAGGTATGTTGGGTGAGAAACTTTGAAGTTTCAACAAACTTAAGTTGAACGAGTTAAAACTAATCAGGAAATTAAATATATATTCTAAATGATCTCAAATGCTTAGATGTACATCATATAGATGCGCTAGATTTGTATGTAAAATTTTGATATGTACGTGTTACTTTGGAAATCTCTTGTTTAACTACTAGTTGTTTGCTATGCTCATTTGTAACTAAATCAATCTAAATTCTTTGAAACTTTTAAATTACTCACTCAATCACTCTAAGCAATGTACTAATCCAATAATCACACATCCGCATAAACTATTTGGTAATCAATAATGAATAAACCATATGAAAAATATGAAAATATCATTTTTTTTTTTATTACCATGTCTAATGCAATCCAATACCAGCCTTCTCCATCGTATCTTATATAGTCAGACGCACCACGAAGATGATCAGTAAAAGTGTCCACACTTCTTTTCTTCTCTCCTCGTATGTAATACTTTCTACACCTTTGCCTATAACACGAAAATGCGTCTAACATGATATGTTATCAAATTATCATGCGACTACATAGTTCAAATAATTTTTGAAATTATAAATGAATTGTCTGCCTACGTACATTAGGGTTTCGCAGAAAATAACGTGATTCTGATCCGGCGAAACCACCACGTACTCCATTAGCAAAGTAGAGGTCATGGAGGAGCAAGGTGGTTTGTGTGGTTGTTGGATCATAGCTTATAAATCTACCATGAGGTCGACCCTCTAAAAAGTGCTAAACGAATTGTTTCAAGGAGTATTTGTAGGAAGCATCTGTGAAATAAATGGTACCGTCAAGTGCTACATCTACGGCGTCTAAGTTTAAATTTTACATTATCAGCTTTGTCTGTCAGCAACTTTACCTCACCCTCACTTGTTATATCCAGAAGGCCCTGCAACAAATTAACTACATCCCATTATTGTACATTCAAATAAATACAAGTACATATACTTCAGAGAAATATTCAACCAACCAATTAATTAATTTGCTTTTTTTTTTGTTTTTTTTTCTTATATAAATTTGAGCATGAGAGAGATCTCTCGTCTGCTTGTATTTTAAGTTCTACTCATAGATTATATTTGCTAGAAATCAATTCAACCAATGTATATGCATGTATACATTAATCCACATCGAGATTAAAAGAAATATTCAACATGAACATAGTTAATTAGATTGACACCTTCACTATGTCATTTTTGGTCATAGACGATAGTGAAAAATTGTCATCCGATTGCAAAAAAAGTTTATTGCCTATGTGAGTGTCATCTATTTGAATAAGATCATACGACACTTATTAACTGTCGTTTAAAGTAACATCAGACAACAGTTTTACTGAAAAACTGTCAATCAGACAACACTTTTTTCATAAAAAACTGTTGTCTAATGCACCATCAAACAACACTATTTCAGTAAAACTATTGTCTACAAACCCTTAAGACGACGGTTTTAAAAAAAAAGTGTCGTCTTTAACTTACATTTAGACGACAGTTTGTTATAAAACTGTCGTCCAAGATTATTTTAGACAACAGTTTTTTCCTTAACCGTTGTCTTATCCATCATAAGATAATAGTTATCTACTGTTGTCTAAAATCTCACAATATTAGAGGTTTTTACTCATTTTTTATTTATGTCTCATACACCCATACCAACAAAAACAGATTTTGAATTACTTGAACTTTGAAATGAGAAGAAAGTCAAATATATAAATCTTTAAAGGAAATCCATATAACATTCTTACAAGGTCTCAGCCAAATCATCTAAAAACCATGGTATGATAGTGGAACATCAAGGTCTCAACAAAATTATCTAAAAAAATAATCTAATCCCATGTTGCCTATGATACTTTGAAATTAGAAGAAAGTCACTTATTGCTTTTGCTAGCTCGGCAGAACCCTCTGTCACATTTGCTTTCACCTGCAAACAAAAACAAGAAACCATTTTGACTTTCTATCAAATCCAATTTCAATAGATACTTGCTAAATTCTCTCTTTAATAAGTTTTTCAAAAATTGCTGCCATATAATCAACTAATTATAAATGGACCATTTGGATGAAACAATGGAGCAGAAATTTCACCTGAATTACATAAACCACCGCATTGATAGTAAAGAAGCTTGACCTCAGTCCATGGATAAAGAATTACATTGGCACAAAATAAGTTAAGCAGAAGATACCAAATTTTTTTCCAAACATACTAAGCAGAGTAAGTTACATGAATTCATATACAAAAATCATGTAAGCTAATTAGGGGAGGAAGAGGATCAAGAATAATAGAAATAAAATAATCCAAACAAGATTATTTTTCGCATTAAGATTGACAATAGAATGGCGAGCTCGACAAGACAACAACCAATAGTTAGCTGAAATACGAAGTCAACGAAATTTCTTGCTAGCTGAAATATTTCCATCCTTCCAAGGCCTAAGAAGTAATGAAAGTAAGACAGGCTCCAATAGTTAGCTATCGGTCTATGTTACATCACATCCTCCTATCAAATAAGACATGTCAGTACCCGACCCTCCTCTGTTCGGACCCGACTTTAGCACGATAATGTCCGCTTTGGGCCTCCTCGCCCTCACGGTTTTGTTTTCAGGAGCTCACAGTGCAACTTCCCAGAGGGTCACCCATCATGGAATTGAACCAGTCTCAACTCGCTTAACTTTGGAATTCCAATCGAACCCAAAGCCACTGAGCTCCCAAAAGGCCTCGTGCTAGATAGGTGTGTGCCTACACATTTAAGGGACACCACCATTCCCCTCTCAGACCATTCCTCTCGCAGGAATGTGGGATCGTTCACTGTTCCCTCTAGGGCACGGGGTTTTACAATCCACCCCCCTAAGGGCCCAGCGTCCTAGCTGACACACTTCCCAGTCGAAGTTTGGCTCTGATACCATTCTGTCAGGACTCGACCCTTCTCGGTCCAGACCTGACTCTAGCACAATATTGTCCGCTTTGGGCCTCGTCGCCCTCACGGTTTTGTTTTCGGGAGCTCACGGTGCAACTTCCCAAGAGGTCACCCATCATGGAATTGCACCAGCGTCAACTCGCTTAACTTTGGAGTTCCAATCGAACCCAAAACCACTGAGCTCCCAAAAGGCCTCGTGCTTGATAGGTATGTGCCTACATATTTAAGACACACCACCATTCCCCTCCTAGACTATTCCCCTCGCAGGAATGTGGGATCGTTTATTGTTACCTCTAGGACACAGGCTTTTACAAGACATACCAAACGCAGAAGCAGCAATGTTGTACTCCTTGGAAAAACTGGTAGAAAACACTCTGAAATCATCAGTGCAGATGGCTACTGGATGTTTTGAATCATATAAATTAGCTGCATTACCAAATAAATGTTGTTATACGTGTTGGGAGAATGAAAATTATACAGTTTCTTAATTTTGTTTCTGACTATATATGGATAATTGTAATTTGTAATAATATCAGCAGAAGACCTAACCAAAATGATGAACAACAAGTGAAGGAATTGTGTTAGTAGTGATGTTGGACATCAAACAAATCTCAACCTGAAAAATGCAAATACAAACAGAACTAACATAAAAAACAAGGGAAGATGAGATAGGAGGTATACCGTTGGACACGAGCAAACTAAAAGATGTTTGCCTATGGTTTTTCTTGTGTACACATGGATATGGAACTGACCAGAAGCTTCGTACCTTATCTGGAAATAATAACTCATTGTTTGATGCAATCTCACTTATAATCATCCATAAGGATATTTTAAGATTTTAAAATCCAGAACCACCAAATGAATCATACTTTTAACTTCGCCTTACCTTTGGGAGTCAAAAAGAATTATCAAGGTGTGTTGTAATGAAAGTTGTAATAAGAATACTGATAAGTTTATCTCACCGGAATTTTTGAAGATTTCAACCTTTTCCATTCCTCTTCTTCGTAGCACCAGGCATGACCAATCCTCTGTGGTATAAAATCTAGCATTCCACATATCTCCTTTGGGTTAGGCACCTACAAGCGCGTAAAGAAATATACAAGTTAAGAGTATGTGCAAGGTAAGTAAAGCTATACTAGGAAAGGATAAACAATTCTAGATTCTATACAAAGACTAGCACTATCCCAAGATTATACGACATTCACAAATTCTGGGATTCTTTCCTTTAACAAGCCCTTTCAAGTTGAAGCATGGATGTTGATGGCTTATAACTTGGCAAGTAGGGAAGAGAAGGCTGATGAACGCAGAGGTTTGGTGAACAAGTCTGCAAGTTGAGCTTTTGTGGGCATATACCCTGTCCGGATTTTGCCACGTTCGATTCTTTCACAAACCGTATGACAATCAATCTCGATATGTTTGGTTTTCTCATGATGCACTTGGTTTGCGGCAATGTGTAGCGCTGATTGATTGTCAAAAACCAGCTTGGTAGGTTGAGTGTGAGGTGCATGAAGGTCTTGCAGCAGATAGCGAAGCCAAGTAAGCTCACAGGTAGCAGCTGCCATAGAGCGATATTCAGATTCAGTGGAGGACCTTGAGACGGTAACTTGTTTTTTGCTTTTCCAGGAGATATGAGCATTTCCCAGGAAAATACAGTACCCTATAACTGATCGAAGAGTGAGTGGGCATCGAGCCCAATCAGCATCTCAATATCCAATCAAATTTAGCTAGTTCTGAGTAGGTAACAGTAGGCCTTGACTCGGTGCACCTTTGAGGTAATGGAGTAACCGAAGAGTTGCTGCTAGGTGATGTCGAGTGGGTGCTTGCATAAACTGGCTGAGCGTGTTCACTGCATAAGTGATTTCTGGACATGTGATTGTGAGGTAGATCAGTTTCCCCACTAACTGTCTATAAAGTGTAAGGTCACGGAGTGGTTCACTATTTGAGGATGCAAGCACCACATTAGGATCCATAGGCACGGTGGCAGGTTTAGCTCCAAGAAGACCAGCCCTTCGAGGATGTCCAAAGTGTATTTGGAAAATAGTGATGCCTTGTTTGGACTGTGCTACTTCAACCCCTAGGAAGTATTTGAGAGGGCCTAGATCCTTAAGTTTGAATTGAGTGCCAAGGAAGTGCTTCAGATTCTGGATTGCAGTGTCATTGTTCCCTATAATTATCATGTCATCCACATAAATCAGTATAATAGTTAGGGAATTTCCTTGGGCATGAGCGAATAATAAGTAGTCCGCTTTTAATTGTTGGAAGCCAATGTTGCAGATGGCAGCGGAGAATTTCTAAAACCAGCTGAGAGGAGCTTGTTTGAGTCCATACAGAGACTTGTGCAGGCGACACACTAGTGACTCCCCCGGTTGACGCAGGTTAGATGGCAGGGACATGTACGCCTCCTCTTGCAAGTCACCGTGGAGGAAGGCATTCTGGAAGTCCATTTGATGGAGGGGCCAGCGACAAACAACAACAATGGATAGTAAGCAGCGAACGGTGATTAATTTGGCAACGGGAGCGAAAGTGTCTTTGCAATCAATGCCCTCGTGCTGATTGGAGCCTTGGGCAACCAGACGGGCTTTGTAATGGTCCACACTACCATCATAGTGATATTTGATGCAGAAAATCCATTTGCTGCCAATGGGACGATGACCGCTGGGGAGAGGAACGATGGTCCAGGTGCGGTTGGCGTCAAGGGCCTAGAGCTCCGACGTCATGGTGGCAGTCCACTAAGCGGCATGGCAAGCCTGTTCCTACAAGGTCGGCTCGACGAGCCGGGAGATGTTGGAGATGAAGTGGCCATATGTAGGGGATAAGGAGCTCGAGGAAACATACATGTGTAAGGGGTGGCGAGTGCAGGACGAGGCCCAAGCGACGGCGGCCGGAAGAAGCAGACAGGCATGATGGGTCTGTTAATCTCAAAAATGGGCAGAAGGCCGTGATGGTCGATCTGATCGAAGGGGGGGGTGGGGTCGGAGGGGGAGAGGTGGTATCGAGAAAGAAAGTACGGGGTGAGGGGGGAAGGATCCTGGAAGTTAAAGAGGGGAGAGGTGAGGAGGGGAGAAGCGAGGGTGATGTGGGTCGAGGATGAGAGGAAGATGAGTGAGGCTGAAGCAGGGAGGGATTTGGTGAAGACAAGGGTGATGTTGTAACGACCCGTCCCGAATTCCAGGATTAGTTTAGTGACTAATCTTGATTAGCGAGGTTGAACGGTGATTAGTCGGGCGGAATCGGACAAAATGTGCAAAATGACCGTTTTACCCCTGGTCGTGGGCAAAATGTTGACTTTTTGTTCGGGTGGTAAAATGGACTTTGACCGATGACCGTGACGTAGTTCGGGACGTCACGAGTTCATAGACAGGTGGCACGTTCGATTCCGACATTCGTAGAGAAAGTTATGGTGTTCGGAAGTTGAGGGGTATTTTGGTAATTTGGCTTACTAGGGGCCAAATGTTGACTTTTTGACCAGGAGGTCCGATGGACGAGGGCCAAGGACCGTTACGTAGGCATCGTCGATACAAATCCAACGACAGGCGGCATGCCGAAATCGGAGATCCGACGACGACGTTATGGTCAAGGAAACGAACTAACGAACCGAGGCCGGGATTAAAATAATAATATAATAATGAATAGTGACCATTGACCCTACACACCTGGATGAGTGACAAGTGTCACCCATCCCTTGTTTCCAGCTCCTTGTTTCCCTCCAAACATCATCATTGCTACATCATCATTATCTAATCCACCATTTCCCCTAATTTCCTCTTCTTTGTTCCTAAACCGTGCACAAAATTGGGGGAATCAGATTGGGAGAATTGGCTCCCTCTCTCTGCCGTTCCTGAGAGAAAAATGAGAGACTAAGATGTTTGATTCAACTGGGAAACACGAGGGTTTGAGTGTGGGTTGAATTTTGGATTTTTGATTTCGGGAAAATGAGAGGGAAAATTCGAATTGAAGGAATTGGGCTGTGATGATCGAATTGGAGGTTACAAACATCTTCCTGAGGGTGTGACGAGTCGATCCACATCAAAAACGAGAAGGATTGGTGCCGTTTTGGCTCTGATCGAGCTTGGTGACAGAGGAAGAAATCGAGGCTGAGTCGTGGAGTTTGGGGCTGTGATTGACTCAATTGTTGTGGGGAAATGACTCCTCATGATCCCACGATGCTTCTGGGTTCATCAATTGAAGGAAACCGATCGAGATCGATGGAACTCCATGGTTGCACCGTGTACGGATGTTCGAGCTTGAGTCGTGGAGATTGAGCAATGGATTGATGCAATTGAGTTGAGGGAAATGTTTAACGGAGTCCACTGATGCTTCTGGTTGAACCAATTTAGGGAAATCAATCGAGATTGAAGGAATCCCATGATTGAACAGTGACCGGAGTGTTCTTCGTGTTCATCGTGGAATCGATGGCATTTGGGTAAGTTATCGTGTAATTGATGTTATAGACTTAAAATTGGACTTAAAACGAAGCTAATGGAATGATCAATTGAAGGAATTAGGATCGAATTGACAGGAATGGAACCGGGTTGTGTCGCGGGTGAATTGGACCCGTTTACCAGACAAACGGGTTGGGCTGGTGACACTGTAGCAGGCGCGTGGGTTTCACGCGCAGCCACTCACGGCGGCGCGTGGCGGCGCGTGGGCACGAATCTCGAGGTGAGGTCAACATGACTTCTGCCCTATTTAATGTAACGGACATTTTGGAATTGGTTTCGTGTCGATCGGACACCGTCTCGATATTGTTCGGGATGTTCGAAGGTTTTAAATTAAGTTTAAAAATAAGTAAAAATTCGGGAAAATTACGGGACTTTGATAGGATGTTAATAATGAGGTTAGTAACCCTCTAATGTGATTTGGACAGGATTGGGAGTCCCGGTGATAGTGGTGTGGCCTGGGAGGGCCAGTGGCACGCATATCGAGGCACACGGTTAAAACGGTCTGTGAGTGGACTTTGGTTTTTTAAATCCTATGCATGCTTAAATGTGTTATATGGTTTATATACATGATTTCTATGATGGTATTTGTGAGTATTGATTTTGGGTATGTTGCACGTATTTCGAGGTGTTTTCCGTATTTCACGTGTATCGGGATTAACGGTTTATTTGTGATTTTGCATGCTTGTGGTTAAATAAATATTATGATAAAATGGTTTTTTATATTGGAAAGATGAACTCGGGCTTGAGGCCCACTTGTTTTGGAAATTTCGGACTTGGAGTCCATTTGAAATCGGGCCGGGGGCCCAGTTGGTTAATGAAATCGGGCCAGGGGCCCAGTTGGTATAAAATCGGGCTGAGACCCATTTGAGTTATGTATCGGGCATGGGGCCCAGTTGGATTAAAATGATGATTTCGGGTCAGGGGCCCTATATTTAATAAATGTGGTTTCGGGTCAGGGACCCTAAATGGAAATGTGTTGTTTTATGGAAAATTCGGGCAGGGCCCATTGTGATGTTGTGAAATGAGTTAATAAAACTATTTTTCCATATACCATCTGTACACATGGATATATGATGGTCTCCTCCAGATGTCTGGGACACTGGGGAAGTCACGGTTCATTGCCTGTGAAGGGTCACCATACGGAGCAGCCGGACCGTATGATGACTCAGGAGCAGGATTGCTATGATTGACGTCAGGGACGTCAGACATCAGGGATGTCAGATATATGGACCCGGAGAGACCCCGGGCAGCACGCGTAGCTTATGAAACCGTGAGATATGACGTCAGGGACGTCTAGCGTCTGGGACGCTAAGCATCTGGGATGCTGGTGATGGTAATGGTAAAATATGGATTAATGAATAAAATGGCTTATTGGTTGGATATGTGTTATGTGGTAAAAATGGATTATTGGTTATGAAATGGTATGCAGGGTTGGGGACCTTAAATGGTTTTGGATTTTGCATTGATGTTCATTTATGGTCGTGGGTGGTGACCCACATGGTTTTAATATGTATGGTGGTGGTATTCCACAGTTTTGGGCTGAGTTCCCACACTTGGTTTTTGGTTAACGGTTTTGGGCTAAGGCCCTAATGGCTCGGTTGAGCAAACGTTTTGGTTACTGGTTTTTCGTGGCATGCATACGTTTTTATTGGAGGGCATAAATGTCTTATAAATGTATTTGGTAAACTTAATGGTTTTTTTCCACTCACAGCTTTTGGTTTTAATGCCCTTCAGGTTGATTACGGATGCGATTGCAGCAGAGACTGGGACATTGCACACCTCCTCCATCGATCCTTGCGCACTCTGGATGCCCCGTTGGGCAGTAGCTCTTGGTTATCCCTTGTCTGACACCCCTTGTTGGATGGGAGCAGGGCACATTCCACGGTAATCTCGGGGGGATTGGGATGGGTCCTGTCAGATGTGGGTTGGCCAGATTTACGGGGGAAGGTAACGGGTCGGGTACATGGGTGGGGGGAACTAGAATGGGGAGCCGAAATTGGGCTGGGTGAAAAAGTTGGGCTGGCTGCAGATTCAAGTGAGTTGGGGCTGGCTAATAAATCAAGGGAGTGGGTGGGCAAAGGAAGAATAGGGAGGTCGGGTTGGTGATAAGGCGGAAGTGAGGAAAAGGGAAATGTAGACTCATGGAAAGCAACATCTCTGGAGACAAAGAACTGGTTGGTGGTAAGGCCATAGACACGATATCCCTTTTGGCTAGAGGGATATCCAAGTGGCAAGACGCGACGCAGGCGTGGGTCAAATTTACGGGAGGGGTTAAGGTTGGTGGCAAAGGAGAGCCAGCCAAAAGCGCGAAGGTGGGAGAAGGAGGGGGAGCCATGAAGAAGTTCAAAGGGAGTTTTGTGGGAGAGGACAGTGGTAGGAAGGCGGTTAATGAGGTAGCATGCAATTTGAAGGCTTTCCCCCCAAAAATTATAAGGGTAGGTTGGCTTGAAACCGAAGCGCTCGACCAACATTGAGAAGATGACAATGCTTACGTTCCACCACTTCATTTTGCTGAGGAGTGTAGACACATGAGTGTTGGAAGTGAGTCCTATGGGTAGAGAAAAATGGTTGCAAGGATAGGAACTCACCATCATTATCGGAACGAAAGGTTTTAATTGGACGATTAAATTGGGTTCGAACCCAAGCAAAGAACGACTTTAAGATTGATTGAGTATCCGATTTAAAACGCATTAGGAGGACCCAAGTAAAATGAGTAAAATCATCCACAATAGTTAACAAATAATGTGCCCCAGAATATGTATGTGTTATGTGGGCTCCCCAAATGTCACAGTGAATAAGATCAAAATGTGCAGATGTTTGAATTGAACTGGAATTAAAAGATAATCGAGTTTTTTAGCCAAAGGGAAAACATCACAATTTTAAAGGGAATCAAAAATTATATTGGGAAAACACTTGGAGAGACGCTGGAGAGGTGCGAGGGATGGATGTCTGAGACACTGGTGCCAAAGGTGGGAGTTGCGAGTGACATGAGTAGCAAGGTGAGGATTTTGAGAGGGATTGAGATAGTAGAGCCCATCAAACTGCTTGCCCAGGCCAATCATGTAAGACCCGTGTCCTGGTGGGAACGGTGAACGATCCCACATTCCTTCGAGGGGAATGGTCTAGGAGGGGAATGGTGGTGTGCCTTAAAGGTGTAGACACACACCTATCTAGCACGAGGCCTTTTGGGAGCTCAGTGACTTTGAGTTCGGTTGGAACTCCAAAGTTAAGCGAGTTGAGGCTGGTGCAATTCCATGATGGGTGACCCCCTGGGAAGTTGCACCGTGAGCTCCCGAAAACAAAACCGTGAAGGCAAGAAGGCCCAAAGCGGACAATATCGTGCTAGAGTCGGGTCCTGACCGAGGAGGGTAGGGTTGGATCCTGACATCCCAACTCCCTTTTGAGGGTTTTACGATCTAAATGGACTGATAATTGAAGGTTTTGGATGAGGGAGGTGCTCAGGATGGTAGCTCAAGCATTGACCAAAAATTGTGAGATTGAATCCTGGAATTGAGGTGAGGATTTGGTATTCTAAAACCATAGAATTGTTCTGGACATCAAATGATTTGATTGGATGGAATAATTATGAAAATTGGTTGAGTTTGGACAAGTTTTGGACCGGGTCAGGGTCGCCGGGTCGGACGAGTCGGGTTCAGACCGAGGAGGGTCGGGTCGTGACAAAATGGTATCAGAGCCAAATCCCGACTGGAAGTGTGCCAGTAAGGACGATGGGCCCTAAGAGAGGTGGATTGTAAAACCCGTGTCTTGGAGGGAACGGTGAACGATCCCACATTCCTGCGAGAGGAATGGTCTAGGAAGGGAATGGTGGTGTGCCTTAAAGGTGTAGGCACACACTTATCTAGCACGAGGCCTTTTGGGAGCTCAGTGGCTTTGAGTTCGGTTGGAACTCCAAAGTTATGCGAGTTGAGGCTGGTGCAATTCCATGATGGGTGACCCCTTGGGAAGTTCCACCGTGAGCTCTCGAAAACAAAACCGTGAGGGCAAGGAGGCCCAAAGTGGACAATATCATGCTAGATGAGTCGGGTCCTGACCGAGGAGGGTCGGGTCTTAACAAATCGTCCTCTTCGTAACCACGTCCTATACGACACAAAAAGTCAGGTGGAACATAATTATTCAATTGAGAAGAAGAGACAGAAGTTCGGAGTATTCTTCTGTGATGAATGCTGGGCCTTTGGGAGCAGCTGTGGTGATAAGCTGCTCGGTTTCAGCCTTATGAATTGCATTGTGGGCCTTTGAGTAGGAGCCCCACGGCTGGGAGTGATTAGATTGATGTGAGGAAGATGAGTTGCGTTGATTTCTGGGTTTGATAGATTTCCCATGCCATTTGTGACCAGGAGGGAACCCAATCAAATAGAAGCACTGATCCTTTGTGTGACCATCTTCATCTCAATAGGTGCACTTTAGGGAACGACGGGGGTGCGAGGATCCTTCGATTGTGGAGTGGCCAGCCAACATCGCGTGGGACGCTGCTGCAGACTCGCAACCTCTAGTTGTCGCTCATGTTGAAGTGCCAGGTCGTGGGCTTTGCGGGTGCCATGTAAGGGGCTCATCATTAGAATGAAACCACAGATCGTAGCATAGGAATCATTCAATCCCATAAGAAATTGCATGACCCTTTCTTTTTCTTCCCTTTTCGGTAAGCTTCTTCAATCCCTCACATTCACAGTGAAGGGGTTCTTGATAGGATGTTAATTCGTCCCATAGCGCCTTCAATTTGGTGTAGTAGACTGAAATTGATTGTTTCCCTTGTAGGTGCTCAGCAATTTCTTACTTGAGTTGGTAATTTCGTGAATCGTTGCCTTGATAGAAGCGATCTTGAAAGTCCATCCAAAATGCAGTTTCCGTTTTACAGTAAAGAACACTGCCTTCAATATTGGGATGGACGGATTTCAGTATCCATGAAAACACCATGTCATTACATCATTGCCATATGTGATATTTATGATTGGTTGTTGAAGGAACCTTTATGGTCCCATCAATAAAGCCGAGTTTGTTCTTTGCGCTGAGAGCTATTCTCATGGAACGGCTTCATTGCCCATAATTATGCCCCTCAAGTAGGTTGGTAACCAGGACAAGTCCTGGTGAGTCTGAGTTGTGAAGGGTTAGAGGTTCAGACAGAAGTACTGCTGCCTCAGACAATTTTCCCTCACTCATGATGTATGTATGTGGTGTGATCGTTATGTGAGGAGTAACCTAGATCGGTGGCTCTGATACCATGAAAGAATGGTATTAATTTCTGTGTATATTCCTTGATGAAGTTACAGAGTTAAATATACAAGCTAAGAGTATGTGCAAGGTAAGTAAAGCTATACTAGGAAAGGATAAACAATTCCTGATTCTATGCAAAGACTAGCACTATCCCAAGATTATAGGATATTCACAGATTCTGGGATTCTTTCCTTTATCAACTGCCACTTGACTTGCTACCCTCAGCGTGAATATCCTTTGTTAGTGAGGGAGATTGCGAGCGCTTATCCTTTGTCACATATCATATCCGAGTCTTTAAATCCAATACTAGATTCAGAAAATCCAATCCAAAACCATTTTAAAACCATTTCCAAATCCATGTCCAAATCCGAATCCAAAATCACCATTTTGAATCCCAAACCGAATCCGAAATCATCATTCCAAATCCAAATCCATAAATCATGTTTATCGAAATCACTTTTCCAAATCCATTTATATACCATTGAAATCAAGTCATAATTCAAATCCCGAAATCATATCATCGAAACCATTATCAAATCACGACATAAAAGCATATATCGTAAAATGTGCAATTACGTAATATTTCTCGAAATACGCGCAAATCATAAATCAGAGATATCACAATCATAAACATAGAAAACATATAAAAACATTTATGCATGCATCATAAGTTAGAAAGCAAAGTCCACTCACAGACCATTCGCGTCGCCGCCTCGATAAGCATGCAATTACGCTTTCCCGGCTTATCCACTATCATCGGCTTTCCCGAACCTTTCCAAATCCCATAAGAAGGTCACTAACCACTTCACGATGTCTGATTGACTCGAAACAAGTCCTGAAATGTTTGTTATATCGGTACGATAAAATCACGTGTTGAACACTTCCCCAGACTAGGCTCCACCCGCCCTCACGCGCCGCCCAAAGGGGCTGCGCATGGGCCTCACGCGCCAGGGAACAATCTCCTTCTACCTCTATCAGACTGGGTATGAACCAGTCCGGTCCAGCCGAACCGGCGAGGACGGTTCGACCCCATATTTCCTTAATTTTCGATCCGTTTTTTATTCTAATTGGTCCTATAGTTTTGTCTCATTGTTTACAATAGTTTTGTCTCATTGTTTACAATAGTTTTAGACCCTAAAAACATGAATTGAAACTTGGAACTCACCTCCCAAATCGAAGGAGAAACTGTGCACTGATCGTCATCCAAACTGTGCACTGATCGTCATCTTGTTGCCGTGATTCCGGCCACCTCCTCCCCTCTTTTTGATCCCAAACAGTCTCTAGGACCTCCCGAAACAACCCCCAATCATCAATGTAACAACCCGTACCTTCAAGAAGGGTACAATTGAAATTTTGTAAAAGATTTGTATATAAAGGACGATTTTACCCTTGTGAATAGTGTGCCAAAAGTTGTCTTTTTGATTTTCAGATTGAACGAGTGTTGACCATTGATTGTGACGTAGTCTAGGATGTCACGTGTCCGTAGACAGGTGGCACGTCCGATTTGGACAATCAGAGAAAAAGATGTGATGTTCGGAAGGTTGAAGGTGTTACCGTAATTTTGGCTAAATAGAGGAAAATGTTGAATTTTTGTTGGACTTTTGGTTTTCACGTAGACCGAGGACCGTTAGATAGGTCTCGACGTCTTGAGTACAACGACAGGCGGCACGCTGTCATCGGACGTCGGACGGATTAGTTATGGGTCTAGGAAGTTGAAGGGCAAAATGGTAATTTCAAACTTAGGGGCATTTTGGTCTTTTCACTTTGGGCCAATCAAATAAGGCTAGTTGGATTAGTGGGATTGGATATTTTCTTTCTGTCCAGGTAGAGTTGGACACGTGGTGGGGAACTAGAGGTTTCTAGGAGTGTTTATTGTGTGCACGGCCACAAATTTCACACTTTCAAAACCGTGCAAATTATTCCTTTAACAGAAACAGAGAGAGAGAGAGAGAGACGGTGGGGTTGCTGATCGATGCAGTGAGTGTGTGAGGTTTTGTGTGAATTGGTGAGAGTGACGGAGAGAAGGAAGGAACTAATGAGTGACTGGAGAGTGGAAATCGTGCAAGAAGTACTGGGGGTGTGAGGTTGAAAATTCAGGGAAACAGAGAGATATCGAGGGTGCTGGTGGTGGTTGTGTCGTGTGTTGATCCAATCAAGGCTGAGAGGAAGCTAGGACGGCTGAGGGAGACCCAGTGGACACGGAGGTGCTCGGCGGTGCGAACAGCGGAGGACAAATCGACGGTAAGCTCAAAATCCCCTATTTTTCCCGTTTTATTCATTTCAATAATCGTGGCTTTGGGGGATGAGTCGATGGTTTTTGTGAGTTGTGTGAGACTTAGTAGGTTCCTAGGAGTCGATTAAGGTTGCTGCCGTAACGGGGGAGTGTCTGGTTGGCCGGGAACTGAAACAGGGGTGTCGGGTAGTTTTGGTTCGAGGTTGCAGACGACGGCTTAGAGGCCGTGATTCCTCGATTTTAGGATTGGAAATGGTTGTTGGGAATTGGACGAAGCTTCTGAGATTGAAAGGGTTGGATTTGGACAGGAAATGAGGGAAAACAGGTCATGCCGGTTCAGTTCAGCCAGCCCGGTTCGAACCGGCTGACTCAAGGTTGAAGACGACACTATAGTAGGCGCATGAAACCCACACACAACCACTGTGGGCGGTGCGTGAGGGCGCGTGGGGAGGAATATGAGGAACCTTCCATCATGGTTTTGAGTCTAAATGTTGTAACAAATCTTTTAGGACAATTTTCGTGTTGATCGGACATCGAGTCGGGGTTTATACGAGGATTCGAAGGATTAGGGTTATCGTTTAAATTGCGTTTAAAATTCTGAAAAATTGGGGAAATTAGGATAAGCCTTAATGAAGTGTTTGTGACCCGATTGTGTGACTTTTGACAGGACGGGACACTCCTGAGACAGTTGAGGAACGTACGGAGCGCGATTGACGCGTACGGATTTGTGAGTGGACTCCTTCTCTTTTAACGGACATGCCTAACTGTTTTTATCTACATGTTTTATGTTTTTAAGCATGTTTTTATGATCATTGCCTATATTATATCTGTTTTACTTGTTGCACGTTTATCGAGACAATTACGGGTTTTAGCACGTTTTTCGAGAAATGCCATATAAGTGCTTTCCATGCCATGCTTTTTATTACTGATTTTGTATGATGATAAATGGGTTTTGAAACATGATTTGACAAACAAGGTTCTCAGTTTTATAATCGGATTTCGGAAACATGAAATTTGGTTTTAAGGTTGTAAAGTGGATTTCCGGATTTGGGTTTTGAATGACGGTTATGGATGCCGGAATGGCGTTAGACCAGTGGTTTCGGATTCAGGTTTGGATGTGGATTTAGAAATGGTTTTCAAATGATTTAGATTGGATTTGATGGATCTGGATATTGGGTTTAAAGATCCGGTTTATATATATGACGGGGGCGGGCCCGGATTGAGTTTAAAGACTCGGATATTACGATATTACCCCCATAGGCCTGAAGACTCGGGAGTTTAAAGACTCGGATTACATTTGAGGCCCAGATTGAGTTTAAAGACTCGGATAGACCCAGCAGGTCATGGTGAAAAGCGTCGAGGTGATCGTTGAGGCAGGGACAGAGGCATAGAGCTTTGCGGCGTTTTCCTCTGCGTGGATAGCCTAGTAGGATTTTTGTGCCTGTTTTGTATAACACTATGCTCTGTGTTACTGATGTATTACATTTTCTCCCTGGTCTGATAGTTATACTTATGGTTTCTTGAGGTTGTTTTGGTACTTTAAGTGTGATTATCAGACGGGAGCAGGGTTCGTCCCGGTTATCGAGGTGATAATCGAGGTGGGTCCTGTCAATTGGTATCAGAGCCAGGTTTGTCGGTTGTGTCTATACGAGGTCGTATTTAGGTCGTTTTACTAACTCTATGCCTCTTTCAGCGGACGATTGACCATGCCTCCGAGACGTGAACCCCCTTCACGACCTGAAGACGAGGCGAGAGAAGCAGAGAGTGCTTCGATTGAGCGACCTCAACGCCTGGTGTCTACGACGTTCAGTGGTGGGGCAGACCCAGAGAAAGCCCACCGGTGGATCACCCAACTTGAGCGGATTTTCGGGGTGATGCAATGCCCTCTAGAGGATCGCGTGTTGTTAGCCACTTTTCTGCTAGACGATGCAGCGTATGAGTGGTGGTATACGCTGGAGTTGTCAGGTTGGGACGCTTATACCGTGACGTCAGAGACTTTCCGGGAGCAGTTCTTGGATCAGTACTACTCCCGCTCTTTCCGAGATGCCAAGGAGGCGGAGTTTCTTCAGCTGAAACAGGGGAGCTTGACAGTAGCCGAGTATGAGCAGAGGTTCCAGATGTTGTCGCGATAAGCTCCTGCATTTGTGGCGACCGAGGCTGAGAAGTGTCATCGGTTTGAGTTGGGTCTACGAGGAGAGATTCGAGCCATTGTGACAGCCAGCTCATTTGCTACATTCAGGGAGCTATCAGACGCTGCTGTGAGAGTAGAGGCTAGTCTGCCTGCACAACCACAGTATTTGGGCAGTGTGCGACACTGTGAGCATTCTTTTCCTGGAGCGTCGAGTCAGGGGACCCCGAAGCGGGGCAACTATGGTGGTACTTCATCGGCTGGAGGTGCCCAGTTTGGTAGTCCAGGCAGTTTTTAGGGGTCTAGATTTCGAGGAGCTAAAGAACAGCCAACCCCGCAGGCGAGTGCGACTTCTGTTGCTTCTACTGGGAGGTAGACTGGTGGACCCGGTAAAGATATCTGTTACTATTGTGGAGAGCAAGGCCATTTTCGGCGAGAGTGCCCGTTGTTAGCCCAGGAGGGTGGAGCAGGCCGAGGTGGGCAGAGTCAGGGCGGAGTACTGCATCAGTGTCAGGGGCAGCAGGCCCTAGAGGTGGCGGTGGTGCCACGAGTAGTTCGAGAAGACGCGGTCGGTCATCAGGACCTCAGGCGTGAGTTTTTTCTATGACCCAGCAGGAGGCCAGATCAGCACCTGGAGTGGTGACAGGTACACTTACCATACTTGGTCACACTGTTTTTGCTTTGATAGATCCCGGGGTTACTCATTCCTTTATAGCCCGGAGTTGTAGTCTGATGACGGAGAGAGAGGTGTCTACCTTAGATTGTGCCTTGGGGGTGAGTACGTCGACTGGTGAGGTGTTGGTGGTGACTCAGGTTTTGAGAGAGTGTCCGGTGATGGTAGGTGAGGTCGAGTTAGTGGCAGACTTGTTACTGTTGGATATACAGGACTTCGATGTTATTTTGGGTATGGGCTGGTTAACTAGACATCATGCTTCTATCCAGTGTTTCGATAGAAGAGTGACCTTTCGGAGTCCAGGGTTACCAGAGACTACGTTCCAGGGTGATCATCGTGCACTTCCTACGGCTGTTATTTCAGCACTGGAAGCTAGCAAGTTGTTGCGGAAGGGGTGCCAGGATTACATAGCTCACGTAGTGGATACACGTGTTACACCAGTGAGGGTGGAGGATATACCAGTTGTGCGGGAGTTTCCCGAAGTTTTTCCGGAGGAGTTGCCAGGATTGCCCCTCACCGAGACATTGAGTTCACAATTTATCTACTTCCAGGTACACAGCCTATCTCACAGACTCCTTATCGCATGGCACCTGCCGAGTTGAGGGAACTAAAGGCACAGTTACAAGAGTTGGTCGATATGGGATTTATTCGACCGAGTGTATCGCCTTGGGGAGCGCCAGTACTGTTTGTCAAGAAAAAGGACGGAGGTTTGAGATTGTGTATAGACTATAGGCAGTTGAATAAGGTAACCATTAGGAACAAATATCCCCTACCCCGGATTGATGACTTGTTTGACCAGCTCAAGGGAGCACAATACTTTTCAAAGATTGATCTTCGTTCTGGATATCATCAGCTACGAGTCAAAGAGGAGGACATACCTAAAACAGCCTTTCTGACCAGGTACGGCCACTATGAGTTTGTTGTGATGCCTTTTGGATTGACTAACGCCCCAACAACGTTTATGGATCTCATGAACCGAGTGTTCCGGTCATGCCTGAATCGTTTTATGATTGTATTCATTGATGATATCTTGGTATATTCGAAGAGTGCGAAGGTGCACGAGAAACATTAAAGGATAGTGCTTAACACCTTGAGAGAGCATCAGTTGTATGCGAAGTTGAGTAAGTGCCAGTTTTGGTTGACCAGTGTTGGTTTTCTGGGGCATGTGATTTCAGCCGAGGGCATTAGAGTGGATCCCCACAAGGTGGAGGCGGTAGTAAATTGGGAACAGCCCAAGACAGTGACTGAGATCAGGAGTTTTTTGGGGTTTGCAGGCTATTACCCGCGTTTTATTGAGGGATTTTCTATTCTTGCTGCTCCGTTGACACGGCTGACTGGGAAGGGAGTCCGGTTTGACTGGGATGAGAACTGTGAGCATAGTTTCCAGGAGCTTAAAAGGCGGTTGACATCTTCTCCTGTGTTAGCCCTTCCAGACGATAGTGGGGAGTTTGAAGTTTACAGTGATGCTTCTTTACAGGGTTTGGGCTGTGTGTTGATGCAGCACGGGAAGGTGATTGCTTACGCTTCCCGGCAGTTGAAACCTCATGAGATAAACTACCTTACTCATGATTTAGAGTTGGCAGCAGTAGTTCATGCACTGAAGATTTGGCGACATTATTTGTACACCGAGAGGTGCAGGATCTTCACGGACCACCAGAGCTTAAAGTATCTGTTTACTCAGAAAGAGCTGAATTTGAGACAGTGTCGTTGGTTAGAGCTGCTTAAGGACTATGACTGTACAATCGAGTATCACCCAGGAAAGGCTAATGTGGTAGCCGATGCTTTGAGTAGGAAGTCAGCCAGTTCTTTGTCGCATTTGAGGACAATCTGGTTACCTTTGTTGGTTGAACTCCACAGGATTGGAGTAGAGTTGACTGTGGATAGCCAGTGAGTGCTACTAGCGAGTTTTCACGTGCGACCTATTTTGGTTGATCAGGTTATTGATGCTCAGTTTGAGGACCCCATTTTGGGCATCATTCGGATCGAGGTCGAGGCTGGAGAGAGACAGGACTTTGGGATTCTTGAAAATGGAGCCTTGGTTAAGGATGAACGATTGTGTGTGCCTGAGGACGAATCATTGAAGAAAACAATACTTGATGAGGCTCACTGTTCAGCCTATGTGATGCATCCTGGAGGGACCAAGATGTATAGTACACTTCGGGAGCACTACTGGTGGTCAGGTATGAAACGTGAGATTGCGGAGTATGTCAGTAGATGCTTGATTTGTCAACAGGTGAAAGTCAAGCGGCAGAGACCCTATGGAGCAATGCAACCCTTGCCGATCCCAGAGTGGAAGTGGGATCACCTAACGATGGACTTCGTATTCAAGCTTCCCAGGACGCCGAAGGGACATGATGGCGTGTGGGTAATTGTGGACCGACTCACGAAGTCTGCTCATTTCTTGCCAGTACGGGAGAACTTCCGGATGACACAGTTTTTACAGTTGTTTATCGATGAGATTTTTCGGTTGCATGGGAATCCAGAATCGATAGTCTCCGACAGAGATCCGAGATTTACTTCCCGATTTTGGCAGAGTCTACAGGAAGCTTTTGGAACGAAGCTACATTTCAATACTGCCTTTCATCCTCAGATCGATGGACAGTCTGAGCGGACCATCTAGATTCTAGAGGATATGATATGAGCTTATGTCTTACAGTTCCAGGGTACTTGGGAGTCACATTTAGCTTTGATGGAGTTCACCTACAACAACAGTGATCAGGCGAGTATTGGGATGGCTCCTTATGAGGCTTTGTACGGGCGACAGTGCAGGACTTCTTTGTGTTGGACTGAGGTTGGTGAGAGGAGATTGACGACTTCCGAGCTGGTAGATCTTACTCCAGAAAAGGTTTCACTGATCAGAGATCGACTGAAAGCAGCTCAGGACCGACAGAAGAGCTACGCCGACCGTAGGATCAGGGATCTGGAGTTTGCAGTAGGAGATTGGGTTTTCTTGAAGTTATCTCCTTGGAAGGGTTCGTGCGGTTTGGCAGACGAGGGAAGTTAAGTCCTCGTTACATTGGACCTTATGAGATCTTGGAGCGGATTGGTCCTGTTGCTTATCGATTGGCCTTACCAGCGGACTTGGCAAAGGTACATAATGTCTTTCATGTATCTATGCTTCGGAAGTATATCCGGGATGATTCACATATTTTGGAGGCGCAACCTGTTGAGCTTAGGGAAGATTTGAGCTTTGAAGAGCAGCCTGTATCAATTTTGGATCGGAAGGATAAAGTTTTGCGGAGGAAGAGGGTTCCCCTGGTTAAAGTTTTGTGGAGGAACCATCAGGTGGAAGAAGCGACTTAGGAACCAGAAGCCTTAATGCGGGAACAGTACCCTTATTTGTTTAACTGAATTTCGGGGGCAAAATTCTTTTTAGGGGGGTAGATTGTAACAACCCGTACCTTCATGAAGGGTACAATTGTAATTTTGTAAAAGATTTGTATATAAAGGACGATTTTGCCCTTATGAATAGTGTGCCAAAAGTTGACTTTTTGATTTACAAGTTGAACGAGTGTTGACCATTGACCGTGACGTAGTTTAGGAAGTCACGAGTCCGTAGACAGGTGGCTCGTCCGATTTGGACAATCGGAGAAAAAGATGTGATGTTCGGAAGGTTGAGGGTGTTGCCATAATTTTGGCTAAATAGAGGAAAATGTTGCCTTTTTGTTGGACTTTTGGTTTTCATGTAGACCGAGGGCAGTTAGATAGGTCTCGACGTCCTGAGTACAACGATAGGTGGCACGCTGTCATCGGACGTCGGACGGATTAGTTATGGGTCTAGGAAGTTGAAGGGCAAAATGGTAATTTTGAACTTAGGGGCATTTTGGTCTTTTCATTTTGGGCCAATCAGATAAGGCCAGTTAGATTAGTGCGATTGGATATTTTCTTTCTGTCCAGGGAGAGTTGGACACGTGGTGGGGAACTAGAGGTTTCTAGGAGGACGGCCACAAATTTCACACTTTCAAAACCGTGCAAATTTTTCCTTTAACAGAAAAAGAGAGAGAGAGACGGTGGGGTTGCTGATCGATTCAGTGAACGTGTGAGGTTTTGTGTGAATTGGTGAGAGTGGCGGAGAGAATGAGGGAACTAGTGAGTGATTGGAGAGTGGAAATCGTGCAAGAAGTACTGGGGGTGTAAGGTTGAAATTTCAGGGAAACAGAGAGGTGTCGAGGGAGCTGGTGGTGGTTGTGCCGTGTATTGATCCAATCAAGGCTGAGAGGAAGCTAGGACGGCTAAGGGAGACCCAGTGGACACGGAGGTGCACGGCGATGCGAACGGCGGAGGACAAATCGACGGTAAGCTCAAAATCCCCTATTTTTCCCATTTTATTCATTTCAATAATCGTGGCTTTGGGGGATGAGTCGATGGTTTCTGTGAGTTGTGTGAGACTTAGTAGGTTCCTAGGAGTCGATTAAGGTTGCTGCCGTAACGGCGGAGTGTCTGGTTGGCCGGGAACCGAAACAGGGGTTTCAGGTAGTTTTGGTTCGAGGTTGCAGACGACGGCTTAGAGGCCGTGATTCCTCGATTTTAGGATTGGAAATGGTTGCTGGGAATTGGACGAAGCTTCTGAGATTGAAAGGGTTGGATTTGGACAGGAAATGAGGGAAAACTGGTCACGCCGGTTCGGTTCAGCCAGCCCGGTTCGAACCGGCTGACTCGAGGTTGAAGACGACTGGGGAGGAATCTGAGGAACCTTCCAACATGGTTTTGAGTCTAAATGTTGTAACCAATCTTTTAGGACAAATTTCGTGTCGATCGGACATCGGGTCGGGTTTTTACGAGGATTCAAAAGTTTAGGGTTATCGTTTAAATTACGTTTAAAATTCCGAAAAATTGGGGAAATTAGGATAAGCCTTAATGAAGTGTTTGTGACCCGATTGTGTGAATTTTGACAGGACGGGACACTCCTGAGACGGTTGAGGAACGTACGGAGCGCGATTGACGCGTATGGATTTGTGAGTGGACTCCTTCTCTTTTAATGAGCATGCCTAACTGTTTTTATCTACATGTTTTATGTTTTTAAGCATGTTTTTATGATCATTGCCTATATTATATCTGTTTTACTTGTTGCACGTTTATCGAGATAATTACGGGTTTTAGCACGTTTTTCGAGAAATGTCATATATGTGCTTTCCATGCCATGCTTTTTATTACTGATTTCGTATGATGATAAATGGGTTTTGAAACATGATTTGACAAACAAGGTTTTCAGTTTTAGAAACGGATTTCTGAAACACGAAATTTGGTTTTAAGGTTGAAAAGTGGATTTCCGGATTTGGGTTCGGAATGACGGTTCTGGATGCCGGAATGGCGTTAGACCAGTGGTTTTGGGTTCGGGTTTGGATGTGGATTTAGAAATTGTTTTCAAATGATTTAGATTGGATTTTCTGGATCCGGATATTGGGTTTAAAGACCCGGATTATATGTATGACGGGGACGGGCCCGGATTGAGTTTAAAGACTCGGGGGTTTAAAGGCTCGGATATTACGATATTACCCCCGTAGGCCTGTTGAGTTTAAAGACTCGGGAGTTTAAAGACTCGGATTACATTTGAGGCCTGGATTGAGTTTAAAGACTCGGATAGACCCAGCAGGTCGTGGTGAAAAACGTCGAGGTGATCGTTGAGGTAGGGACAGAGGCATAGAGCTTTGCGGAATTTTCCGTTGGCAGGGTTCGTCCCTGTTATCGAGGTGATAATCGGGGTAGGTCCTGTCAATCAATATCGATTAACAACGTCTAAAACTCAAGTTACCATTTTTGAATGAAACTTACCATTTTTTTGAGTCCCACGACCACCGTCCACGGCAAGCCTCGAACTTGGTCCCAATCGACTTGTCTGACCCTCCTGATCATCCTCCTAGTAAACAATACGATCATCTCGTCCCCAAAAGTCAAATTGCCATTTGAACGAAAATAGAGTATTTTGCGGGACCTGTCACCTACTGCCGCCGACGTGCCTAGTCGTGACCACCAATATCATTGTCCCGACTCCCTTTCACTTTGTCCTTCATACCTCATGGACAATTGATGAGGATTGAAAGGGTATGTACGGGTCAAGGTTCACTGTCTCTGTTCTTCATGGCCAAAACCGTGTGACCATTGCACCATTTTAAAAAAAAAAATAATCGTGATGCGATGAGAGATGGTTCCACAGCCATCCAGAGAGGGACATCTGTCCCATTCTCTGTGGACACCAATCCTAAGGCAAGCCAAGTGTCATTTGCTCACTAGCACAAATCCCCAAGCAACAAAAGGACCAAAATGTCCTTTGTCGCACAAATTACCATTTTGCCCTTAGCATGTTTAGACCAATATCCGAGTCGTCCAAAGTCCGATGATAGCGTGCCGCCTGTCGTTGTACTCAGGGGATCGAGAGCTACCTAATGATCCTCAAACTACGTGAAAAATATCATGTCGTATAAAAATTCAACAATTTGTCCCTTTTCAATCAAATTACCAAAATACGCCCAAACTTCCGAACCTCATAACTTCTTCCTCGAATGTCAGAATCAGACGTGCCACCTGCCTATGAACTCGTGACGTCCTAAACTACGTCACAGTCCTCGACCAAAGTCCATTTTACCACCCAAATGAAAAGTCAACATTTTGCCCATTACAGGGGCAAAATCGTCATTTTGTACTGTCCGTCCGAAATCACCGACTTAATCACCGATTAACTTTACTAATCCGTCATTAGTCACTAATCTAATCCCGAGCTCCGGGACGGGTCGTTACAGATTGCATCTAGGAACACTGCAGAAGCACGACAGGCAACAAAACTATTCTCCAGCTATTATTTCCTCACACACCAAATTTCTAATTACTGAAAATGACTAATCTAAAATCAACAAAGCCTGATTCGTCATAAGTTCACTAATCAAAGACAACAACACAAAAAAGAAATTTTTAATTATGATAGAGGGAGTGAAAATTTTAGACCTCTTAAATAACTAGAATGAGTGAAAATGCAGTCACTAGAATATCTATGATTCTTTATCCATTGACCTTGAAATTTTTGCATACGGAACACAGAAGATACAATTAAAAAAATAAAATAAAAATTTGAACCGAAGATTCCACCTGGTTACTTTGAAACACTGTAAAAATTATTCTAAGAAATAGAAGTAGAGTGAATTCAAAAACCAAAAGTTAAAAATTTTCCACAAAGAAACAAGGTCCCACAAAGCAATAGTTCCACTCACCTTAAAAACCAAGGTTTGTTCTTTATCCATCCATTTCATCTCCTCTTTTCTCCAAAGAAACTCGGAACATAGACGACCAAATGCAAAAAAATCAAATTTTTACTTATGCCCAACACACAATAATAATTATAATCAGAAAAGATGAGTTAGGGATAGTGAGAGATTGCAGAAGAAAAAAAGAACATGTCCATGTCCGACTCCATCTTTGACTACTTCTTCTTCTTCTTCTTCTTCTTCTTCTTCTTCTTCTTCTTCTTCTCCTACTCTTAGTTGAATGGCTGAAATTGAAACCCTAGCAAAGCTCTTAGTCCCCTTCGATCTAAATAAACACGAAACCCAAGAAAGTGATTTGATGGTATTGGAAATTGGATCGAAATTACAAAGAGAAACAAAGAACCTGCCCATGTCCGACTCTGTCACCGATTTCTTCTTCTTCTCCTTCTTCTCCTGCTACTAGTTGAATGGCTGAAATTGAAACCCTAGTAGAGCTCTCAGACCCCTTCAATCCATTCTCAATTATGTGCATGAAGGCTCTGCTAGTTTGAAGTTTTGGAAATTTTTTTACTGTTGCTACAGTATCTCCCGTGTTTATTCACGCTTGATCTTTGCCACTTTCAGTTTGAGGGAAAATTTTGTTTCCAAGATATCACATATTTGTAAGAGACGACAGTTTTTAGAAAAGTGTCGTCTTTCATACCTCCCACTTATTTCTTCTAATAATAATAGATGACAGTTTTTTTTAAACTGTTGTATATATGCTATTATAGATGATCTCTTTAAATAAGATGACAGTTTTAATACAAACTTTCATTTTTTTAGTGTCATCTATGCTAATCAATGGCATAGGTGCTTATCTCTTTCCCATCTTTAAAAATGGTGCATTTACATGTGTTTCATGAACAAAAATGTTAGGAAGACCATATAATTTGCAAACCACATAGTAATACAAGTTACCCTATTTATGTTGATGGGTTTTATGTGTACAAGTGTGTGGTTTTCAAATCATGTGGTCTCCCTAGTATTAACTAGCTATCATAAATCTAAGCCATTCTAATAAGGATAATACTTACACTTACCCTTGGGAGCACTTCATTGTACCATCCTTTGAGATTCTCGAATAACCCTTATATATATATATCATAATCCGAACTGTTCAATGCATAAATCATCATTTCAATATTATCGTACAAAAAAATTAATATTATTGAAGGCTGTTTAGTCATTCATATGTATCAAACAAATCAACAATATTGATAACATTTAAGATTTTCTTAATTGGTCAATCGTCTATTTAATTTTTACATAGAAGAGTTGATTAACAACCTCTAATTTGGTTAATTTTTTATTTACTTGATTTTGAAATGATAATATAAGAAATAAAAGACTATAATCATGCAGTATGTATAATAGCTATATCACTACAAGAAAAGTTCAGTGACCTGACGAGATTTTTCCCGACGGAGAGAATACCCGACCAATCTCACTCTACCCAACGAATGTGGGGAAAAAAATTTTGAACTTTCCCGACGTATATTTATCTTGCCCAACGAATCTCGCGTCGTTTCCGAGTGATATGACTGTTTCCCGACAAATCTATATTAATTCGTCGTAAAACCATCTAGCCCGACGACTTGTTACTCGACAAATTTTAATGTTACCCGAAAAATTTCACTGTTACTCGAGAAATTTGTCTTCGTAGAGTTAAGCCTTTTTTCTTGTAGTATATATTGAAAAAAAATGAAAAACATAATACGAAAATATACCACTAGATTATCTGAGATGCAAATAGTATGCTTCCAGTAAGCCAGTGACTTAAAAATAAAAATAAATAAATAAATAAGCTCCCAATATCATCAATGGATACATACATTTTATGAATGTGCATCTTTTAATGCTGGGAATTGATATATATATATATATATATATATGTATTAGGTATCGATCTCGATTTTCACTATAATCAAATTAAAAAGATTTCATTTAATATATAAAAATGAATAATATCACTAAATCATAACACTAAGTGCCAAAAAATATCATTTGTTAATGTTAAACAAGATACTCTTGTACTTAAAAGTATTTAACATTTTATAATTTATACGCACGTTGACCAACCTCATCAGCATCAGCCACTAGAACTTTGTTGAGATGTGAGGAAAATGTCTCACATCGGAAAAGCACAACTACAATTTGTGTCTTATGTGATCTTGGGATACCCCCCCCCCCCCCCCCCCCCCCACCCCAAATTGCCAATTGGTTTTGAGTGGAACCTCAACTTCTTACATGGTATCAAAGCGTGGGTTATCCCATATGATAGGCTTCACCGCCACACGTGTCACACGTACCCATTCAAATCGTCACATGATATGATCTTGGGTTACTCTGCTCATTGCCAATTGATTTTGGGTTGGAACCTCAAATTCTTATAAACTTCACCATCACGTCCGAAAGTGAGTATGAGCAGTCTACCACCGGTGTTGACCTAGTTCTCCACCACAGACTCGCTATTTTCTGACTTGATGGGCTTGATTCGCTTGACCCACCTATCTTGACAACCGGTGTAGATGATTCCCGAGCTCGCATCATAAGCCACATCCTCGGGTCTCACCAACACTCCAATGCCCACGCGCACTGACCCTCGAAGCATGCTAGGGTTTTCAGCTGAGCCTTCCTGACTAAGTGACGAGTCAACTCACGAAAAGGCAAAAGGTCGGGACGAACTGACACGACCCACCCCCAATCCCCCGGGATTAAGGGCTAAGTCATGCTCCCGTCTAACTTATACGTGACACGAAGGCTAAACCGACGTCCAACCTCCATGTAACACGTAAGCCGCACCAGGGATTTCCAAATAGAACCGTCCGAAAGTACCGGACTTCCCAGACGCGCAGAAACTACTGTGGATCGCGTGTGTGATGTCTTCGTCTCTCTCTACCAACAGCCCGCACTGCGACAACCTGGAGGGTATCGAAAACACAAAAAGACTGTGAGTGGACAAAAATAAATAACGTTCCGAAAACAGGTTATAGAAAGGTACATTTATACCCTCCACGCAAAACCAATGCATGCATATGAACACCAATTCACAAAATCATTCATATCCAAAACCAACAATGAAAATCATAATCACTTTTTTCCTTAAATCCGGGTCTCAAAATCGAGGGCCTCAACCCAAATTCATAAATCAATCATCAAAATGCGGCAACTCAGCCCAAAACTCATCAAAACCAAAGCATCTGGGCCATTACCCAAAACATCTGAAAACCAGTGAAAACCAGTGAAAAATATCAATCAATCAAGTTGCTGGATCTCAAGTGCGCCCGAGTCTTTACACTCAAAACCATGCGCATAATCAGGCCTTCCCGGGATATCAACGAGTCTTTAAACTCAAAACACAATCAACAGGCCTCGGCTGATATCATAACCAAGTCTTTAAACTCAAAAAATATCAATCCAGGGCCCTCCCCCGTCAATCAACTGAGTCTTTAAACTCAAAACTAGATCCATCCGTTTTTCTTTATCCGGGTCTTTAAACCCAAAACCATTTTTCCATCAAGAGAAAACTATAGAAAATCCATATCCGAATTCGCAATAATGATTCCGTAAGCCAGCATCTGGAACCATCATCCCGAACCCAAATCCAGAATTTCTCTTCCAAGTTTCAAAACCGAATCAAGAATCATCTTTCCAAAATCCGATTCCAAAACTGAAATCTCGTTTATCGAAATCACATGAACATAGCTCTAAGCCCAAAATGCTTTTCCCAAAATCCATCATAAATCATTGAAATCAAATCATATTCCAAATCTCAAAATCAAATCATTAAAACCATGGTCAAATCATAGTATAAACCGTAAACTCGCAAAACGTGCGAATACGTACTTATCTCAAAATCCGTGAAAAATCGTAAATCATCAATATCAATTCACAAATATAGAAATCACGTATAGAAAACATATAAAACATATATGCATGCATCATAAGTTTGAAAACAAAGTCCTCTCACAGACCATTAGCGTCGCCGCCTCGATACGCGTGCAAGTACACCTTCCCAGCTAATCCACTAGCACCGGCTTTCCCGATCCTGTCCAAATCCCATAATAAGGTCACTAACTACTTCATAAAGCTTATACTAAAGCCCCGTAATTTTCCCAAATTTTTAACTATTTTTAACCGAGCCCTAAAACTTTCGGACATCTCGAAACATATTGAGACGATGTCTGATTGACTTGAAACCAGTGCCAAAATGTTCATTATATTGATTAGAGTGAAACCATATTGAACACTTCCCCAAAAGAGGCCCCATGCGCGCTCACGCGCTGCCTAAAGGGGTTGCGCGTGGGAGCCACGCGCGACACTGTTCATCATCGTCTACCTCCCGCCAGCCCGGTTCAGACCAGTCCAGACCAACCGGTCCAATTGAGCTGGCGAGGCCGGTTTTCACCCATTCCCAGTCCAATCTCGATCCTCTCTTCACCATTAGCTTCGTCCTTTAATTTAAAACTGATTTATCTAACAAAAACATGAAATGAAACCCTATTTTATACCTCCCAAGTCTGAACAGAAAAACCAGAGATTTCACTATATGTTTCCGGCCACCATGAGCCTCTCCGATCACGGTTTTGACTCCCTGGGTTCTGTAGTAACTTCCTAAGATGATAAAGATCAACACAGTTTTTCAACAACACGCCAAAACTCTCGATTTTATTTCAGACCGTTTCAGGAAAATCATAGGAGTTTCAGTGGCTTACCTGCCCTCTATCCTCCGTCGTGACTTCCACCGTGGTTGGTCAACGTCCTAGGCTCACTTCTGCTCACTAAACACCACCACATATCAGATTTCTATGGGTTTGATCGATTGAATTTCACGGTTTCCTTCTCTGTTTTTCTGGGTTTTCTCACTTCTCACACACTTTGCACTTAGTCCTTCATGAATATACACTTACAATAGGTCACAACAAGCCCCTGATCTCTCACTCCCTACCTCTGAGCTCACACACAACTCACTCAAATGAAAAAAATGGTCGATTTTCTCACTCTGTCTTTGTTTTCTCTCATTTGATCGATCAGTCCAATTTTAAAATTGATAACCGTGAGAGACTTGGCTAGAAGCCACTGGAGAGTGGACAGGTGTCCTCATCTATGTGGTTTTTAGCCAAAATATCCAATCCATTCAGCTCAGGTGTCCTCATCTGATTGCTCACATAATTCAAGTTGCCAAAAGACCATTTTGCCCCTTACTGTCCAAATTACCATTTTACCCTTCGCATACCTAGACCCGTAATTTAACCGTCCGACGTCCGATGACGGTGTGCCGCCTGTCGTTGTACTCATGAAATCGAGACCTAGCTAATGGTCGTCGAATTGCATAAAGAATACTTGTCGTGTAAAAAGTCAACAAATTTCCCCTTTTAACCAAATTACCAAAATACCCTCAACCTTCTGAACATCATAACTTCTTCCTCGGATGTCGGAATCGGACGTGCCACCCGTCTATGAACTCGTGACGTCCCGAACTACGTCACGATCATTGGTTAAAGTCCATTTGACCTCCTGAAATAAAAGTCAACATTTTTACCCATTCGAGGGGCAAAATCGTCATTTCATACCGTCCGTCCGAAAGCATCCAACTAATCACCGATTAACTTCACTAATCCGTCATTAATCACTAATATATTCTCGATTTCCAGGACGGGACGTTACACGAACGAGTCGAGTTGGTAGATTAGGGTGGCAAATATTACGTGGATTATGAGTATTAGAAACAGAGAGGATGGAGATAAGAGCCATGTTGATGAGTTGGTTGCAGACTCGGAAGATCTGGTTAGTGAGACTGAGTCATTTGGGTTCACTAACTCGGACATTTACGTTGAGTTTGATGCTGTCTGCTTTGTGGTGAACAAGAACATTAGATTAAAATAATAAATGGTGGGTTGGCTCGTTTGGCATTATTCATATATAGTTAAAGTTGCACGTCGTCACCAATTTGGATGCCTAATACTGAAAGAAACTGAATATCTGTGTATTGAATGAATTTATACAAACAAAATGGATATGTTTATATAGGTTGAATATGTCTATTCTAAGTAAATTGAACTCTATTTCTAGGCTAGTATCCCTAAGATCATTCAATTAACCGTTAATGATCAAATCAAATATGTTGACCAATTTCTTTCCTTTAACACTCCCTCTCAAGGTGGAGCATGGATGTCAATGATGCTCAGCTTGCCAAGATGTGAATGAAATGTTGGGGATGGTAAGGGCTTAGTACAAATATCAGCAATTTGGTCTTTAGTACGTATATGGGCAGTTCTGACTTCACCATTCTGAATGCTCTCACGAACAGTATGGCAGTCTAGCTCAATGTGCTTCGTGCGTCATGATAAACCGGGTTGGCAGCTATATAGAGTGCAGCTTGGTTTTCACAGAGCAAAATGGCAGGTTACGGGTGTTCTACCTTCAAATCCTGTAATAAATACCATAGCCAAGTCAATTCACAAGTGGTTTGTGCCATAGACCGGTATTCGGCCTCTGCTGATGACCGGGAGACAGTTGCATGTTTCTTACTCTTCCATGAGATGAGGGATTGACCAAAGAATATGCAGTATCCAGTTATAGAGCGTCGGGTGAAAGGAAACCTAGCCCAATCGGCGTCACAATATGCCCTAAGTTGTAAGGATCCATGAGAAGGGAACAACAATCCTTGTCCTAGTGCGGCCTTAAGGTAGTGAAGAAGCTGATTCATTATGTCCAAATGATGTCGCCTAGGTTCATGCATGAATTGGCTAAGTACGTTTACAGAATAGGTGATCTCCGACCTTGTAATTGTGAGATAAATCAATCTACCAATGAGCCGTCTGTAGCGGGTAGGATGTTTCAGGGGATCACTTTCGGTTGGTAGTAACTTGACATTCAAATCCATAAGCATCGGGATGGGTTTAGCACCAAGTAACCCTGTATCTTCCAAAATATCCAGAGTATATTTATATTGATAGAAGGATATTCCTGTTTTTGACCGTGCTATCTCAACTCCAAGGAAGTATTTCGAAGGTCCAAGGTCCTTAATGTGGAACCTTTGGCCTAAGAATTGTTTCAGTTTACATATAGCTTCATCATTGTTGCCAATAATGATCATATCATCAACATATAAAAGTATAACAATAAAAGAGGATTCATTGACTTGAGTAAATAATGAATATTCAGCTTTGGATTGTAGAAAACCAATTTCTTGAATAGTAGTAGAAAACTTATGGAACCAACTTCTGGAAGCTTGCTTAAGGCCATATAGTGACTTGTCGAGTCGACATACGACATTCTCCCCCTGTCGACGGAAACCGGGAGGTGGGAGCATGTACACTTCCTCATCAAAATCACTATGGAGGAAAGCGTTATGAATGTCAAGCTGTGGAGGGACCAATGGCGAATGACAGCCACTGTGAGAAGGCAGCCGACAGTGATAAGCTTGGCAACGGGAGCAAATGTGTCGGTGTAATCAATGCCTTCTCACTGAGTTAAACCATGTGCAACCAAATGAGCTTTGTAGCGTTCGATGGTGCCATTGGAATTGTATTTGATCTTGAAGACCCATTTAGAAACAATTTCCCGATGACCAGCCGGTAGGGAGACCAAGGACCAACTGTGATTAGATGCCAATGCTTGGAGTTCAGATTCCATGGCAGAAACCCATTGAGGATTCAAACATGCTTCGACATAGGTAGTGGGTTCTACAAATTGAAAAACAGAGTACACAAATTTCTGATGAGAACCGGACAAATTGGTTAAGGAGGTATACCTTTGAAGGGGTTGCCGTGTGCCAAGCGTGGTGGGAGGAGGCGAGCCAGGAGCAAGCAGAATGGCATGGTTTGTGACGAAATCTTAAAGACGTTTTGGGGGGTGGGTTGGTCGTGTGGACCGGCGAAGGGGTGGGTGGGGACCGATGAGGGAAATGGGAGAAGGTGCGGACGAGGATGAATTATAAGGATCTGTGAGAAAAACGAGTGAGGAAGAATTAGAAGGGTCTGCCGGTGTGGCAGGGAAAAGAGATAAGGTGGGGTTGGGGGTGAGGTGTCGAAAGAAGAGGTGAGAAATGAGGATAAGGGTGGGTTTGGTGAGGTAGTGGGTGGGGTCAAATGTGGTGATGCAGGGGACAAGGATGGGAGAGGGGATGGGTCAGATAAGGATGGAGGGGTTGTAAGTGAGGTGGGTAGGCCCAAGGAAGGAGAAGGGACCACGGCAAGGAGATAGGGATTAGGTTGAGGCAAAGGCAAAATAGGACCATCCTCTTGATTTTCAGGTGCTAAATTAGAGAAGGGAAAAATGGTCTCATGAAAAATGACGTCACGAGAGGAAAAAATGTGGTTAGTGGTGAGATTAAGGACCCGATAGCCTTTTTTACCAAGTAGGTACCCTAGGAAAAGACAACGACATGCACGGGCATCAAATTTGTGTTGAGGAAGGACATTAGTGGCATAGCCTAAACAACCAAAAACACGAAGGTGGGAATAATTGGGAGGGCGATAGTGTAAAAGTTCATAGGGTGTTTTATGGTGAAAGGAGTGGTGTGGGAAGGTGATTTATGAGGTAACATGCTATTTGGATGCTTCCCCCCCCCCCCCCCCCCCCCCCCCCCCCCCCCCCCCCCCCCCCCAAACAGAGGGGTATATTGGCCTGAAAATGAAGCGCACGACCCACATTGAGAAGGTGACGATGCTTACGTTCCACCACTCCATTTTGTTGTGGAGTGTAGGGACAAGAATGTTGAAAAACGGTTCCTTGGTCAAGAAAAAAAGTGTGGAGGGAAAGGAATTCCCCACCATTATTGGCATGTAAGGATTTAATGGGAAGGTTAAATTACGTTTTAACCCAAGAGAAAAAGGATCAGATTATGGATTGTGTTTTTCATTTGAAATTTATGAGATGTATCCATGTAAAACGAGTAAAATCGTCAACTATAGTTAAGAAATAGCGGGCCCCTGTAAGGGTATGAATTTTATGGGGTCCCCAAATATCACAATGAATCAAATCAAATGGTGCATTGGAAGAGTTTGAAGTTAAATGAGAAAATGACAATCTAGTTTGTTTCACAAGGGGACAAATGTCACATAAATGTTTGGAATCAAAAACAATTTCTGAATTATTCTGAGATAAAAAATAAAGTGGTGCAGATAAAAGGTGTCTCAAGCGTTGATACCAGAGGTTGGAGGTATGGTGAAGATGATGTGCAAGATGTGGATTTTGGTGGGCTTGGAGGTAGTAAAGACCATTAAACTGCTTGCCCAGGCCAATCATCCTCCTCGTAGCCATGTCCTACACAAAACAAAACTCATCAAAGAAAGTCACCGTACAGTGTAAGCCTCGTGTCAATTTGCTCACAGATAACAACTTCACATGAAAATGTGGTACATGGAGGACACCATCAATTGTCATTTTATTTAATAATTCCATGGATCCAACGCTTGTAATTTCTACTTGATTCCCATTCAGTAAGCCGAAAAATTCATTCTTAGCATTATGGGCATTGTGGGCCGGGGGAGCATGTGAAATATGGTCGGTTGCCCCGCTATCAATTATCCAATATAAGGTGGACTATGAATTAGGTATTGAATTGGATTGGGTTGTGATTATACTTGTTGCATTTTCTAGTGAGGAAAGGTTACCCGATTTACTGTGACAGGATTCGTCCCAAATTTGTCTGGGATTAGTGTGGGACGTGCCTGCTCCCGTCTGACACGAAGTGTCAGACAAGGGATAATCCAACCATAGCCCGCATGGGGATTCTAGAGTGTGCCAGGATCGGAGGAGGAGTGTTATGTCTCGGTCCCTGCTACAACCTGCATCCGCTATCAACCTGAAGGGTATTACAATCATCGAAAGCTGTGAGTGGACGAAACCAATAATTTAATAAAAACAATTTCATAAAAAGGCATTTATGCCCTTCACTAAAAAGCATACATGCATTCGAAAACCATTCATCAAACCATTTGCTTTATTAATTCATTAGGGCCTTAGCCCAAAACCGTACACCAAAGTATATGGGAACTCAGCCCAAAACCAAGTCCATAGCGACTCAGCCTAAATCAAATCAAGTAGGTCTTAGCCCAAATCCAATACATGTGGGTCTCAACCTAAAACCAATACACTTGGGTCTCATCCCAAAATAGTAATTCAAGTAGGACTCAGCCCAAAACCAATCCTCGACATCCCAGATGTCACAGTCAACACCACTATCGTAGTTCCAAACTACGCGTGCTACACGAGGTCTCAAATCCGAAGTCTCCCTAGGGTCCACCCAGGTTAAAGACATGCATATCAATGACCCTCCATGGGGAGAGGTTTTAACCTCGGACAATCCTGCTCTTAAGTTACTATATGAACCAGTCGCTCCGTGCAATGACCCCTCGCAGGCAATGCCCTGTGACTACTCCAGGATACTACGAGACGTCTAGAGGAGACAACCCGTCACTCCATGAAACTACGAGACGTCTGGAGGGCAACCGTTCGTGAGGATGGTATATGGAAAACCGTTTTATAAATCATCTCAAAACCGTTCAAAGGGCTATGCTCGGGGCTTCCATAAAACCATCATAAATTCATAAATCCAAATCCATTTGGGGTCCCCGACTCAAAATCACGTTTATAAACCATAACTGGGCCTCATGCCCAAATTCGTAAACCAACGGGGCTCCCAGCCCGATCATATAACTCAAATGGGTCTCCAGTCTAATTTTCCATTAAATCAAATGGACTCCAAGTCCGATGGTTTCCAATCAAAAGGGTCATATTCCCGAAAGATATTTCCAAAACCCTTTTCAAATTGTCTTTCAATTGGGACTCATGCCTAAATCTCGATTTCACGCATTCTAGTGAAATTATCAAAAACCGTAAACCAGTTCCTCGGTTTCACGCCTCTCCATGAAACCTTCAGAATCACATATAACCCGTGTAAAACATATGCATTTAGTACACTTGGCCGAAACCCAAACATCATATAAAAACAGAAACCTCGAACTACGTGCAATGGTGCATTTTCCTCCAAAAATGCCCAATAGTCATATTGAAATCACATGCACTCATGGCATCTTAGAACATGTTCATAAACGCGTATAAAACATTTATGCATGAATCAATTTAGAAAACAAAGTCCACTCACAGACCGTCCATGTTACGCCTTGATACGCGTGCCATAAGCCTTTCCCAAGCCAATCACCATCTATGGGATTCCCAAACTTGTCCAAATCATATTAGATGGTTACTAACTACTTTAATAACCCCTCATAAAATCCCCCTAATTTTTCGGGATTTTTAACCTATTTTAAACTCGACCCTAAACCTTCGGACATCCCGAATTATATCGAAACGATATCCGATCGACTCGAAACTAGTCCCAAAATATTCGTTACATCGAATAGATGATTTTGTATGTTCAACACTTCCCCAAATGAAGGCCTACACGCCCCCACGCGCCGCCTAAAGGCGCTGCGCGTGGGCTTCACACGCCTAGCAATATCATCTTCAGCCTTCCAAACCGGCCGATTCAGACTGGTTTCTGCAACTCCGGTCCACCCGAACCGATGGAATAGGTTCACGCAATTTCCTTCCTCATTTAAACCCATTTTCGCCCCTTTTCGATTCTAATCACTTTGTCTCATCCTTAGTAACCTATCTAGATGATTAGAATCAAGAAAAACCACCTAGAACTACCGGTTCGATTTTTTCCCTTCACAGTCCAAACTTCCAGCCATTTCCCTGGGCTGTTCAACAACATCCTCCACCCAAACCATTCCCTAGACGTTCATACTAACCCAACAGACACCATCCAACCACCAGAAAACACCCCTAACGGCTAAAACACGAAAATTCAAAATTTGAATTAAAACGGGGTTATGGGTTTACCTGTTTCCCCGAGGCTCCATCGCCATCCACGGCGGTTCTGTCACCTCTCAATGTCGCCGTCTCATCCTCCCACTCATCCTCAGCCTTTCACTCAATCAAAATAGGTTTAAGGAGGAATGAAGTCTGGGTTTTCATGGGTTTCGGGTTGGATTGATCGAATGGAAAGAAAGGGAAAACAGATGCATGTATTTGTGTAATGGGAGCAATGGATGAGTGACACTTGTCACTCATTCATTGGGCCTGGGGAAAATATATGGTCCCATTCCAGACAAAAGGCAAGGCAACTGCCTCGTAAAACGTGCTGCTATAAATAGTTCCTCGGAACTTCCGTGACCCGTAACTTTCCCGTCGAACGTCCGATTTTGACGTGGCACCTATCTACGGACTCGTATCAATGCGATCTACGTAACAGTCCTTGGTCCACGGACATTAGACCTCATGGGTCAAAAGTCAACTTTTTACCCTCGTTTAGGGGCAAAATCGTAATTTTGCCCTGAACATTCAATAATCCTCGGCTAATCCCCGATTAGCCCTGCTAATCCATAATTAAGTCTTAATTAATCCCTAAAATTAGGGACGGGTCATTACATGTTGTGGATTAAGGCAAGGAGTTGTTGGTACTCTTCAGGAGTAAAATTGGGGCTTGTAGCATAAGTAACGACGGCTGGTTCCTTTGAATCAGAATGACCCAACAATTCTGTGTTGTGGGCTGTGGGTCTTCTTCCTTTGGGCTTGACATCTTTACCATGTAGCTTGTAGCCCACTGGGAATCCATTAAGGAAGTAACATCTATCCACTGTATGTGTCTCCCCCTCGCAGTAGCTGCAGCGGAGAGATTTCTGGGAAGCAGAACCAACACCCTTGCTCACGGCGTCATGTCTCCCTACACTGCCGAATGACACATAAAAACTAAGCATTAAAGTAAACACAAAGTCACACTCAACACTTAGGGAAACGTACACAATTAAAAACCCTTTTTTGTAGATTGTAGCATTGGTAAATAGGGATCGTTCTTAACCGGGGATTGAGGGTACCTAAGTATGATTATCCTAAGTGATTAACTAATCTAAACTAAGATAATATATTATTTACATGGTCAACTCATCTTTAACCTAACTCATTCATGAATTCTATTAATTTCAACCTATGAAATCCTCTAATTCTAGCCGTACGAGTCACTTGCATATTATCTTAGGTACGTGCTCGGGGATAGCCCGATATACACTTTCAATGAATTAGACTCGGGGACAACCCGACATACACTTTTAATGAATTAGACTCGGGGACAACTCGACATATCTAATCAAGCATTAAACACAAACATACAATCATAACTAAAACTAGAATCAAACAACACATAGAATATTGAAGCAATACAAATCATAAAACCAAGAATAATATTAGAAATCGGTTCATAAACCAAGATATTCAAGCACAGAAGATAATTATAAGGTAAAGAGACCGGGTTACACTTTTTCTCTTCGGGACACCCTATGGATACAAAGTGATTGGGCACTCTTTGGTGAGACACTCAGGGACAGCCTGACTATGCCACAGATGAAGGTGTAGAGGATGAAGTATGGTATAATTAACCTTGCACGAAAAAATCTTGAATTTATTGAAAAGGAAAATTTGGTTAAGCAGAGCTTCGGTACAAAGAATGAGCGACCTTTACAAATAACCTAAACCTCTCTATTTATAGGAGAAAATTAATCCCCAAATAAATAGGAGTTCACAATTTAATTCTAAAAGGAAAATGATTAAACTAATTAAATTAAAGTCCTAAAGGTAAAAGGTATTCTAAATCCTAATGAAAGAATAAATACAAAACTTAATTAAAAATGTAATAAAAACTCCTAATTAAAAAAAACAAATCCTTATTACGAAGGGGAAATTCTCTACCTTAATTTAATTGGAATTTCGGTTGCTTGCTGGAATTTTAGAAGATGGAACAGCTGGAAAACGTGCAAGACTTCAATTCCTAGTAGAACAAGTAATCATTCCCGCAGACTGACTATGCCTCACCAAAACAGGAATTCCCGTGGCTGTAGAACTCCGATTTGAGGAATTCTTGAAACATTAGAAACTAGACTTCTAGAGCTTTCCAACCATACCTTACTCACATTCTGATTCTATCTGAGGAGTTCACAATGGTTCGTGGAAGTGGGCTAATCTGCACAGGCAGATTTTGCTTGGTAACTTTTAATCCACTTCTTCTTGTGGGCTTCTCCAAGAACGAATCTTGGCATAATTTTGAGCCTTCTTGCACATATTGACATAGTGTTGACCCAACTTGATGAATCTTGATCCAATATTTATAATTCTTGGCCCATTCTTGATAGCTTGTGCGGGTTTGCTCCAATTTAACCTCTTTACTCCACATTCTTGGGTTGCTACCTAAAAATATTAAAACAAGTTAGAAATTGTAGAATTAAGGATATTAAAAAGTAAGATAAAAAGGAAATTGAGATAAAAATGTGATGAAATCTGTGTTTATCACCGAAGGCTCCCTTTCCCGCTTTGTTCGATTTCAACGCTGAATACCGGTTGGCTACCATGGCGTGGATGCTGGTATGCTGTTCTCGATGGCTCGCGACCACCATCTGCCTCTCATGTTGTAGGATAAGGCCATGAACATGTTGGAATCGGGAAGGGGGTCATTAGCAAGATCGATCCCCTAGCAGTGGAGAAGGAATCGTTCAAACCCATGAGGAACTGCATCACCCGTTCATTTTCTTCCCGTGCGGCCATCTTCTCTGCTCCATCGCAATTACAGGTAATGGGTATGTTGTAGGATGCGAGATCATCCCACAAGGTTTTGAGTTTGGTATAATATTCTGTAATCGAGATATTGTCTTGTCGGAATTCGACAATCTCTTGGCGTATTTGGTAAATTCGAGAATCATTCCCTTGTGAAAATCGATCATGTAAGTCTGTCCACGCGGCTAAGGCGGTGGTGCAATAGAGGGCGCTACCTGCGATGTCGGGATGTACTGATTGAAGGATCCATGATAGGACCATGTCGTTGCAACGTTTCCATAGTGAAAACTTGGCATCAGTGCTAGCTGGAGCTTTGATGGTGCCATCAACAAGCCCTAGTTTGTTCTTTGTGCATAAAGCTATGCTCATTGGTCAGCTCCACTGTCCGTAGTTATGGCCTTCCAAGGGTTTCGAAACCAGAACAAGCCCTGGAGAATCAGAATGATGTAGGATGAAAGGATCAGACATGGTGAGTTCTGTCCATGCGAGTTTTGAGTCAGCCATGTTGGCGATTTGATTGTGGTTTGTTTTTATCGAAAGTGTTTGTGGTAGAGGCACCAAAGATTAGTGCTCTGATACCATAAAGAAACTGAATATCTGTGTATTGAATGAATTTATACAAACAAAATGGCTATGTTTATATAGGTTGAATATGTCTATTCTAAGTAAATTGAACTCTATTCTAGGCTAGTATCCCTAAGATCATTCCATTAATCGTGAATGATCAAATCAAATATGTTGACCAATTTCTTTCCTTTAACAAATACAATGTGTATGACAGGACCATCGCCTGAGGAACATTGATAACCGTGCCCAGTCCTACTCCCGTCTGACAAGTTAACTGAAGTTCCCAAAATTACCCTCAGCACTTGCCAAATAAGAGATAGCCGCACATGTGCCCACTCATGCCTCCACTTCTCAATCAGCCTCGATCATCGCGCCACGACCTGGAGGGTCAATAAAAACACAAAAAGTGTGAGTGGAAAAAAATAAATCAGTTATAAAACATGCTACAGAAAAGACATTTATACTCTCCACGTAAAACCAATGCATGCATTCGAAAACAATTTCACAATCCATTTCATTTATAGTATAAGAAAATAGTGTATGAAAATCAAAATCATTTTCCTTTCCTCAAACCTCAGGCCTTAGCCCGAAACCATGAACACGGGCCTCAGCCCAAAAGCATAAATCAAAATCCAAGTACAACGAGTCTTTAAACTCAAAACACAATTAATAGGCCACAGGGGATATCACAATAACCGAGTCTTTAAACTCAAAACATATCAATCAAGGGCCCTCCCCCGTCATCAACATGATCCAGCAATAGCACCGGGTCTTTAAACCCAAAACCATGTGTAATTCACAACAAATCCAAAATCCATTGTAATCCACTTTCCAAAACCAAATCCGACATCACATTTTATCGAAACGGAACTCATGTCCGAATTTCACATTCAAATCCCAAATCACATCCATCATCCAGTTCCAAATCCGAATTAGGAACCATCATTCTGTAATCTGGCATCCGGAATAATCATTCCGTAAGCTAGCATCCGGAATAATCATTCCGAACCCAAATCCGGAAATCCACTTTCAAGTTTCCAAAACCCGAAGTCTCGCTCATCAAAACCCCTTTTATGAACTGGGCATCAAGCCGAAATCACTTTTCCCAAAATCCATTTTAAATCTTTGAAATCAAATCATATTTCAAATCCCAATTTTAATCACCAAAACGATGGTCAAATCACAACATACTAGAAATCTCGTAAAACGTGCAAATTTGTAATAATCTCAAAATACGTGCCAAAACCGTAAATCATACTCACAATCATAATTAAAACATCATCAAAGTATGATACGCACAAATCATATAAACTCATTCATTAAACCATTATCAAAGCATAGGAGAAACCATAGTCTCAAAATACGTGCAATTACGTATTGCATATGGAAATACATGTAAATACTGAAATCGTAATTACCATAAGCATAAACATAGAAATCATAAATATAAAGTATAGAAAAGGATTATGCATGCATTGAAATTTTGAAAACAAAGTCCACTCACACACCGTCTAACGGCCCGCTTCCGAGCTGCACGTTTTTCCGTAAATTTTTGAAATCATAATTCCTGTCCAAAATTAATATCGAGGGTCACTAACACTCTAATATACATCATATAATTTTCCTCAATTTTTCCGGGATTTAAATACGTATTTTAAACGTATACGGAAACTTCGGATACACTGAACACTATCGAAACGATATCCGATTTCCTCGAAACTAGTGCCGAAATGTTCGTTACATTAAAAGGAACAAGTTTCGTGTTGAACTCACCTCGAGATTCGGTCCCACCCGCCCCCACGGGCGGCCGTGAGTAGCTGCGCGTGAAGCTCACGCGTTGTTACAGTAAAATCACTATTCATCGTCTCTGCCCGATTACCTGTTAAACGGGTCGTTCAACCCGCGTATTGACCCGTTGCAATCCTAATCAATTCCAACTCATTTTCTGTAATTCAAATGTCCAATAGCATCGTTAACACACGAATTTAAGGTATGTCATCTCAATTTCTATTATAATTACTTCTAACCATCCAACTCAATTCGAATTGTTGAAGCCTGTTCATCATTCAATACCTTCAGTATTCATCGATTTCTTTAAAGTAATCAGTTAGGAAGCATCTTAAGACTTAAATGAACGTTCTACCATAATCAATTGCACAAATCCTTTCCTGTAGGTAGTCGTACTCAACCTCGAATTTTCCCAGAAATTGGAACTTCGGTTCTTGGTCGAAACACGATCAAACGCCTTCGATTTTTATATGGTTAGACTCAAAATGATTCCAGAAATCTGTTTTTAATCTTTGTTTGGCTCCTCTCAACTCATAAATCAAACTTCGAATTTTCACTCCATTTTCCAGTTTTCACGATTTTGGCTTCTTTTTCTCTTTGTGTTCTAAATTTTTTCTTTCTATTTTGATCCCTCAATCACTCTAGTTTCTCTGTTTTCTCTCAGTTCCTCACGGCAATTCAATTACCTCAGTTCATCAATTCGATCAAAACAATCGATTCAAACGGAAAAAGGTGCTCTGTTCCTTCCACGGCCACACCTGTGCACACACTCAGCCCAGCCAAGCCACTAATCCGTTCCTTTTTATTGACAAGTGTCCCTTAAACAATTAATCAGCTATCAATTATCTCATTCACTTAATTCAAACAAATAAATTAACCAACAATTGTTTCATTCAATTAATTAAGTAGCTAACTCAAACAACTAACATTTAAACAACTACATTTAATTAAACAGCTAAAGTGCTAAAGTAAATATCCACTTTTTAATTTCACCGTCCAATTACCATTTTACCCTTCCTTCACATAATTACCAAAATGCCCTTCAAGTTCCTAAACCCGTAATTTTGTCATCTGAACTCCAATTGACGCGTGCCGCCTGTCTACTGATTCAGCGTCTCGAGACCTTCCCAACGGTCTTTGAATTACGTGAAAAGTCCATGTCGTTTGAAAAGTCAACAAATTGCCCCTTTAACCAAATTACCGAATTACCCTTGAACTTCCGAACATCATAACTTTCTCCTCGAATGTCGGAATCGGACGTGCCACCTATGTCAGGACCCGTCCCAAATCCCCTAGGATTAACGTGGGACACGCCTGATCCCATCTGACACGAAGTGTCAGACCAGGGAAATTCTGTCTCTAGCCCTCACTGGGGCGTCTAGAGCACACAAGGATCGTAGGAAGAGGAGTGTGATGTCTCGTCTCTGCTACAGCCCGCATCCGCGCCTCGTTCTGAAGGGCATTAAAATACGAAAACCGTGAGTGGACAAAAACAATCATTTCATTAAAAACATTTTCACATAAAGACCTTTATGCCCTTCACTAAAAGCATATGCATGCATTCAAAAACCATTTATCAAACATTCATAAAACCATGTGAAAACGTATTCTCAAAACCTTTCAAGGGTTCATGCCCGATTCCCATAAACCGTCATGAACCATAAATCCATTTGGGTCCCCAAACCGAAACCACAATCTTAAAACATGGAATACCGAAATCAAATCAATAGGGACTCAGTCCAAATCCATTCTCAGTGAAATACCAAAACACAGGATACGGGGTCTCTGCCCAAAACCACTTTCCAAAAGAATCACATAGGTACGCATACGTATAACCCATCCGCGGCACTTCCAAGAAAGCGCCAGCTCGGGGCACACAGCCCCTAGGGAACACATCCCCGATAAATGTCACGATATCGAATGTATACTAGTGTGCACACTACTCGGGGTCTCACTCCGAGTCTTCTCCTAGGAATTCTCCATCTAGAAGGCTCAATCTCTGGATCTAGTCCGAGCCCTCTCTCTGGATCTAGTCCACACATCTCTCCGGAATCTAGTCCGGGACCACATCATAAATAGTAACCCCCACTCCTGGAACGGGATCCCTATGGGGATACCCATTCTGGTCTGTGGATCGTGACTCTCCAGGTCGACGTCTAGAGGAGACCATATAAATCATATGGAGGGTTCAATAATCATTTTCAAATACTTTCTTTCTCAAAACATTTCAACTGGGTCTCATACCTGATTCATTCAATAGGATTCCTCGAATCCGATTCAAATCCATTTCACAGGCCTCGGCCTAAATCCACAGTTCAATAGGGTCTCATGCCCGAATTCTCATTTCATAAACCGAACTGGGACTCAAGCCCGATGTTACAATCAACTGGGCCTCAAGCCCGAAACAATAAGGCAACGGGGCCTTAAGCCCGATTTCATTACCAATAGGGCCTCAAGCCCGATACTACAGTCAACAGGGCCTACGGCCCGATATTACAACCAATTGGGTCTCAAGCCCGAATTCGTAAACCAACGGGACCCTCGGTCCGATCGTATAACTCAAATGGACCCCCGATCCGATTCCTCGTGAAATCAAATGGACTCCAAGTCCGAGAGTTCGTAAATCAAATGGGTCGCGTGCCCGATTTCATAGTTCCAAATCCAAAACCAAATCATTAAACCCTCATTGAAAACCTAGCACGTATAAGCATCGTAAAAAACCAGAAATCTCAAAATACGTGCAAATACTTAAATCCTAGGCTACCACAAACAAATGCACTCATGGAATCACAAAATATATTCTAAAACAATTATAAAAAATTTATGCATGCATTAATTTTGAAAGAAGGGTCCACTCACAGACCGTCCAAAGTCGCGCCTCGATACGCGTACCATAAGCGTCTCCCGGGCCAATCGTCCCCTCCGGGATTCACGAACCTGTCCGAATCGTAATAAAAGGTTACTAACAGCCTTATTAACCTCTCATTGAAGTCCCAAAATTTTCCCGATTTCCTAACTATTTTTAAACGCGAACCTAAACCTTCGGACGTCCCGAACTATATCGAAACGATGTCCGATTGACACGGAACCAGTCTCAAAATGTTCGTTACATTGAATAGATGATTTGATATGTTGGACTGCCCTGCGCGTGGGCCTCACACGCCAGGACACTGTGGATCGTCTTTAACCCGCGGTTCAGACTGGCCAGTTCGGTCCGTTCCCTGCAACTGGACCGGCGTGACCGGTCTAGGGTTCTATCCCTCCATTTTTTCATCCTTTCCTTCCCTTTTTGATTCCAAACTTCCTATTTCCTCGTTTCCTCTCATTTCTAATCCCTAAACCTAATCAAAAATACCTAAAATCCACGGTTTGATTTTGAACCACACGGCTCAAGCTTTCCATTTTCCTCCCACGGCTCCTCAGCCATCCAACAACCATCAAAACCTCCTCTAAACCACACTAATAACCTAATAGCCTCATCCTAATCATCCACAAGCAACCATAATGTAAAAACCGAATTAAAATGGAAAAATGGGCAAACCGAGTACCTCTCGGGTTTGTGCCTCCACCGTCCACGGCGGCGCCGTCCTGGTCGGCCACCATCATCATCCACATGTCCTCTCTTCCTTCCCTTGGTCTCAGTCATGGTCAAATGGGAAGGGTTGGATTGGTTTGGGTTCAAGGTGGATCGATTTGGGTGTGTTTGGATGAATGGAACAATGAAGATGATCGATGCATGTATGTGGGAAGGTGGGCAATGGATGGGTGACACTTGTCACTCATCCATTGGGTCTGCCAAAATATCTGGGCCCCACTGAGGACAAAACTCAAGTTGTCTTGGAATTTGTGCAATAGTACCACGGAACTTCCGTGAACCGTAACTTTTCCGTCGAACGTTCGAATTCGACGTGCCGCCTGTCTACGGATTCGTATCGTCTTGACCTACGTAATGGTCCTTGGACCTCCCAGGTCAAAAGTCAACTCTTTGCTCCTTTTCAACTAAATTACCAAAATGCCCTCGAACTTCTGAATATCATAACTTCTTCCTCGAACGTCGGAATCGAGCGTACCACCTATCTATGATCTCGTGACGTCCCGAACTACGTCACAGTCATCAACCAAAGTCCATTTGACCGCCTGAACAAAAAGTCAACGATTCGCCCATTACAGGGGCAAAATCGTCATTTCGCCCTGCTAGTCTGTTAATCCTCGTCTAATCCCCGATTAGCCTTACTAATCCGTTATTAATCCTTAATTAATCCCATTAATTCGGGACGGGTCGTCACAACCTGTCTATGAACTCGTGACGTCCCAAACTACGTCACAGTCATCAGTCAAAGTTCGTTTGACCGCTCGAACTAAAAGTCAACTGTTCGCCTAATTCCAGGGCCAAAATCGTCATTTTCATCAAATTTTCCATATTTTCCTTTTTCGAATGTCCGGGTCGTTACAATGTACGATCATTCATATTTGAATACAGTACTCTTAAGTCTTAAGCACTTCAGTAGCTGTAAGAAATTAACAGTCGGGGAATTTGAACATTAGATATATCCCAGAACAAATGCTTGCTTCGAATATGTATACGAAGTCCATAATGCTTGCTTTTAAAATTTTAAAAGAATCGAAACAACAAGCCCGTGAGAATTTCCCCCTATTCAATTATTCTCTCATCAGAGCATAACTAACATTTAACGGTGAATCGATGATTGATTGGCTTTGTTTTTTTAAAAAAAAAAATCCAAAGAAAAAGGTTCCAATTTTTGGGATAAAAATTATTTTTCTATAAAGACTTGCAAATATTGCACAAACTTAGCTATGTGTTGGTATCATCTGTTTCAATCACTTATTATGAATATCCGGTTTAGTTACAAGTTCACGTTACAAGTAAAAACACAAGTTAGCTACGAATCTAAATTATAAAAAAAATAATAATAAGTTATGAATCGCTTACAAAAATCACGGCGTACCCAAATGCTTGATGTTTCCATGTAAAAAGAAAAATTAAATAAGATAAAAAGTGTAAATTAATTAACAACTAACCTGTTTATTCCCACGTAAAATGCCCAAATCATCAGCTCAGAGATTCATTTGGCATGTTGACTTCCAACAAGTTAGCCTTCTCCCTTAGCACAAATTTTTGAATCTTCCCAGTTGGACTTGGCAAATCCCCAAAAACCACAGCTTGAGGAACCATATAACCTGCCAACTTCTCCTCGCAAAACTCTATAATCTCTTTACAACTCATTTCAACACCACCCTCCTTCAACTTCACAAAAGCACAAGGAGCCTCACCCAAAACCTCGTCATATTTCCCCACCACCGCCGCCTCCAACACCCGAGGATGAGTCAGCAAAACCGCCTCCACCTCAAGAGTACTTATCGTCTCCCCACCGGAAATAATAATATCCCTTGCCCTATCCTTCATCTGAATTTGCCCATCTGGATGCCTTACTGCCACGTCACCAGTCCTATACCAACCTCCTTTAAAAACCTCATCAATTGGCTTTGATGGGTTTTTCTCCACATACCCCAACATCAATGTGTTGCCTCTAAACATAATCTCCCCCATTGATTCCCCATCATATCTCACACTCTCCATTGTCACTGGATCCTTCACATCAACCCCTTCCATCGTCAGATTGTATTCCGACCGCAATTGGGGCCCCCACGGCCCCACAATTGCCGGTCCAAGTACCTCTGTCATTCCATATCCATGGCTCACATGAAATCCTAGCTCCACAACCTTGGTCAAAACATGTTGCGGGGGCAATGCGCCCGCAACAATAATCTCCACCGTTGATTTTATTTTCCTATTTTTGTTCGAGGCAGCTAGAATGTTCAAAATATAAGGTGCACCACATAAATGTGTGACATTGTGAAGATCAATGGCTTCAAAAATGATTTGGGCTGTGAAATTTCTGAGGCAGATGTTGGTGCCACCAAGAGCTGCAACTGCCCATGGGAAGCACCAACCGTTGCACCTAAACATTTCGACGGTCCATAGAAAAACCGGCATTTTTCTCATGTCACTTTGAAAAATTGCTGCCAATGAGTTGAGGTAGACTGCTCTGTGGCTGTACACTACTCCTTTGGGGCTGCCTGTGGACCCAGAAGTGTAGTTCACTGAAATTGGGTCACATTCATTGGTAGGTCTTACAATCTCAAAGTTGGTGGGATCTGCTACATTTTCCAGAAGGGCATTGTAAGTAAGGGTACCAAATGGACGGTCCTGCCTATTAGAAATTGTAGGAGATGGTGATGACTGGGGACACTCTTCTGGGATGAGAATGACAAGGGGTGGGTTGGGTTTAGTTTGGGAGAATATGTGAAGGGCTTTTTGGACAATTTGAAGATAGTGATGATCTACAAAAATGGCTTTGGCATGTAACTCTTGTAGTATTATTGCTAATGTGGGTGAGTCCAGCCTGATGTTGAGGGCACAAAGAATTGCCCCTGCCATTGGAACACTGAAGTGTAGCTCATAGAGTGCGGGTATATTTGGGGCAAAAGCTGCAACCTGCTTGATCCCAACAAGAAATTAAAATGCTGTAAGAGACTTGTATGTCATGAATTTTATATAAAATGAAGTATAGTTTTATGTTTCTCTATCTACAAAATATGTATGGATAATTTTATATTATGTGCCAAAGCCCTTTGTTAGTTTTTTTTTTTCTTTTAAGTTACGCTCAAAACTATATCAAATTTAACGCACACGCTAGGTATTTTTCTTATGTTATCGTTCAATCTAGTCGAGCCATCTTTGATCTAACTTAAGTTTGGAACTTGATTATGCATGAATTGACCTAGCTCCTTCATATATAGATATATATATATATATGAAGAACGATAACATAAGAAAAACAAGAATATATTAATTGCTGCCAAAATTCTCCACGGCATGAATATATTATAACACAAAACTAATTGGCTTTTGACATATATATATATATATATGTATATATATTCACGTCGCCCACTTCAAAAAAGAGGAACGTATCAAATTAATAATATTATTAATCAATGATCGATATCTACATGATCTTCAATTATCTTATAATTAAAATGGCTGCTGATGACTTTTTCCAACTATATATTCAATTATAGGCCTAGGAGAGGTGCTCAGTTGTATATCTCTTGATGATTTCCGCTGGTAATATATACTTAATTAATTAAGAAGTTAAGTGATGAAAATTCAATGATAAATTATTTTAAAACTTGAATTGAGAATCGAAAACCACCGATCTTTTCTTTTTAATTTTTATGAAAATAAAATTTAGAGGGAAAGGAGACTAGCTACCTTATCATAAGGATGGATATATATTGACCTCATTGAGGAGTGAGAAGTGAGAGTTCTAGATAAAAGAACAGTCGACGGTGAAAATCGAACTTATTAATTCCTTGGTCTAGCTAAGAGAATATCATTTTTAACTAATGGTTGTCAACCTAATCTCCGACTTGGAAGTGCATGAATGCGGCCAGGAAAAAGGGCGCTTGTTGATTAGAACCATCGATCTGTGTCTTGTGCCGTAAATTTTGGTTTCTTTGGGTCACAGTGTTTGAGTTCGTATTCGTTTCTTATTCTGAATGTGAACAAATTAAGCTATCATCTATTATTCTTTTTCAGGAAAAGTGTCGCGTACGTATGACTATATATTCATCTCTCCTCTCTCAAATTTGTCTTTCTTATATGTCCTTATCTTAATTTGTCGGCTTATTAATTGGCTATGTCCACACGCACCCCACTGTATAAGATTAAGATGAAGATGAAAGCGCATCACATATATATGATATTGACTATATATTATACGTATTATAGTTAAGCAGAAGACTATTATCGATGTATTGATCGAGGACCATGAATATCATCATATGCATGCGTACATGACGAACCGTATATGTTCATGTCTTTGCTAATCTTAAATTGTAATCTGTTAATGCTAATTAATTAGAGGACAATATTTGTACGTATCTCACCCTGATGGTATTTATTCGTGTCATCTTTTTTATTTATCGAATTATCTTCGTACATTATTTCATAATCCGAACGACTTATTTTCTAAATAATCATGTTAAAATCATCTCCGTTAAATATCGACAAAAATGAGTGTCGTTTTGTTATTCATATGTATCAAAAAAACTATTAATGATTTTGGTAAAATTAAGATCCTCATAGCGAATCGTCAATTTCTTTTAAATATATATATAACTAAACGACTTTAATATTTCTTCATTTTTTATGGAGATGATCTTGATATGATGATTTATAAAATAAACAATTCCAATTATAACATATGTATAAAGACACTTCGATAAATTGAAAGGATAGTACGATCACTGCTGAGGTTATCCAAGTGTATGGTCTTATGTCCCTAAATTGGATGAATTTCATTTCAACACTAATTAAATTCCAATATTAATTAATAGTTTTGCATTGAGTAAAAGCTGTTAACAGTAAGTATGAAGAGTGAAGGATAGTGGCTGCTAGCCGTGAAGCATGAAGCATCATGATCAAGCCGTGCAATCTGAATGCCAAGTGTCATAGTGACCTTGAGTGTAGGGATTAGTTAGAAGGAACCAATTCTGTTAGTATCAGTTAGCTTAGGAGTGTTAGCTAATGATCTACATATATAAATGTGATAGTAATAAGACTATAGAAGTACTGATGATCAATGTGAACTTTCCCTCCTTTTTTCCTCTCTCGAAATCTCTCTTTTTCCTTCCTCATTCAAACCTGATCATCATCTCTAACATGGTATCAGAGCCGGGAAAGGCCTGAACCTGTAATCTCACCACAATTCTTCCGCTATTCTTCTTTTTCCGTTTACTTTGTTATGCTGTTTGTTGTGTGATCAAAGCTCAGAAGAAGTTCAAAGATAATCTCAGAGATTCGAGAAGATGTCAAGAAGAAACCAGAAACAAGAAGCAGAAAGAGAATAAACGTGCTGAGAAGCCTGCTTAGTGTTTGATAAAAGACCTCAGTGAGAAAAGAAGAGGCAAAGAAGAGCAAGAAGATCAAAAGTTTGAGTTCAAGAAATCTGGTTGCTTAGTGTTCAAGTTCAGAATACAGAAATGGTGAATGTCTCACAACTGCAAATTGTGCAATCTCCTATTGCTAATCTCACCACCACGGTGGGGAATTCAGTTCAAGTAAAACTTGATGACCATAACTACATGACATGGAATTTCCAGATGGAGTTGCTGCTCAGTGTACATAGCCTAACAGGATTCATTGATGGGTCAAATTCTTGTCCTGAGTCAGTAGATGAAGTCACTACTCAGAATGCTCAAGTGTGGAGGTTACATGACAGAGCTCTTATGCAACTGATCACTGCTACATTGTCTACTTCAGCCATGTCTTGTGTGCTTGGCTGCAAGAGCTCTCGAGAAATGTGGACAAACCTCAAAGACAGGTTTTCATCAATCACTAAAGCCTCAATTTTTCAAATGAAAACTGATCTTAAAAGTATAAAGAAGGGTTCAGAATCTATGCTACAATACCTACAAAGAATTAAAGACTCTAGGGACATGCTAGAATCCTGTGGAGTACACTTTGAAAACGATGATATTGTTATCTTGGCTTTGAGGGGTCTTCCTTCAGAATATAATACATTTAGGTGTGTGATTCGGGGAAGAGAAAGCACAATTCCCCTCAAGGAGTTTAGAGCACAACTTCTTGCAGAAGAGGCCATCATAGAACAAGCAAATGAACAGACCCCTTTTCTGTCTGCCTTAGCTGCAACCAACACCTCAATTCCTTCCTTTCGGAATTCCATTTATGAGGCAGGTTCAAGTCCATCAGGAGGCTCATCTTCTGCTGCTCTCCCTGGTTTCTCTCAATCAAGTGCAGTCTCTCAGACAAATTCCAATACTGATCAGAGTATGGGAAGCTACAGTGATCAACAGAATGGGAATTTTCAGCAGTTTAGTCCCAACTTTAAGCAATATGGCTATAATGGAGGTTACAATGGACCCTCCTACAACAATACATGGAGAGGAAATAATAATGGCTTTAGAGGCAGGAAAAACAGGTCCTATAATAGCTATGGTGGTGGAAGGTACAATGGTCAAGGAAGAGGTTCTCAACAACAATATTTTCAGGGGTCACAACAGGTACCAACCTGTCAGATTTGTGGGAAAAGAGGACACTCTGCAGCAGATTGTTTTCACAGGCATCCTTCACAACCCTCTAACCCAGCTAAACCATGCCAAATATGTTGGAAGTATGGCCACAATGCTATGAATTGCTACCATAGGGAAAATTACTCATACCAGGGAGCCTCTCCTTCACCTGTTTTGAATCCAAATCTGCAGGCCATGATTGCTTCTGCACCACCTATTCAGTACTACTCCCATCCTAGTTTACAGACTATGACAAACTCAACATTATCTGGCCAATTTCCTCCACAAAACTCTCAAGTTGGCTCAACCAATCAAGACTTCTAGGTTGCAGACACAGGAGCCACATCTCACATGACTGTTGATCCCTCTCAACTGACCATGGTCATTCCACATAAGTCCTCAGACACTGTAACCACTGCCAGTGGATCAGGTTTGCAAATTGCTAATGTGGGGCAATCCTCACTTGTTACTAGTTTTCCCTCTTCTCACTGCTTTAAACTAAAACAGGTCCTACATGTGCCTCATATATCACAGAACCTACTGTCTGTCAACAAGTTTTGTAAAGATAACAAGGTCTGTTTTATTCTTGATGATACTGGTTTTGTGATTCAGGACAGGAACACAGGAAGGATACTGTATAAGGGGCTGAGCTGTGATGGGCTGTACACCATTCCCTGTCAAGTTTCTGCCTTTACTGCCTTTCAAGCACATCATAGAAGTGTCCAACCTGCTTTTCTCTGCAAGAAAATAAATTCTAACCTGTGGCATCATCGGTTAGGACATCCTGCAAATAACATTGTGTCGTCTATGCTAAATAAGTCTAGTATATCTGTCTCACCAGATTCTCATCCATTTCCCTGTGAATTCTGTCTACAAGGAAAACTCACTAAACTGTCTTTCTCTTTTCCTGCATCAAAGTCTGTTGTTCCCTTTGAAGTAGTTCATACAGATGTTTGGGGACCCTCTCCAACACCTTCATTAGATGGATATAGATACTATGTTACCCTAATTGATGAATGTACAAGATTCACATGGCTATTCCCAATGAAAAATAAATCTGAATTTTGCTCTATTTTCATCTCATTTTATGCCTTTATTCTTAATCAATTTACTGTCTCAATTAAGATCCTTCAATCAGACGGTGGGGGTGAATACACTAGTCTGAGTCTTAGAACCTTCTTATTTTCTAAAGGCATAAAACATCAGAAATCATGTCCTTATACACCTGAGCAAAATGGATTAGCTGAGAGAAAGCATAGACACATCATTGATACCACTGTAACACTCCTACAAACAGCCAAACTTCCTGCTTCATTCTGGACTCATGCTTGTCTTACTTCTGTTCATTTGATCAATAGGATGCCATGTTCAAACTTACAAATGCAGTCTCTTTATGAAAAATTGTTTGGTTCCTTACCTGATATTAGTCATCTTAAGGTGTTTGGTTATTCTTGCTATCCTCTACTAAAACCATACAATACAACTAAGTTCCAACCCAAGACCGTCAAGTGTGTCTTTCTAGGCTACACAAATCAGTACAAAGGTTTTGTTTGTTTCAATCCTCTCAACTCCAAGATAGTTATTTCCAGACATGTCTTATTCAATGAGTCTGAGTTTCCCTATGAGTCAATTCAATCTAGCTCCTACCTATCCAAGAACCCAGAACGTGTCTCTTGCCTTCCTGTTTCAGTATCCAATCCTGCAGTGCCTTGTCCTCTCAGCTCCCCTTGTGATCCTGTGGTTCCTGCTCCAGTTGGCACTACTCAGACCAGTGCCCCCTCTCCTGTAACTCCTGCTCCAGTTGGCACTACTCAGATCAGTGCCCCATCTCCTGTGATTTCTCCTCATAGTGACACTCCTCAGCTCAGTATTTCCACTTCATCTAGTACGCACAACACCAGTATTCTGGCTACCTCAGATGTCTCCTCCATTCACCCTGCTGCTCCTCCCACTACATCATCATCTGAGCTGCCCAACTCCCTGGCCACCTTGAATTCCACTGCTGATTTTGAGCCACAATTTCTACAGGTGGTTCTTCCAATTTCAGGTGTCAACATGCACCCGATGCAGACAAGGTCCAAGAGTGGAGTCATCAAGCCTAAGGCTTTTAGTTCTCTGGTTACTTCTGCCTCACCTACTAAGGAGCCAGACCTATCTCAAGTTGAGCCTAGCTCTTTCCAATCTGCAGCTGCTTCACCAGTTTGGCAACAGGCCATGCAAGAAGAAATTACTGCCCTTCTTGATCAGGGTACATGGACATTGGCCCCCCTTCCTGCTGGGAGAAATCTGGTTGGTTATAAATGGGTATATAGGATCAAGAAGAATTCTGATGGCTCTATTTCCCGTTATAAGGCTAGATTGGTTGCTAAGGGATTCAGTCAGGAACCAGGTCTTGACTATGGGGAGACCTTTAGTCCTGTTGTCAAGCCGACCACTGTTAGACTTGTCCTAGCCTTAACAGCACAATTCAATTGGCCCTTGAAGCAGTTAGACGTTAAGAATGCTTTTCTGCATGGCCTTCTTAAAGAGGAAGTGTTCATGACTCAACCTCCTGGTTTTGAGAGTGTGTCTCACAAAGATCATCTATGTCTGCTTCACAAGTCTCTTTATGGCCTCAAGCAGGCTCCCCGTGCCTGGAATGACAGGTTTACTAGTTTTCTGCCTGGTTTGGGATTTCAGTCAACATGGTCTGATGCCTCCCTGTTTGTGAAACAAACCTCTACTGATCTTGTGGTTCTTCTATTATATGTTGATGATATTATTCTAACAGGCAGTTCCATGCCCGCAATTCAGGCTGTCATTGATTCTCTGACTACTGAATTCGACATGGAGGATCTTGGCAACCTTCATTTCTTTCTTGGCATCCAAATTACAAGGTCCTCCTCGGGTTTATTCTTATCTCAGTCCAAGTATGTTGCTGATCTGCTCAGTAAGACATCCATGTGTCATAGCAATGGTTTTGACACCCCAAGTGCTCCTGGTACACGGCTTCGAAGGCATGATAGTCCAGCTTATTCCAACCCTTCTAACTATCGAAGCATTGTTGGAGCTCTTCAATACCTGACCTTCACTCGTCCAGACATTGTTTTCTCTGTCAATCAGGTGTGTCAATTCATGCAGGAGCCTTGTGACACTCACTGTAACACCCCGGAAATTCGAGGATTTCCATATTGTAAATTTTTGTGTGAATTGACGATTTTACCCCTGTGAATGGTATGGTCAAATTGTTGACTTTTTGATTGAGGAACTAAATGGACTTTGACCTATGACCGTGACGTAGTTCGGGACGTCACGAGTTCATAGACAGGTGGCACGTCCATTTCGGACGATCAGGGTGAAAGTTATGGCTATCGGAAGTTCAGGGGCATTACCGTAATTTGGACTCTCGGGGGAAAATGTTGACTTTTCTTTTGACAACTAATTTTCTGTTGACTCAAGGACCGTTGGGTAGGCCTCGACGTCCTGAGTCCGTAGACAGGCGGCACGCCGAAATCGGACTTCGTACGAGGAAGTTATGGTTAGAAACGTGGATTCGGGAAGTTCGTGTCTCGGTTTTCGTGTCGAATATTATATTCAGAAATTCTGATTGAAGGACACCTGGGGAGTGACAAGTGTCACTCACCCATTGGCTAGATTGGATCAGATCCACTATTGGATTAATTAAACATTTGAACCAGCTTTAAATGTCAGCCTTTGGATTGAAAACCCCAGATCAGATCTCAGCCCTTGATCTAATCTGGAGATTCAATCTGAGCCATCCATTTCCTTCCCTCCATTTCTTTATATTTCCCACCCGCAGGGCACATTCTGCCATTTCGATCCAACCTTTCCAGCAAACCATCCACTCTCTGTGTCTGTGTATTGGAGACTTGCCGGCGAGGCTGAACGGTGGCAGTGAGCACGGCGGAGGACGGCGGCGTGGGGGGAAAACCGGAAAACCGAAACGGTTTCTAAAACTCAGATCTTGGTAACTCGAATTCCCACGTTTAGTTTTGTTTCCTATTAATCCTAATCGACTCTAGGGACTTATAGGAACCTTCTGGGCTTGAGTTCACGATCGGAGGTAGCCTGAACGGAGTGCAAACGGCGACGGGAACCCGGGTCTGTTCATCGAGGTAAGTCTTTGTTTCAGCCCTTGTTTATTGATTTTAATTAGCTAGAACTATTCCTGGGTATAAGACGAACATCTAGGAACAAACCAGAGTGAAAATGGTTGGGTGTAGAAGAAATGGTGACCGGGTCGTGATCGCGGGTCTGTTCGACCCAAGTTGCAGAGATACGGGTCAACCCGTCTGAGGACAGAGGTGATGACGTGGCACCCTGTCAGACTGTCAGGTGACGTGGACCAACCGTGAGCCGACACGTGTCACATGTCAGTGCACAGTCAGCACTGACATGTCAGTGACGTGGACCAGTCAGGGACTGCCACGTGTCACTGACATGTCAGTGACGTGGACCAGTGCCGTGCTGACACATGGCACATGTCAGATCTGACACGTGGTCTGACAGATCAGTGAGGTGGACCAATTGGATGTTGACACGTGGCACCTGTCAGAGTCTGACACGTCAGACCTGACAGCTGTCAGATGACGTCAGCATGACGTCATGCTGACGTCAGCAGTGACGTCAGCGATGACGTCAGCAGGAACTGTTCCTGCGTTGACCGCCACGTTGACCGGCGCGTGGGGGCGCGTGTGAACAGTGTTTCTGGTGGGACCACCACCATTCTTTAGGTTTCGACGATCCGGATCCAATGGCGGTGGTTTCGGGTCGATCGGAGATCATTAAGTTGGTCAAAATAAGGTTTATTGCCTTGGGAAGCGCGTTCGGGCGGCTTTCCCGGGTCGGTTTCGACCTAGGCTTTCATGGTTGAATGTTGGGGGTTTAATTTGACCTTTACGAATACTTGGATTTGACAGGGATTGTACATTTGTACCAGGACGAGGGTATACGTTCGGTTTCTAGCAGGATTGTACTGTGAGTGGGCCATTTTCTTAAACCCTTGTGTGCATAAATGTTTTCTGGTTTTATTATACTTATTCACATGCTAAAACAATGATGGTTTTGATGATATGGAAAATATGGTTATGGCACGTTTCACGGTATTTGGGCTTGAGACCCGTCCGATGAAACTGAATGATTGGTTCGGATTCTATCTATGTATATATATGTTTGCATGTGGATATCAATAAAATGTATTTGTTACTGCACTGTATAGATCCTTCCATATTATATTGTCTCCTCCGGATGAGGTACCCCGGAGAGGTCACGGACGTCTAGTACGTCCAGCGTCTATGACGCTAAGCATCGGGGATGCTGTACCCGAACGGGGTTCGGGGATTGAACTCGGAAATTGAGACCCGAGTGGCACGCGTAGCCTTGTGATTGTGACCTATTGGACGTCAGGGACGTCAGACATCAGGGATGTCGGGATTGGAGTGTATAGTGCAGCAACTAAAATTATGGTTATGGTTTTGCTATATGCCTTATGGTTCATATTCTATGGTTTATGATTTTGGAATTATGGTGCACGCATATTTGGAAAACGGAGGGGTAAATTATATGTTTTACTTATCAAACGATTTCATAAACTTGTGTTTCGGTCCACTCACCCTTACTGTTTGATAACCCCTCCTGGTCGGGAAACTGAGGTAGAGGAGGAGCCAGAGGCTGAGGCATAGATCTACTTCTGCGTACCTGAACCCCTGCTGGGCGGTGTACCCGCAGGATTACTTTAGAGTCGTGCTCGCAAATTTGTAATTTTGGATTATATCCCTTGTCTGACATTCGTTTAATTCGGATTTTATGTATGACTTTAATTTGGTTATTCATGCTTTTAAATGTTTTGAGGTTAAAATTGGTATGAATTATTGGGTGTCAGACGGGAGCAGGGCACGTCCCCTTGTGGTCCCTGTGGGATCGGGGCGGGTCCTGTCAGCTTGGTATCAGAGCACTAGGTTGTGGTCAGTACTAGGGTATTGGTCTGCATGCTAGACTAGCGATTAGTACTAGTTACTTTTCGACTTTTAAGAATATTGTTTTCTGATCTATGCCTCTTGACAGTTGGTTATGCCTCCTAGGAGAATTCCGCATACTCGAACGGACGAGGATCTAGAAAGAGAGATGGAATGCGCGAGCATCGAAAGGGCTCAACGTTTGGGAGCCACTCCTTTCTGCGGGGGATCAAACCCCGAGGATGCTCACGACTGGATCACCAAGTGGGAGAGGATCTTCTCGGTGATGCACTGCCCTCCGGGCGAACGAGTGACTCTGGCGGCCTTCTTACTGGAGGGAGGAGCCTACCAGTGGTGGCATGGACTCGAAATGTCCGGGTGGTCTGTCCATACCACTACCTGGGAAGCTTTTCGTTCCAGGTTTCTGGACCAGTACTACCCGCGATCTTTTCGCGCGGCGCGGGAGGCGGAATTCCTGCGGCTGGAGCAGGGTGACATGTCTGTTTCAGACTACGAGCAAACATTCGGGAGACTTTCCCGGTTCGCTGCCTCATTCGTAAGCACGGAGGAGGACAAATGCCAGCGGTTTGAGCTTGGACTCCGAGGGGAGATCCGGGCCAGTGTGACTGCTACCACTCATGCTTCTCTGAGGGATATGGTCGACGCAGCGGTGCGTGTCGAGGCCAGTCTGGCGGCACACCAATCACGACAACCTTCGGGGGAGGGGCGACGTCAGGATCGCCCACACCATGGGCCATCGGGCCGGAAGAACAACAGGGGAGGGAGCTACAAAGGAGCACCCTCATCCTTCAAGGGTCGTGGCTGGTCGGGTCGACGTGGAGGCTCTCAGGGCAGAGGATCTGGACACAACTCTGGGCAGCACTCATCTTGGAGTGGTGCATCTGGTGGGCATTCGGGCAGGCCAAGGCCAGTAACTTGTTTTGCTTGCGGAGAGGAAGGCCACTATGCCTGCGATTGTCCGCAGTTGTCCAAAAACAACGACGCTGGGGGCTCGAGTGTGGTGCAGAGCACGGCGTCCCACACTAACGGAGGTCGCGGTCAGGGAGGTGACCGTGGTGCTGGACGTGGCGCGCGCGGGCGCGGACGGAACGGAGGGCCGAGGGCCCAAGTGTTTGCAATGACCCAGCAGCAGGCGAGGACTGCTCCAGGCGTGGTCACAGGTACACTACATATCCTTAATTTTCTTGTACGTGTATTAATGGATGCGGGGGCTACACATTCTTTTATTTCGAGGAGTTGTGCTGGTTTGCTTGATTGTGTGGTATCAGCCTTAGATTGCGAAATGGGTGTTGGCACCCCGATGGGTACCGTGTACCTTGTGAATCAGGTGATTCGGAGGTGCCCGGTAAGAATTGAGGATGTGGATTTACCAGCAGACTTAATTATTCTGGATATCCACGACTTCGATATAATCCTAGGGATGGATTGGCTGTCGGAGCACGGATCGCTCATCGACTGCTGTAGCAAGCAAGTAATTTTGCGGAGCCCGGGTTTGCCGGAAGTTATCTTTCAGGGGGAACGTGATGGTTCGCCTCCTGAAGTGATTTCGTCACTTACTGCTACCAAACTTCTACGGAAGGGATGCCAGGGTTATCTGGCGCATGTCGTGTCGGAACGGGTCGATACTCCGGTTATCGACGAAATACCGGTGGTCTGTGAGTTTCCGGACGTATTCCCGGAAGACTTACCTGGATTGCCACCATCGCGGGAGATTGAGTTTACTATTGAACTACTCCCGGGTACCCGACCTATATCCCAGGCACCATACCGGATGGCGCCGGCCGAGTTACGGGAACTCAAGACTCAATTGCAGGAGTTGGTAGATTTGGGGTATGTCCGACCGAGCACTTCACCGTGGGGAGCACCGGTGTTGTTCGTGAAGAAGAAGGAAGGAAGTCTCCGTTTATGTATTGATTATCGACAACTCAACAAGGTGACATTGAGGAACCAGTATCCTCTACCCAGGATTGATGACCTTTTCGACCAGTTGCGGGGAGCTCAGTGCTTCTCGAAAATTGATTTGCGATCTGGGTATCACCAACTGAGGATTTCGGAGGAGGATATTCCGAAAACTGCTTTTCGAACCCGTTACGGGCACTACGAGTTCCTTGTTATGCCATTTGGTTTGACGAATGCTCCAGCAGCATTCATGGATGTGATGAACCGGGTCTTCCGACCCTACCTGGATAAGTTCGTGATTGTGTTCATCGATGATATTTTGGTATACTCGAGGAGTGCCCGTGCACATGAAGAACATCTACGGTTGGTTTTGGAGAGACTGAGACAAGAACAATTGTATGCCAAGCTGAGCAAGTGTCAGTTTTGGCTGAGCAGTATTGGTTTTCTGGGACACGTGATATCGACGGATGGGATTTGCGTGGATCCCCAGAAAACAGAAGCGGTGACCAACTGGGCTAAACCGACAACGGTGACCGAGGTGCGGAGTTTCGTCGGATTAGCAGGTTACTACCGGAGATTCGTGGAGGGTTTCTCCAAAATTGCTGCACCATTGACTCGTTTGACTCGAAAGGGAGTAAAGTTTATCTGGGACGAGCAGTGCGATCGGAGCTTTCAAGAGTTGAAAGATCGATTGACCACTGCACCTGTCCTTGCATTGCCGGATGACAGTGGAGAGTTTGTAGTTTTCAGTGATGCTTCGCTGCAAGGTCTGGGCTGCGTGTTGATGCAAACTGGCAAGGTTATCGCCTATGCATCCCGGCAGCTGAAGACTCATGAGCTGAACTACCCTACCCATGATTTGGAGTTGGCGGCGGTGGTTCATGCTCTCAAAATCTGGAGACATTATCTATTCGGCGCAACGTGTCGGATTTACACCGACCACCAGAGTCTTAAATATTTATTCACTCAGAAGGAGCTCAACATGAGACAACGGAGATGGTTGGAGCTACTGAAGGACTATGACTGTACGATCGAGTACCATCCGGGTAAGGCCAATGTGGTGGCGGATGCACTCAGCAGGAAATCAGCAGGAACTATTGCACACCTTGGGATGGTGTATCTTCCCTTGCTGGTGGAACTCCGGAAGGCGGGAGTTATTTTGGGTACTGACGAGCATGGAGCTTTGTTGGCCAGCTTCCATGTGCGACCAGTACTGATTGATCGGATCATTGAAGCACAACTGCAGGATCCGATACTCTGTATTCACAGAATTGAGGTCGATGCGGATGGGAGACAGGATTTTACCATCCGGGAAGATGGAGCACTGGTGAAATTGGGCCGTTTGTGCGTACCTGCAGTGGCAGAGTTACGGGCCGAGATACTTGAAGAGGCCCACAGTTCGGCCTATGCTATGCATCCGGGAGGTACAAAGATGTACCGTACCCTCCGGAACCATTATTGGTGGCCAGGAATGAAGAAGGATATTGCTGAGTTCGTGAGCAAATGCTTAACCTGTCAGCAGGTTAAGGCGGAACGGCAGAGACCGTATGGGGCTATGCAGCCACTTCCGATTCCTGAGTGGAAGTGGGATCACATCACCATGGACTTCGTCTTTAAGTTACCGAGGACTCAGAGTGGAGTGGACGGAGTATGGGTGATCGTGGATCGGTTAACCAAATCAGCCCATTTTCTGCCAGTTCAGGAAACCTATAAACCTAACCGACTGGCTCAGTTGTTTGTGAAGGAAATCATACGACTTCATGGTACGCCGGAATCGATCGTGTCCGATCGTGATCCGCGTTTCACTTCCAGGTTCTGGCGGAGTTTGCAAGCTACTTTGGGAACAAACCTACGTTTCAGTACTGCTTTCCATCCACAGACCGATGGACAGTCTGAGAGAACCATTCAAACCCTGGAGGACATGATGAGGTCATGTGTACTACAGTTTCAAGACTCTTGGGATACTCATTTGCCATTGATGGAATTCGCTTACAACAACAGCTATCAGGCAAGCATCGGGATGGCACCTTATGAGGCACTGTATGGCCGACAGTGCAGGACACCTATCTGCTGGACGGAGGTAGGGGAGCGAGCGGCTGTAGGGCCGGAGATAATGGACTTAACCATGGAAACTGTTCGCGTGATCAAGGAAAGATTGAAGGTGGCACAGGATCGCCAGAAGAGTTATGCAGACCGACGGATTCGAGACTTGGAGTTTGAAGTGGGAGATTTTGTCTTCCTGAAGTTGTCTCCGTGGAAAGGGATTATCCGTTTTGGCCGACGGGGGAAACTGAGTCCGCGTTTTATCGGACCTTATGAAATCGTGGAGAGAATTGGCAGAGTTGCATACAGATTGGCACTACCCCCAGAACTATCAAGAGTTCACGATGTTTTCCACGTATCGATGTTGCGGATGTACGTACGTGATGCTTCTCATGTACTTAGGGAACAACCTGTCGAACTACGGGAGGATTTGAGCTTTGAAGAACAACCAGTACAGATCTTGGATCGGAAGGACAAGGTACTACGTCGAAAGACGATCCCTCTCGTGAAAATTCTCTGGAGAAACCAGGATGTGGAAGAAAGCCACATGGGAGCCTGAGGCTCAGATGCGAGAACAATTTCCTCATTTGTTTCTTTGAAATTTCGGGACGAAATTTCTTAAGGGGGGAAGGTTGTAACACCCCGGAAATTCGAGGATTTCCATATTGTAAATTTTTGTGTGAATTGACGATTTTACCCCTGTGAATGGTATGGTCAAATTGTTGACTTTTTGATTGAGGAACTAAATGGACTTTGACCTATGACCGTGACGTAGTTCGGGACGTCACGAGTTCATAGACAGGTGGCACGTCCATTTCGGACGATCAGGGTGAAAGTTATGGCTATCGGAAGTTCAGGGGCATTACCGTAATTTGGACTCTCGGGGGAAAATGTTGACTTTTCTTTTGACAACTAATTTTCTGTTGACTCAAGGACCGTTGGGTAGGCCTCGACGTCCTGAGTCCGTAGACAGGCGGCACGCCGAAATCGGACTTCGTACGAGGAAGTTATGGTCAGAAACGTGGATTCGGGAAGTTCGTGTCTCGGTTTTCGTGTCGAATATTATATTCAGAAATTCTGATTGAAGGACACCTGGGGAGTGACAAGTGTCACTCACCCATTGGCTAGATTGGATCAGATCCACTATTGGATTAATTAAACATTTGAACCAGCTTTAAATGTCAGCCTTTGGATTGAAAACCCCAGATCAGATCTCAGCCCTTGATCTAATCTGGAGATTCAATCTGAGCCATCCATTTCCTTCCCTCCATTTCTTTATATTTCCCACCCGCAGGGCACATTCTGCCATTTCGATCCAACCTTTCCAGCAAACCATCCACTCTCTGTGTCTGTGTATTGGAGACTTGCCGGCGAGGCTGAACGGTGGCAGTGAGCACGGCGGAGGACGGCGGCGTGGGGGGAAAACCGGGAAAACCGAAACGGTTTCTAAAACTCAGATCTTGGTAACTCGAATTCCCACGTTTAGTTTTGTTTCCTATTAATCCTAATCGACTCTAGGGACTTATAGGAACCTTCTGGGCTTGAGTTCACGATCGGAGGTAGCCTGAACGGAGTGCAAACGGCGACGGGAACCCGGGTCTGTTCATCGAGGTAAGTCTTTGTTTCAGCCCTTGTTTATTGATTTTAATTAGCTAGAACTATTCCTGGGTATAAGACGAACATCTAGGAACAAACCAGAGTGAAAATGGTTGGGTGTAGAAGAAATGGTGACCGGGTCGTGATCGCGGGTCTGTTCGACCCAAGTTGCAGAGATACGGGTCAACCCGTCTGAGGACAGAGGTGATGACGTGGCACCCTGTCAGACTGTCAGGTGACGTGGACCAACCGTGAGCCGACACGTGTCACATGTCAGTGCACAGTCAGCACTGACATGTCAGTGACGTGGACCAGTCAGGGACTGCCACGTGTCACTGACATGTCAGTGACGTGGACCAGTGCCGTGCTGACACATGGCACATGTCAGATCTGACACGTGGTCTGACAGATCAGTGAGGTGGACCAATTGGATGTTGACACGTGGCACCTGTCAGAGTCTGACACGTCAGACCTGACAGCTGTCAGATGACGTCAGCATGACGTCATGCTGACGTCAGCAGTGACGTCAGCGATGACGTCAGCAGGAACTGTTCCTGCGTTGACCGCCACGTTGACCGGCGCGTGGGGGCGCGTGTGAACAGTGTTTCTGGTGGGACCACCACCATTCTTTAGGTTTCGACGATCCGGATCCAATGGCGGTGGTTTCGGGTCGATCGGAGATCATTAAGTTGGTCAAAATAAGGTTTATTGCCTTGGGAAGCGCGTTCGGGCGGCTTTCCCGGGTCGGTTTCGACCTAGGCTTTCATGGTTGAATGTTGGGGGTTTAATTTGACCTTTACGAATACTTGGATTTGACAGGGATTGTACATTTGTACCAGGACGAGGGTATACGTTCGGTTTCTAGCAGGATTGTACTGTGAGTGGGCCATTTTCTTAAACCCTTGTGTGCATAAATGTTTTCTGGTTTTATTATACTTATTCACATGCTAAAACAATGATGGTTTTGATGATATGGAAAATATGGTTATGGCACGTTTCACGGTATTTGGGCTTGAGACCCGTCCGATGAAACTGAATGATTGGTTCGGATTCTATCTATGTATATATATGTTTGCATGTGGATATCAATAAAATGTATTTGTTACTGCACTGTATAGATCCTTCCATATTATATTGTCTCCTCCGGATGAGGTACCCCGGAGAGGTCACGGACGTCTAGTACGTCCAGCGTCTATGACGCTAAGCATCGGGGATGCTGTACCCGAACGGGGTTCGGGGATTGAACTCGGAAATTGAGACCCGAGTGGCACGCGTAGCCTTGTGATTGTGACCTATTGGACGTCAGGGACGTCAGACATCAGGGATGTCGGGATTGGAGTGTATAGTGCAGCAACTAAAATTATGGTTATGGTTTTGCTATATGCCTTATGGTTCATATTCTATGGTTTATGATTTTGGAATTATGGTGCACGCATATTTGGAAAACGGAGGGGTAAATTATATGTTTTACTTATCAAACGATTTCATAAACTTGTGTTTCGGTCCACTCACCCTTACTGTTTGATAACCCCTCCAGGTCGGGAAACTGAGGTAGAGGAGGAGCCAGAGGCTGAGGCATAGATCTACTTCTGCGTACCTGAACCCCTGCTGGGCGGTGTACCCGCAGGATTACTTTAGAGTCGTGCTCGCAAATTTGTAATTTTGGATTATATCCCTTGTCTGACATTCGTTTAATTCGGATTTTATGTATGACTTTAATTTGGTTATTCATGCTTTTAAATGTTTTGAGGTTAAAATTGGTATGAATTATTGGGTGTCAGACGGGAGCAGGGCACGTCCCCTTGTGGTCCCTGTGGGATCGGGGCGGGTCCTGTCACTCACTTCCTTGCAGTCAAACGCATCCTTCGATACCTGCAGGCTACTCCTACCCGTGGCCTCAAATATACATCTGGTACCCTTGACTTAGTGGCTTACACAGACGCTGATTGGGCAGGTGATCCCAATGATAGACGATCAACCACTGGTATGGCTGTGTTTCTTGGTTCAAACCCCATTTCCTGGACTTCCAAAAAGCAGCCAACTGTTTCCAAGTCCAGCACAGAAGCTGAATACCGTGCTTTGGCCATCACTGCTGCTGAACTTGCTTGGATTCGACAGCTTCTATGTGCTCTTCACATCCCTCTCTTAAAACCTCCTCTCATTTATTGCGACAGTACATCAGCTACTAGCTTGTCTGCCAATCCTGTTTTCCACTCCCGTGCTAAACACATCGAGATAGACTATCACTTCATTCGTGAGCGTGTGTGGTTCGTGGTGATTTGGATGTGCAGCATGTTTCCTCTGGTGGTCAGCTTGCGGATGTGTTTACTAAGGGTCTTGATGAGGGTCTGTTCAACGTTCACATTTCCAATCTAATGGAACATCAGATTGAGGGGGGATGTTAACAGTAAGTATGAAGAGTGAAGGATAGTGGCTGCTAGCCGTGAAGCATGAAGCATCATGATCAAGCCGTGCAATCTGAATGCCAAGTGTCATAGTGACCTTGAGTGTAGGAATTAGTTAGAAGGAACCAATTCTGTTAGTATCAGTTAGCTTAGGAGTGTTAGCTACTAATCTACATATATAAATGTGATAGTAATAAGACTATAGAAGTACTGATGATCAATGTGAACTTTCCCTCCTTTTTTCCTCTCTCGAAATCTCTCTTTTTCCTTCCTCCATCAAACCTGATCATCATCTCTAACAAAAGCTAGCTACCCTAGTTTGAAGGTGGCTATTACTTAAAGCTTCAAAGTAGAATTATTAATGAGATACTTTCTTAAAGCTTGCCTATATGAATAATGAGTTATCTTAACCAAACCTGGTGGTTATTACTTATTAAGAAGGCATGGTTGTGGTCAAAGTTTTCCGTTAGTGGAAGTCCGATGTGAGACCACAACTTTTTAATTTATCACAAACTAAAGAGCAATCAATGAATGAATGATTTAATTAGGAAGAAAGAAGAAGTACAAGCGTTGGAGTTTTAAATTAGATACATACATTAGTGCGCGCATGCATCCTTGTGCACACAATTCCAGCTCTCTCTCTCTCTCTCTCTCATGCCATTGGCCAGCCGTCACCGGACTTGTTTAAATAAATAAATAGAACCCGACACGCCGGCCATAGCTAGCAAGGTAGGCAGCTCCACCATGTTACTAGTACTGGATGGTTCCATAATTCATATGGGGAGCCGATCTCATGCATGCCTATTCTCACTTACCCATCTTGCACGCCAAGGTGCATCGTATACTCAAACTTAAGGAGAATCATTAACAATTAAAGACGATAACTTCAATAAACAATTCAAAAAATATACTCACCGAATTTAAAATTTCAAAGTTGCCCTTAATTAAAATATTTACTAAGTTAATCATCTATGATTAAGATAAGTTCAGCCTTAATTTTTAAGCTCCGCTTAAAATCGGTATATGGACTAGGTTTAAGCTATATCTCTCCCACCACTACACCGCCACTTAAGTTTCAGCCGTAACTAATACCCTTTGGTTCCCTTAAAATCAAACAAGTACAAAATTATTACAAAGAAAGTTTGTTTTTTATTGTTAAAAATAATAATAATAATAATAATAAACTGATTCATTGTACATAAATTTGGTTATATTACGAAAATTCAACGATGACTTGATGATCGATTGATTGAGAACCATTGACGAATAATCAAAATTAATTTTGGAGTCTTACTAAAGTATAGTGAGTCGTTCACGATATTGAGATCATGATGGACAAATATTATTAAAAGGAGTTGATAAAAAAAAGAAAATATTAAAAGGAAAACCAAACACGAGAGTCACGCGCTAAAGTGCATTGACTACTTAAAAGTCAGGGTCGTGGAAGAGGAAAGAGTACGTAGTCTCTGTTTCCTCCATGATCCATCCATTAATTCTCCATCACCGTGTCTTCATTACCTCCCCATATTTATGGCTACTTAATTAAATTCTTCATGATAATCAAATCAATCAAGTTCATGTTCCTTAACAAAGAAAACAATCACTCGCTAAAAACCGCATGAATTTAAAAGAAATGTCTTACATCAGACTATTAATTAGCAGATCGACATAAGTTGATTTTCCGTATCACGATTTGATTTTCAAGCAGAATCTTAATGGTTGTGTGTGTGTGTATTGATAGCAATGCATGAACTAAAAACATACGGGAGTTGCCGAAATCAAACATAGAAAACATATATGGAAGATTACTGTTGGGAGCTAGGTAGTACTTACAACATCATGGCGAGATATCCCTAGCTGAAAAAGAGCTGAAGCCACCTTGACGCATCTTTGATGCGTCTCCTTCCATGAGAATCTTCGACCGCCGTAGATGATGGAGACCTTATCAGCATAGACATCAGCAGCTCGGTCCAAGAAACTTATAGGGGACAATGGTATGTAGTTTGCCGGGCACTGAACAAGGTTGTCCTTATTCATTTTTACTTATAATTAGGTTACGGTACTAGCTAGCTAGCCTACCTAGTTTTCCACATAACGTTAGATATGTGAGTCTATATATATAGCGAAGGCTGATAGGCTATGAGAATATATGAGTCTATATTAATTATATATTAGTAGTCTAGTACATTTTCAATAATCAACTGAAATTAAGGAGCCTTTCTTCTTCTCTTTTTCTCTTCTCTGTTTGGTTCTTTATGAATTGATTGAACCTCTAATTACCCCCCACTAATTAAGCCCTTAACCTTCATACTTTAATAGCTAGGTATATTAATTAATCAACCTTCATGTAGTTCCTCAAACCAGGGTCAAATTAAGAAGAGCGAATCATAGGTATATTAAGGTATTCATATATATAGTAGCTAGCTAGCCTAGGTAGATTAATATTACGTATTTCTATTTTGTAGATACACTAAACTAATTTTCTTCCAATTTAGTAGATTAATTAGGGTGTATTCCATTTATATCGCCTTCACTATATTTATCTACCGACATAGTAGGTATACGTTTTTATTTACGAGCCATATATGTGTATCTATATGTGTTAGAGGTATTATCTTCCTAATATTATTTGGGAATTAATTTAACATGAATTATATATCTCAATTGTGGTTGTTGATTGCAAGTGTATTTAGTTATCTAAAGGATTCTTGACAAAAAAAACAAAATTCATTTAAAATTTAAATTTGAGATAATTAAAGAGATAAATTTATAAAATAAGGAATTTTAATTTATTTCTATTACTGTTCCTAGAGGTAAAAAAATGTATAAAAATAAAAAAAAAATGACCAAATTAATATCTAGACTAAATTTAAAAGTAAATTAAACCTTTTGGACTCAAAGATAATGGCCTCTATTATAATTATTTTATTTATGTTTTTTTATACAAAATTATACATTATATGCTGCTTAATTATATATTATATGGTGTTTACTTTTATTATAACCAATAAATTCGATGGCATCGAAGAAGTGTATCACTCAGAAACCTCTGGATCTTTCATGTGTTTCCCAATGAGCTCTGCTGACTCGGCCCACGAAGAAATATATAAAGTAGAAAAGCATTGATCATGAATGTTGACGTGAGAGTAAATAATTAAGATGGGACGAATGCTTAATGGAATCACACATAGTTGTGAATCACTCTCTTAAACACGTTTCCATTGTGTTGATCATGAATGTTGATGTGAGAGTAATTAATTAAGATGGGACGAATGCTTAATGGAATCACACATAGTTGTGAATCACTCTCTTAAACACGTTTCCATTGTGTAGGTCATGAGATTGTGATTACGTAGATAGACGGCACGTCGAATTTGGATATCGTACGGTGAAATTACGGGTCTAGAACGGTGTAATCGAATAATTTTACGAGAAATGTGGATTTTTGTTTGACTGTTGTGGGGCCCAAAAATATCTAGTGGAGATCACAGGATGAGTGACAAGTGTCACCCATTCTACGACCCTTACACTTCATCCATATCTCCTCACTCTCCCATTTTCCAAGCACACCTTGAACCACCCCAAAACCATTTTTCCACATTATCATCTTCTCTCTGTGCGGATTTGAGGAGCCTAGAATGAGGCTGAGAGTGAGATTGTTGATTGAAGAGGAAAGGGAGTGGATACTGGGCACTAGTTGGATGACATGGAGCTGGAACCTAAGAAGAAACCAGGTAAACCGTGAGTCTTGAATTTGGGTTTTGGATTTTTGATGCTAGAACGTGAAACTAAAGCCATGGTTACATTCAGTGAGTTCGCGCGAGCTCGTAAGGACAAAAAGGAGACAAAAAGGACGTAAGGACGAGCTTAGATGGAAGCTCGAAGGATGGCTGTGAAGGATTCGAGCTTGGCTCAATGTTTTCAGGTATGGTTTCTCAGATTTAACATTGTATGACGATTTCTAGGTTGATTACAAGTAGAACGGTGAAAGAATGGTAGATTTTGGTTGCAAAATAGCGAAGAACGAACCGGGTCAAGTTTACGGGTCAAAAGACCCGTTACAGGGTCGCGAGTCAACCCGACTGGAGGTAGACAATGATGTGGCAGATGTTAGGCCACGTGGCAGGCCAGGGTTAGTGCCATGTGGCACGCTATCAAACATTGTTAAAGGTGACGTGACAGAATGACGTCAGCATGTGACATCATTAAGTGACATCAGCGTTGACCAAACTTTGACTGGCATGTGTGGGCGCATGGGCACAAATTTCGAGGCAAAATCGGTCTTTTTCGAAAGTTTTTGACATCCTAAATCCAATGGTGGTGGTTTCAGGTCGATCAGGGATGGGTTGGTTGGTTTTTTGAAGGTTTTTTGAAGGTTTTTCTCCTCAGGATGCTTGTTCGAGATGCCTTTTCGGTTCTGGTGTTTGTGAGGGTTTATTGTATGGACTTATATTGATTGTTAGTGACCCTCGAGTATGAATTTGACATGCCCGGATGTCCTGAAAGTTTCGGATTGGCTTACGGCTCGTGTTTTGAGAAAGCGGCGGTATGTGTGAGTGGACTTTTGTTTTCCTAACTCTATACATGTCAGGACCCGTCCCAAATTTCCCCGGAATTAACGCGAGACGCACCTGATTCCTTCTGACACGCAGACAAGGGAAAATTCCGACTTTAGCCCACTCGGGGCATCAGAGAGTGCTAGGATCCGAAGGAGGAGTGTGATGTCTCGTTCTTTGCTACAGCTCGCATCTGCGATCAACCTGAAAGACATTCAAAACATTTAAAATTTGTGAGTGGACAAAACAAAGAATTTTTAAAAACATTTTCATAAAAGGACATTTATACCCTTCACTAAAAAGCATGCATGCATTCGAAAACCATTTACCAAACCACATGTTCAAATAACCATATGTGGCAAGCCACATCATCATGTTAGGCCACGTGGCAGGCCAGGGTTAGTTCCATGTGGCGCGCTATCAGACATTGTTAAAGGTGACGTGACAGAATGACGTCAGCATGTGACGTCATTAAGTGACATCAGCGTTGACCAAACTTTGACTGGCATGTGTGGGCACATGGGCACAAATTTTGAGGAAAAATCGGTCTTGTTCGAAAGTTTTTGACATCCTAAATCCAATGGTGGTGGTTTCAGGTCGATCAGGGATGGGTTGGTTGGTTTTTTGAAGGTTTTTCTACTCGGGATGCTTGTTCGAGATGCCTTTTCGGTTCTGGTGTTTGTGAGGGTTTATTGTATGGACTTATATTGATTGTTAGTGACCCTCGAGTATGAATTTGACATGCCCGGATGTCCTGAAAGTTTCGGATTGGCTTACGGCTCGTGTTTTGAGAAAGCGGCGGTATGTGTGAGTGGACTTTTGTTTTCCTAACTCTATACATGTCAGGACCCGTCCCAAATTTCCCCGGAATTAACGCGAGACGCACCTGATTCCTTCTGACACGCAGACAAGGGAAAATTCTGACTTTAGCCCACTCGGGGCATCAGAGAGTGCCAGGATCCGAAGGAGGAGTGTGATGTCTCGGTCTTTGCTACAGCTCGCATCTGCGATCAACCTGAAAGACATTCAAAACATTTAAAATTTGTGAGTGGACAAAACAAAGAATTTTTAAAAACATTTTCATAAAAGGACATTTATACCCTTCACTAAAAAGCATGCATGCATTCGAAAACCATTTACCAAACCACATGTTCAAATAACCATATGTGGCAAGCCACATCATCATGTTAGGCCACGTGGCAGGCCAGGGTTAGTTCCATGTGGCGCGCTATCAGACATTGTTAAAGGTGACGTGACAGAATGACGTCAGCATGTGACGTCATTAAGTGACATCAGCGTTGACCAAACTTTGACTGGCATGTGTGGGCACATGGGCACAAATTTTGAGGAAAAATCGGTCTTGTTCGAAATTTTTTGACATCCTAAATCCAATGGTGGTGGTTTCAGGTCGATCAGGGATGGGTTGGTTGGTTTTTTGAAGGTTTTTCTACTCGGGATGCTTGTTCGAGATGCCTTTTCGGTTCTGGTGTTTGTGAGGGTTTATTGTATGGACTTATATTGATTGTTAGTGACCCTCGAGTATGAATTTGACATGCCCGGATGTCCTGAAAGTTTCGGATTGGCTTACGGCTCGTGTTTTGAGCAAGAGGCTGTACGTGTGAGTGGACTTTTGTTTTCCTAACTCTATACATGTCAGGACCCGTCCCAAATTTCTCCGGGATTAATGCAGGACGTGCCTAATCCCTTCTGACACGCAGACAAGGGAAAATTCTGACTTTCGCCCACTCGGGGAATCAGAGAGTGCTAGGATCCAAAGGAGGAGTGTGATGTCTCGGTCTTTGCTACAGCCCGCATCTGCGATTAACCTAAAGGACATTCAAAACATTTAAAAGCTGTGAGTGGACAAAACAAAGAATTTTTAAAAACATTTTCATAAAAGGACATTTATACCCTTCACTAAAAAGCATGCATGCATTCGAAAACCATTTATCAAACCACATGTTCAAATAACCATATGTGGGAACTCAGCCCAAAACCAGTATATATCATATAACATATCATATAACCAATCCTGTCACGGTTTCCAAAGCTACGCACGTGCTATTCGGGGTCTCAAATCCCAAGTCTCCCCAGGGTCCACCCAGGTCAATGTCCGCAGATCAATGACCCTCCTTGGGGGTTATAATCCATAAGCCTTCCTGAGAGTAAGGTACCCAACGGGGGCGACTCCACTCAGTTAGTGCTCCGTGACTACTCCGGGGTCCACCTAGGCCAACGACCCTCCCCAGAGGAGACAATCCATAAATAAAGGATGATATATGAAATTCCAGTTCGAAAACATTCTAAAAACCTTTCAAAGGATTCATGCCTGGTTCCCATAAACCGTCATGAACCCAAAAATCCATTTATGGGTCTCCGACCCGAAATCACAATTGTAAACCAACTGGACCTCAAGCCCGAACTCAAAATCAACTGGGCAATGAGCCCGATATCTCAGGGTTAGTCATGATTCCAATCGTAGTGATGTGTGCAACCATCCGTCCAGGACCGCTCTCAATCCTGGTATGTCGCCGTGTACATATCAACTGACGCGACCACCTCTAGATCATGGTGCAAACATCACAGATCGATCTCCTAAACCGTTAGCACTCCGAAGTCGAGCCTCCAGTGGCTGCTCAACAACGGGACGTGCATCATGACCTCTCTGGAAGGAACACATCCCAGTCTGGAGGCGAGCGTCGTGTCGTCCGTCGCCATGCACAAAGCATTCTTCGCGACCACAACTCAGACCCATAGGTCATCAATAGGGTCATATGCCCGATAAAAAACCAAATGGGTCTCATGTCCGATTCCATGTTTCTAAATCTGAAATCATTTCATTTAAACCAACATAGAAAGTACAGCACGTATAAGCACCGTATATAATCAAAAATCTCGAAATACGTGAAAATACGTAAACACACACAAATGCACTCAAGGCATCTCAAAACATGTAGTAAAACACATATAAAAAATTTATGCATGCATCAATATAGAAAACAAGGTCCACGCACAGACCGTCCGAACTGTTGTCTCGATACGCATGTCATACGCCTCTCCCGGGCCAAACACCGTCTACAGGGTTCCCAAACCTATCCAAATCGTAATATAGGGTTACTAACTACTTAAATAACCCCTCATTAATGTCCCGTAATTTTTCGGAATTTTTAACTATTTTAAAACCCGATCCTAAACCTTCGGACATCCCGAACTATATTGAAACGATGTCTGATCGACATGAAACTAGTCCCAAAATCTTCGTTACATCGAATAGATGATTTCATGTGTTGGAAGTACCCCCAAACGATGGCCCACGCACCACCCAAAGGGCCCTGCGCGTGGGCTTCACGCGTTGGGAACAGTGTCATCTTCCTTGCGATTGAATCGGTCTGAACCGGTTTCTGCAATTCCGGTCTGGCTGGACCGGCGTGACCGGTCCAAGCCCATATCTTCCTTATTTTTCTTCCAATCCAATCCTAATCTATTTGTCTCAACATTTCCTATCATTCTACCAATTCAAAAAAAAAAATAAAACAGGCCAAAGATCATACCTTTAGATCGAAGAACCTTCAACCTGTTTTCCCCCTAGGTGTCCGGCCGTCTCCGACCACCTCCAGCTGCAATTCTGATCTCATTCTGTTCCTAGGATCACCAGAAACCCTTTCCAATTAATAGAATCGATCGATAACCATTGAAAACCAATATACAAATTTAAAACCAAATGTAACACCCCGGAAATTCGAGGATTTTAATATTGTAATTTAATGTGTGAATTGACGTTTTTACCCTTGGGAATGGTATGACCAAATTGTTGACTTTTTGATTAGTGGGATAAATGGACCTTGAACTATGACCGTGACGTAGTTCAGGACGTCACGAGTTCATAGACAGGTGGCACGTCCAATTCGGACGATCAGGGAAAAAGTTATGACTATCGGAAGTTCAGGGGCATTACCGTAATTTGGACTTTGGGGGGGGGAAATGTTGACTTTTCGTTTGGCAACTAATTTTCACATGACTCAAGGACCGTTAGGTAGGTCTCGACGTCCTGAGTCCGTAGACAGGCAGCACGCCGAAATCGGACTTCGTACGAGGAAGTTATGGTCAGAAACGTGAAATCGGGAGGTTCGTGTCTCGGTCTTCGTGTCGAATATTTTATTCTGAAATTTCTGATTGGAGGACACCTGGTGAGTGACAAGTGTCACTCACCCATTGGATGGATTGGATCAAGCTCCACTAAGCATTTAAATAGATTTAAAAACCACTTTTGATCTCAGCCATTGATCTGAAAGTACCCCAGATTGCATCTCAGCCTTTGATCTCATTTCTGAGATCTAATCTGGACCGCTCATTTCATTGTGCAGCTTTCCCTCCATTTCTATATATTTCCTAACCCGACACACTCACGTACTGCCCATTCCAAACCATCACACCACATTGCATCTGACCCTTGCTCTGAGTGCCACTGGACTGGACGGGTGAGGCGGCAGACGGCAGTGATCACGGCGGAGGACGGCGGCGAGGTAGGAAACTCTGGAAACCCGAAACGGTTTCAAAGAACTCAAAACTTGAAACTTGAATCCCAGCGTATATGTTTGTTTCCTACTAACCCTAATCAACTCTAGGGACTAGTAAGAACAACTTGGGCTCGAGTTCGTGACCGGTGATAGCCAGAACAGGGTACAAACGGCGACGGGAGAACCGGCTCTGTTCATCGAGGTAGGCCTTCGATCCCGTCTGTATTTGTCGATTTTGATTCCATAGAGCTGTTTCTGGGATTGTGACGATCATGTAGGAACAAACCAGAGTGAAAATGATTGAGAAACTAGGAAATGGTGACCGGGTCTTGATCGCGGGTCTGATCGACCCGAGTTGCAGAATACGGGTCAACCGTCTGAGGACATAGGTGATGACGTGGCACCCTGTCAAACTGTCAGGTGACGTGGACCAACCGTGAGCCGACACGTGTCACATGTCAGTGCACAGTCAGCACTGACATGTCAGTGACGTGGCCCAATCAGGGACTGCCACGTGTCACTAACATGTCAGTGACGTGGACCAGTGCCGTGCTGACACGTGGCACATGTCAGATCTGACACGTGGCCTGACAGATCAATGAGGTGGACCAATCGGATGTTGACACGTGGCACCTATCAGAGTCTGACATGTCAGACCTGACAGCTGTCAGATGACGTCAGCGATGACGTCAGCAGGGACTGTTCCTGCGTTGACCGACGCGTTGACCGGCGCGTGGGGGCGCGTGTGAACAGTGTTTTTGGTGGGACCACCACCATTCTTTAGGTTTCGACGATCCGGATCCAATGGCGGTGGTTTCGGGTCGATCGGAGATCATTAAGTTGGTCAAAATGAGGTTTATTGCCTTGGGAAGCGCGTTCGGGCGGCTTTTCCCGGCCGGTTTCAGCCTAGGATTTCATGGTTGAATGTTAGGGGTTTAAATTGACCTTTACGAATACTTTGGACTTGACAGGGATTGTACATTTGTACCAGGACGAGGGTGTACGTTCGGTTCCTAGCAGGATCGTACTGTGAGTGGACCCGATTTCATTAAACCCTTGCATGCTTAAATGTTTTCTGATTTACTTATATGTTCACATGCTGGAATCAAGATATGGTTTTGATGATATTGAAGTTTCAATTATGGGACGTTTCACGGTATTTGGGCATGAGACCCGTTTGATGAAACATAATGATCGGTTCGGATTTTACCTATGAATACTTATATGTTTTGCATGTGGATATCAATAAAATGTATTTGGTACTACACTGTATAGATCCTTCCATATTATATTGTCTCCTCCGGATGAGGTACCCCGGAGAGGTCACGGACGTCTAGTACGTCCAGCGTCTAGGACGCTTAGCATCGGGGATGCTGTAACCGAACAGGGTTCGGGGATTTAACTCGGAATTGAGACCCGAGTGGCACGCGTAGCCTTGTGATTGTGACCTTATTGGACGTCAGGGACGTCAGACATCAGGGATGTCGGGATTGGAGTGTATAGTGCAGTGGCTAAAACTATGTTTATTGTAATGACCCGTCCCGAAACGTGCAAAATGACCGTTTTGCCCCTAGCGTGGGCAAAATGTTGACTTTTAGTTCGGGCGGTCAAATGGACTTTGGTCGGTGACTGTGACGTAGTTCGGGACGTCACGAGTCCATAGACAGGTGGCACGTTCGATTCCGACATTCGTAGAGAAAGTTATGGTGTTCGGAAGTAGAGGGGTATTTTGGTAATTTGGCATATTAGGGGCCAAATGTTGACTTTTTGGCCGGGAAGTCGAACGGACGAGGGCCAAGGACCGTTATGTAGGTCTCGTCGATACGAATCCAACGACAGGCGGCATGCCGAAATCGGAGATTCGACGGCGAAGTTATGGTCACGAAATCGGGCTCGATTAACCGAACGAACCGGGATTAAAATAATATTTTAATATGAACAGTACCCGGTGACTGTGTACATTCGGATGAGTGACAAATGTCACCCATCCCCTGAAATCTGGTCCATGTTTCCCTCCCAACACCATCATTACAACATCATCATTTATCCTTCATCATTTCTTCCATTTTTTCCCCATTTTTCCTCTTCTTTGTTTTCTTACCCGTGTGAGGGGAATCAGAATTGGGAGAATTCAGCTCCCTTTCACAACCAATATTGAGGGGAATTTGAGAGCTTTGAGAGATGGATTCAACTAGGTAAACACGGGAGATTGGGAGTGAGCTGAGGAATTGAATTTCGGATTTTAAACAATTCGGGGGGAAAATCAAATTGGAAGAATTGAGCCGTGAGGAGAGGAATTTAAGCCTCATTTAGCTTTCTGGGATCAATACGAATCGATCTGCAACAAAAACGAAGGGAATTGGGGTCGAATTGTGGAAGAACTGAAGGAAGGTGGCCTCTGAAATTTCGAGATTGAGTCGAGGAATTGGAGGCTTTGATTGATGAAATTGAGCTGGGGATTATGTTCCTGAGGATCCCACGATGCTTCTGGATCCATCAATTGGAAGAAACTGATTGAGATTGACTGAACTCCATAGTTGCACAGTGACGAAGAATCGAGTTTGAGTCGTGGAGTTTGAGCCACGAATTGATTCAATTGATTTGGGGAAAAGATTTATCTGAGTCCCTTGATGCTTCTTGATGAATCAATTTAAGGAAATCGTGTGGAATTGAGGGAGTTCTGATGATGAACAATGCCCGGAGGTCCTTCGAATAATCGACTTTGATCGTAGGGTTTGAGGTATGGTTTCGTATAATTAATGTTACAGAACCCTAATTGAACTTAGATTGAAACTAACTGAATGCTCAATTGAAGGAATTAGTGTCAAATTGACAGGATTGGAACCGGGCCTGATCGCGGGTTAAAGGACCCGTTTATCAGACAAACGGGTGAGGGAGACAGTACTGTAGCTGGCACGTGGGTTTCACGCGCAGCCACTCACGGCGGCGCGTGGGGGCGCGTCCGGCCTAGTCTCAAGGTGAGGTCAACATGACTTTTGATCCTCTCAGTGTAACGAACATTTTAACGTTGGTTTCGATGAAATCGGATATCGTTTCGATAATGTTCCGCGTATCCGAAGTTTTGTTTTACGTATAAAATACGTATTTAAATCCCGGAAAAATTGGGGAAAATTATATGTTGTATTTTGAGATGTTAGTAACCCTCTATAATGATTTTGGACAGGAGTTGTGATTTCCAGATTTTACGGAAAAACGTGCAACTCGGAAACGGATCGTTTTGGACGGTGTGTGTGAGTGGACTTTGTTTTCTAACCGTGATGCATGCATATATGATTTTAATGTCTTATTATATGATTTTATATGCTTGGGCATGATTTATGTTTCAATCCGATAATTTCTCGGTTTTATGAATATTATATTATTATTTTTGGGTGATTTTCGAGAAATTACGAAATTTGGTAAAAATGATGTTTGGACTTGGTTTGTGAGTCCGGGATTAAAATTGGTTGGAAATAATGTGTGGACTCGGATTATGAGTCATGGATTGAGAATGATGTTGTGACTCGGGAATGAGTCAAGGATTTCGTGGATTTACGTGAAAATGGCAACGGAGGTTGCAACGCATGGATTTGCGTGATAATGTTATTTTGGGCATGAGAACCCAAGTGAATAGTGATTTTGACTCAGATTTGGAGTCATTTGTGAAATTTTGAAATTAATGATTTATTGGGATTTTATGATTATTTTAATCAGTCTTTCGGGCACGTTTTACGAGGAACGTGCAAATGATGTTTTGGGCTAGGCCCGGAGTCTAAATGATTTCTAAAATGATATTTTGACTTGGTTGGTGAGTCAATGATGATTTCCGGATTATTCTATTGATTTAAATGTGATTTTCACGGTTTATGTGTAAAAGGTATTTTGGGCTTGAGACCCAGTTGAGAATGATCTTGACTTGGTATGAAGTCAAGATTTGATTGAAATGTTTTGGGATGTAATTCCCGGGATGGTTTTCATTGTGATTGTGATATTCCCAGACGGTCGGTGCTTGGGGGGATTACCCAGACGACCGGAGCTTGGGGGATGTGATTGTAGGATCGGGAGTTGATCCTATGGTAGTCAGCTTCTCGGATGAGACTGAGCCTGGATGTACCACTCAGAGGTGTTTGAGCCTAGGGATGTGTTCGCCCAGAGGTTACTGAGCCCGAGGGGGTTGAGCCCAGAGGTGTCTGTTCCCGAGAGAGTGACTGGATATTGGCCTACGCGTAGTGCAGCACTTGTGAGTAGTGCAGATGTGATTTGTGATATTGTGCACTTGTGAGTAGTGCGGATTGATTGGATTGATATATTTGTTGTGCACTTGTGATTAGTGCTGATTAATGTTATTTGTGATGACGTACTGGTATGGAGTACGGATTTTTGGTCTTTGTGGCCAGTGATTATGTTTTCACAGGTTTTGGCCTGAGAGCCGGGATTTGATGTTTTATAACATGAACTGATTTGGTGAACATGAGTTTTATGGACCATGGGAAAATATGTTTTGATTTTATCGGTCACTCATGTTTTACGATATGCATGCAAGTTTGTGAAAACTAGAGGGTAAGATTGTATTTTGATAAATGTTTTTATAAGAGGTCATTTTTGTCCACTCACACCTTTTCTGTTTTATGACCCTCCAGGCCGTGGTACGACGTTCGGGACTGATCGTGAGGCAGTGACGGCAGCAAAAATCCGCGCAAACATCCCTTGTCTGGCAAGCACTGAAGGGGAGTTTCGGACCTTTAGTTGACTTATTAGACGGGAGCAGGACCGGGCACGGTTTTTGACGTCCAGTTGGGACGGGTCCTGTCATTTATGGTTTTATTATATGCCTTATGGTTTATATTATATGATTGATGGTTTTAAATTCGGTTGCATGCATGTTTGGAAAACGGAGGGGTAAATTATATGTTTTACTTATCAAATGATTTTATAAACTTGAGTTTCGGTCCACTCACCCTTAATGTTTTTGAATCCCCTCCAGGTCGTGATACTGAGGTAGAGGAGGAACCTGAGGCTGAGGCATAGATCCACTTCTGCGTACCTGAACCCCTGTTGGGTGGTGTACCCGCAGGTTTATGTTAGAGTCGTGCTCGCAACTTGTAGTTTGGATTTCATCCCTTGTCTGACATCTGTTTAATTCGGATTTGATGTATAACTTTAATTTGGTTATTTATGCATTTGATGTTTTTTTGAGGTTAAAATTGGTATGAATTATCGGGTGTCAGACGGGAGCAGGGCACGTCCCCTTGTGGTCCCTGTGGGATCGGGGCGGGTCCTGTCACCAAAACTCACCGTTTTCGTTTTCCCGGTCCACCGTCCACGACGGCCTTCGACTTCGCCACCATTCAGTTCGTCATCCCTCACTCTCTTACTTTCCTTCACAGCCTAAGGATTATTGATGGCGATTGAGAAAGGTGGGTTTGAATCTTTGGGGTGGGTCGTATGGGTGTTTCGGGTTTGGTTGGATGAATAAGGAAGGTGAGGCTGATATTCATGAATGAAGGGAAGGAGCAATGGATAGATGACACTTGTCACTCATCCATTGGGGTACTTCAAAAGATCTGGGCCCACTTGAGGACAAAAGTCCACTTTTGCTTCGTAAAACGTACCGTCGTGAATAGTACCTCGGAACTTCCGTGAACAGTAACTTTCCTGTCGAATGTTCGATTTTGACGTACCACCTGTCTACGGACTCGTATTGACCCGATCTATGTAACGGTCCTCGGCCCTTGTGCGTTGCACCTCCTGAGCCAAAAGTAAACTTTTTTCCCTCGTTCAAGGGCAAAATCGCAATTTCACCCTAAACATTCGTTAATCCTCGACTAATCCCCAATTAGCCTCACTAATCCGTAATTAAGTCTTAATTAACCCTTAAAATCAGGGATGAGTCGTTAAAATACAAGTATTTTTATATGGTTTTTATATGATATATAATGTGAATTTCTTGATGGTTATTTACGTGTTATTTATGTGGGACTATGATGTGATTGTGATGATTGTGATGATGTGAGATGTGATTGATGACCCACTTGAGATGCCGATTGTGATGCATAGTCTCGGACGTCGAGCTGGACTCCGTCATTCTCGAGACTCATCTATCCCAAAGTCTTGGATGTCGAGCTGGACTCCGTCATACCCGAGACTCGTCTCAGACGTCAAGCCTGGGGCTCCATAATTCATGAGACTAGGACCGTTCTTCAGACGTCAAGTCCAGGACTCCGTCAATCCTGAGCCGATCCACCATCAGATGTCGAGCTAGGCTCCGTAATTCCCGAGTGATATTGGCCTATCAGTAGTGCACCCAGATATGATGATTCAGCAACAGACATCGAGGTTGATATGATTGGTTATTTGATATGGTTGTGTTGGCAGGTTTGCTTTAGTGTGGATTTGGTATGACTTTATGTGGGCAGGTTTTGGAATTTCTGATTTTCTAATTACTGCTCGTATTTTGAGATTGATATTTTATTCGTAAATTCGAGGCATGCATAGCTTTATTAAACGGAGGGTTTAATGATTGATTTTGGAAATTAATTTTTTTCTTTCCAAACCTTTGTTATTAGCCCACTCACACTTTTTATTGGTTTTAGTACCCTCCAGGTTAATCGCGGACGCAGGTTGTGTGAAGGCTGAGGCATCACGGTGAATACGTACTCTGATCATACTAGTTAGTATGTGGTAGTATCCCTAATCTGACACGTGGTTAGGATGTTTACTTAATGCCAAGGGTAATCTGGTCATTTTACAAAGACGTGTCAAACGGGAGCAGGTCCTCCCACGCTAATTAAGGGGGATTACGGGAGGGACCTGTCCAAATCTATGCAATTTCAGCAGACAACTCCAGATATAGACTACGTGGCAGTTGGAAAACACTCATAGAATATGTCGGTAGAACCTAAGCCACCGCTTTGATAAGGACTTCTTTCACTACTGTTGATAAAATTTTGGCATTCCACACATTGTGTTTGCATTGAAGGGCATCACATACCTTAGTGAACATCTGCCACTTATTCCTGGATGTAACTATGGGTAACCCTATGTACTTTTCATGAAAATCCACCACCTGGAATCCCAACATATTAGTCATCAGGTGAATAATTGTGATCCATATTCAGACTGAAACAGGTTGGTGATTTTTCAAAATTAATAAGCAAGTGACAGGACCCCTTCTGAAAATATCTCGATAATAGTGAATGATCTTGCTTACGTCTGACAGACAATATTAAAATTCAAAAACAACCTCAAAGTATCACACAATATCGATAAAAAAAACTAATTTTCAGACCAAGGATACTTTACATAACCATTTACATCACGTCACACAGAGCATGATTACTAAAATACAACTCAAAGTGTGAAAGTCTACCTTAAAACATCAACGAATGAGTAGTAGCTAGTTTGTGCCTCTAGCTCCAAGTAGATCCCCGACTCCGTATCACAACTTAGAGGGCAAGTAAAACCAATAAAACATGTGAATGGACGAAAATAGACATTTAAAAGAATAATTCAAAAAACATACGTAGTTTACCCTTTATTTTGTAAAACTATGCATGCATAAGTAAAATCATAAAATCTCAATTAAACACAAATAGTAAACCATGAATCTCGAAATATGAGTAAATAACCATAAATCAATCAGTATTAATAACTCAAATCAACATAAAAAAAATATTAGAGCACAAATGACAATAACTATCCATAATTAGCCCATTCTTGATGCTCGAGTATCAATGGTTATCAAATTGCACTATCAGCTGGACAACCACATTGGAAAACAGATTCGAGCTCTATACGTCCGGGTAAAAATCGACCTAGAAAAATAAAGCCCTACTCTGGACATCTAAGTCATAATCAAATCATCAGTCTTAAGAAAATAGAGCCCTACTCTGGATGTCTGGGACTAACCAAATAACCAGATATCGGAAGATGGTTGTCTGTGAACAAAACAGTTCACAAATACCAAGAAAACATATATATATATATATGTACAAATATATATATATATATATAACACATATCATTGACAAATAACCAAGTCAAACATTTCAAAATCCAAGTCTAAGCCAAACAAATAGTTTATGCAAAATATCGTAAAATGTGTCCTCAAAATCAGTCAATAAATTCTCCAAAATCATCAAATAGTTATCCAAAAATTATAATCAAGACATTGCAGTTAAAATCATATAATAAAGCAATTAAAATAATTAAATATGCATGCATAATAATATAAGGAAAAACTACATAAAAGACGTCGGACTATATGGCTCACCACAGACTCATATCCAAACTATCAAAATTTTCAAATAACTACCTAAAGTATATAACCACCCACATTTAATTACCTTTGTCAAGTTTTCCATCCATTTAACTGCAAAAATACAACATGGCAAAAAATTTGTCGAGTTAGCATCCAATCTGACAAAAATTAGAAGGGTATTTTTGAGATTCCAATAAGACCAATTAACACTCACCTGAAACCCTAAAACCAAATTGAACTCCCAGCCCCCCAAATAGAATTCCCACCCCTTCCCCTGAATTGAATTTCCAGCCCCCTCCCTTAAATCCTATTTTCTTCTTTTTCATCCTTTCTCTCTCCAACTTCTTCATCAACCTCTTTCTCTCTTCTTTCTCCTAGTGGGGAAATTGTTGACTCGAAAACCTTTTAATAAAGTAGCTTTTAAATGGACAATGCAGAGTATCTAGAGATGTAAAGCTGCAGTGACTATTGTTGATCTTCCGAGAAATTTATTTTTAGTGACTATTGTTGATCTTCCGAGCAATTAATTTTTAGTGACTATTGTTGATCTTCCGAGCAATTTAATCTTGTTTTCACTTAATTCAGGACCAGATCGAGACAAAATTTATTGAGGAGGGCCATGGAGCTTCAATCATTCCCTAGGTCAATATGGGTGCAAATCCAGGGCCTCCCGTTTGTCTATATGACTCGAGAGATGGGCAAGTTAATTGAAAATTCTCTGGGGAACCACATTGTCACAGATCGGAATCGAAGAGGAGATTTTTGTGAGGGTTACTTACGTATGGGTGCAAATCCAGGGCCTCCCATTTGTCTATATGACTCGAGAGATGGGCAAGTTAATTGAAAATTCTCTGGGGAACCACATTGTCACAGATCTGAATCGAAGAGGAGATTTTTTTTAGGGTTACTTACGTATCCGAGTGGAGGTGGATATTACTAAACCATTGAAACAGTACATCCCAGTGTATTTACTAGAAGGTAGTGTAGGCTCAGAGGGGACTGTCTAATGCTGAAGTAGTCTCCAATGTGACTTTGGGCTCGGACCCTCTTAATTTATTACCAAAATCAAATTAAGCAGTGAAAATGATAGGATCCGTCCTTAATTTCTAAGAAAACCGGACCGATCTTGCTCCCGTCTGACAATTCTCGTTAGACAAGGGATATTATCAATCCTATCCAAGTACATAACTTCTGAAATTAACCGACTTACGTCCACTTTTGCGGGGTTACTGCCCACGTCCAACGCACTAAACCCCGTCAAGTGGTGGGAATTACGTAAATGAAATATAAATATCAAAATTAAACATAAGGTGATTTACATATTCAAAGTCCATATTACAAATCATAATCGGAAAATAAATAAGTAAAATATTAACTCTAATATCACATTACTTAATAAGTAAAATCATATTGTTACTTTCCTCATCAAAGTCCATGGACAAATTCACCATTGTAATCTTTTCAATCCCTAATTTATACTTATTTGATTTTACCAAATTGTAGGATTAATTAAGGGTATTTTAACTAAAACACATAAACTTCAAACTATCATAACTAGCTCATGTAATGTCTAATTACTCAATTTCTTGGCTCTTTAAACTCATGACATCAGCCTGATCATTTTTCGTGATGATAATTTTCCCAGAAAACCATTCACATGCCCCCCACGCGCCGCCCAAAGTGGCTGCATGTAAGACCCATGTCCTGGAGAGAACGGTGAACGATCCCATATTCCTGTGAGGGGGGAAGGGTCTGGGAGGGGATTGGTGGTGTGCCTTAAAGGTGTAGACACACACATATCTAGCACGAGACCTTTTGGGAGCTCAAATGGCTTTGGGGGGATTGGAACCCCAAAGTTAAGCGAGTTGAGGCTGGTGCAATTCCATGGTGGGTGACCCCCTGGGAAGTTGCACCGTGAGCTCCCAAAAAAAAAACCGTGAGGGCAAGGGTAAAGAGGTCCAAAGGGGACAATATCAGGCTAGATGAGTCAGATCCTGACCGAGAAGGGTCGGGGTCCTGACAGAATGGTATCAGAGCCAGACCCCGACTAGGAAGTGTGCCAGCGAGGACGCTGGGCCCTAAGGGGGTGGATTGTAAGACCCATGTCCTGGAGGGAACGGTGAACGATCCCACATTCCTGCGAGGGGGGGAATGGTTTGGGAAGGGATTGGTGGTGTGCCTTAAAGGTGTAGACACACACATATCTAGCACGAGACCTTTTGGGAGCTCAAATGGCTTTGGGGGGGGGGGGGATTGGAACCCCAAAGTTAAGCGAGTTGAGGCTGGTGCAATTCCATGATGGGTGACTCCCTGGAAATTACACCGTGAGCTCCCAAAAACAAAACCGTAAAGGCAAGGATAAGGAGGCCCAAAGGGGACAATATCGTGCTAGATGAGTCGGATCCTAACCGAGGAGGGTCGGGTCCTGACAGAATGGTATCAGAGCCAAACCCCGATTGGGAAGTGTGCCAGCGAGGACGCTGGGCTCTAAGGGGGGTAGATTGTAAGACCCATGTCCTGGAGGGAACGGTGAACGATCTCACATTCCTGTGAGGGGGAATGGTCTGGGAGGGGATTGGTGTGCCTTAAAGCTGTAGACACACACATATCTAACACGAGGCCTTTTGGGAACTCAAATGGCTTTGGGGGGATTGGAACCCCAAAGTTAAGCGAGTTGAGGCTGGTGCAATTCCATGATGGGTGACCCCCTAGGAAGTTGCACCGTGTGCTCCCAAAAACAAAACCGTGAGGGCAAGGGTAAGGAGCCCCAAATGGGACAATATCGTGCTAGATGAGTTGGATCTTGACCGAGGAGGGTCGGGTCCTGACAGAATGGTATCAGAGCCTGACCCCGATTGGAAAGTGTGCCAGCGAGGATGTTGGGACCTAAGGGGGGTGGATTGTAAGACCCATGTCCTGGAGGGAACGGTGAACGATCCCACATTCCTGCGAGGGGGGAATGGTCTGGGAGGGGATTGGTGGTGTGCTTTAAAGGTGTAGACACACACATATCTAGCACGAGGCCTTTTGAGAGCTAAAATGGCCTTGGGGGTATTGGAACCCCAAAGTTAAGAGAGTTGAGGCTGGTGCAATTCCATGATGGGTGACCCCCTGGGAAGTTGCACCGTGAGCTCCCAAAAACAAAATCGTGAGGGCAAGGGCAAGGAGGCCCAAAGCGGACAATATCGTGCTAGATGAGTCGGATCCTGACCGAGAAGGGTCGGGTCCTGACACTACACGTGGGAACCAAGCGCTAGTTGTAACGACTCGTCCCAAATTTCGGGATTAGATTAGTGACGAATGGAGGATTAATGAGATTAATCAGTGATTAATTGAGCGAAATCGGACGAATGATGTAAAATGACCGTGCCCCTGGTCTTGGGCAAAATGTTGACTTTAACTCGGGGAGTAAAACGTACGAGGACCGATGAGCGTGACGTAGATCGGGACGTCACGAGTACGTAGATAGGCGGCACGTCAAAATCAAACATCGAACGGAGAAGTTATAGTTCACGAAAGTTCGGCGAAACTATTGCACAAATTATGAGACGAATTACATTATCCTCATGTGGGCCTAGATATTTGTTTCAGGCCCAATGGATGAGTGACAAGTGTCGCTCATCCCGTTGGTCCTTAACCCCAAATTGTGGATCTCAATTGTGATTGGATAGTTTAGGATTAAAATAAAATTATTTTGATTATTTTATAATTTCCTCACATTTCTCTCTCACTCCCACCCTTCCATTTTCCTCAGCCCACTCATCCTCACCATTCATTCCATCTCATCTGATCATCATCATCAAACCTCACTTTCTTCTCCAAACCCATGCACGACCATTTCCATATGAACCCCCACAACCCTCACACCATGATCTTCACCTGTCATTGTGACTGGCTGAGGGAGGCTGAGTCTGTGACCTATGAAATGAGGCGAGCACGCGGGTACAAATGACTGGGACGGCAGTGCACGGTGACCGAAAACCGTCGAGGTAGGAGTTTTGATTCAAAAATCGAAGGTTAAATTTTAAGGTTTATTGATCTATTTGATAGACTGGGTCATGATCTAGGGATCAATACGAATGCAAGGGACTCGATTTCGAAGGAAATGGTGGCCGAAGTCGACAGCAGATTGAGGTTGCAGGGGTCGTCGCCATTCATCCATCAGGAAGGTAATTTCGCGTTAGTGTTTGAGATTTCTAGGTTGGTAGATTGATTTGAAATGGTTCGACGAAATTGTAGGGATTGAAAGTATTGAAAATGGTTGAGAAAATGGGGAGAACCGGTCTCGCCGATCCTGTCGAACCAGAGTTGCAGAGAACTAGTCTAGACCGGGTTTGCGAGAGACAGACGTTGCACTGTTCACCGCAAGTGGCTTTCACGCACAGTCGCTTGCGATGACGCTTGGGGTGCGTGGGGCAGAGTTTGGGGATGATGTCAACATGTAATTTCATCTATTCGATGTAACGAACATTTTGGGACTGGTTTCATGTCGATCGGACATCGTTTCGATATAATTCGGGGTGTCCGAAGGTTTAGGATCGAGTTTAAAAATGTTTATAAATTCGGTAAAATTAAGGGGCTTCAATGAGAGGTTAATGAGGTAGTTAGCAACCCGCTAGTATGCTTTGGACAGGTTTTGGAGTCCCGGTGACAGTGATTAGCTCGGGCAGGCTTATGGCACGCATATTGAGGCGGCAACGTAGGACGGTCTGTGAGTGGACCTTGATTTCTAAAATGTGATGCATGCATAAATGTTTATATTTTATATATATATGATTTCTATCATGATGATTATGATAATGGTGATTTACATATTTACACGTATTTCGAGGTGATTTACGTATTTGCTCATATATCGAGGTTTATGGTTTTACACTGATTGAACGTGTTTGTGGTTTCAGTGATGGTTTGATGAAATGGTTTTGGATTTGAAACGGTAAACTCAGGCATGAGACCCATTTGTTTTGGAAACCCTCGGACTTGAAGTCCATTTGAGTTATATTACCGGGCCAAGGGACCAATTGGTTCATGGATTGATGATATGATTCGGATTTGGAAATATAGAACCGGGCTTGAGACCCATTTGATTTACGAACTATTGGACTTGGAGTCCATTTGATTTCATAAGGCATCAGGCCGGGGGCCTAGTTGGTTTACACGATCGAGCTTGAGGCCCAGTTGGTTTAAATGATCGGGCTTGAGGCCCAGTTAGATATGATATTGAGCATGAGTCCCATTTATGGCTTATAAATGTGATTTCGGGTTCAGAGACCCCAAATGGATTTGGATTTGGAAAAAAAAAGGATTTCTGGATTCATGACGGTTTTATGGAAAACCGGCCATGAACCCTTTGAAAGATTTGAAAGGTTTTGAGACTGATTGAGAAATGATTTTTCATATACCATCCTTTTATTTATGGATTGTCTCCTCCGGGGAGGGTCGTTGGCCTGGGTGGACCCCAAAGTAGCCACGGAGCACTAACTGAGTGGAGTCGCCCATGTGGGGTACCTTACTCTCAGAAAGGCATTTATGGATTATAACCCCCAGGGAGGGTCATTGATTTGCGGACATTGACCTGGGTGGACCCTAGGGAGACTTGGGATTTGAGACCCCGAGTAGCACACGTAGCTTTGGAAATCGTGATAGTACCGATTGTGACATCGGGGATGTCAGGCATCAGGGATGTCGAGGATTGGTTATATGGTAAATGTTAAATATGAATTATTAGATTTCAAAAATGGTATTTATGTGTTTTATGGGTTTGGGCAGTGGCCCATTTGGATATGGATTTACAGTTTTTGGTATTCTATGCTTTTGGGCTGAGTTCCCACGTATGACTTGGATTTACGGAATTTGGGTTGAGACCCTAATAATGGTTTAATTAAAGTAAATGGTTTGATAAATGGTTTTCGTATGCATGCATACTTTTTAGTGAAGGGCATAAAGGTCTTTTTATGAAATGTGTTTTATTAAACTATTAATTTTCATCCACTCACAGTTTTGATATTTTTAATACCCTTCAGGTTGATCACGGATGCGGGCTGTAGCAGAGACCGAGACATCGCACTCCTTCTCTGATCTTAGCGCGCTCTGGAAGCCCCAGACGGGCTGAAGTTTTTAATTATCCCTTGACTTCGTGTCAGACTAGAGCATGGCACATCCCGCAATAATCCTGGAGGGATTGGGATGAGTCGTGTCACCAGTATAGTGAGGTCATTGTTCCTCTCTAACACCGCATGTTCCTTTGGTATCCAGGTCACCCAACCCGGCGACTCGACCCGACCTATTCACACTCATTTTTCATCCAAATTGGACATTCTGATAGTCTATTTGAATCACCTTGACTCCAGAAAAATTTCTACGAGGTATTAAGGAGAAGAAACGTACCTGAAATCACAGTTTGATCGTTGGAGTAATCGGCCATGGCTTCCAAGAGCAGCTCCGCTGCTCCTCTGCCACCAGAACCACCCTTCCTCAGCCCAGGAAGGTCGCATGGTCGTCAGAAGAGCTCCAGTGTACTCGTTGAGCTCAACCCTAGTTCTAAAGTGAAGACCCGACTTGGGGACCTCACAGGTTCCACTTTCCACCTTCTCTATTTCTTCCCCTTTCCACGTCCTAATTCTCCTCAATCTCTCCCTTTTCCCCTTCTTTCTCTTATTCATTCATAACTTTCTTATGTTTTTCCTTGATCACCTTGTGGGGTGAGAATTTATGATTTTTCATAGCCTTTGGCATTTCCCCCACCAAACCACCATTTTTATACGTACACACCCATATTTATAATCTTATAGGTCGGTGGAGGAATTGGGAGGGAAAGGATTGAAAGTTTTCTAGAATGTTTTCATGTGAATCACATGCTTAAAAGGAAAAAATTACCAATTTACCTGTCATCACATAATTACTAAAATACCCATGTCCTTTGTAAGCCCATAACTTTTTCATTCAAACTCCGTTTTTGACGTACTGTCTGTCTACTTACTCAAAAGGCCAAGACCTTTATATCTGTCTTCTCAGAATTCCTAAAAGATATCTTGATCAAAAAGTTAATATTTTGACTTTTCCAAGAGAAAAATTGTCATTTTACTTTTCTTGTGGTTCGGGTTGTTACAGAAAAGGACAAGGGATTTGAGGAAATCACGATGTTCATTGAAAAGGGCGCATGATAGCCCTCGATTATCAGTGCCGAGAACATTCCGAGAGGGGGTTCTTGTTAGAGGATAGGCTCAAGTCCAAACAGAGAGTGGTAGGGGAGGATGCCATCACAACTAACTTGTTATCATCCATTCGGATATCAATGGAGGTTGAATCAACTTAACCTCGCCAGATGCCATGAGTTGCCTCGCCAAGAGCTTTCGAGGGTTTTGTAACTCTCGAACAATTCAACAACTGTCAGGATCTTGTCGTTTTCTTTCTCTACAAGACGCATTGCTCTACTACTCATATGGAAATTTTTTGGACTCCATCATTTTTCCCATTTCTTCATGTTTTGGGCTAATCATTTTGTAGTTCCTAGCTGTTTTCCTTAGACCTCCAACGCATCGTATCTTTATCTGAATCCTCGAAGTTGCACAGAAAGAGGTTGAGGAAGAAGAAAATAGGATTTGAAGGAGGGAGCGTGAAATTCGATTTGGGAGAATGGGCGGGAATTTGAATTTGGGGGGAGAGGGAGAGGGGGGGGGGGGGGGGGGGCGCTGGGAGTATAATTTGGTTTTAGGGTTTCAAGTGAGTGTTAATTGGTCTTATTAGAGTCTCAAAAATACCCCTCTAATTTTTTCCAGATCAGATGCTAGCTAGACAAAAAAAAATTCACGTTGTATCTTAAAAACCAAATGGATGGAAAACTTGACAGATATAGTTAAATGTGAGTGGTCATATTGTTTGGGTAATTCTTTTAAAAAATTTATAGTTTGGATATTAGTCTGTGATGAGCCCTGTAGTCTAGGTCTTTTTTGTGATGAGCCCACTCACAGTCTTATTTCATAGTTTATTCTCGATTCGAGCATTCTTCACTGGCTTCGAAGAATGTGTCGCTTGTCAAAAATTATAGTTTCAGGTTACTAAAGTCCCACGTAATCTTCTAATACAATCCCTAATTCCAGGGATTTAAATGCAAATTTTTAAATTTAAACACATGCTTCAGAAACTTAAAATTACCTCGAGACGTTGTCCGCTCGACTCGAAACCTATGCCATTGGGTTTGTAAAATCAAAAACATGAAAAGTCTTGTTGGCCAGACATCAGAGGATCACCACACGCTCCCCCACATGACACTAGGGGCGCTGCCTTATCACCAGCAACCTCAAGCCCTCAACCCTATTCTTTGCAACTTGGGTCAACCGACCCGACGAGTTGACCCCACACTCAACCCTTCATTTCTTGCCCATTTTCATCATTTTAACCACCTATCTTCATTTAATTGATCCTAGAAACAAGTCTATAGCCTCAAAATTAAGAAAACTTACCTCGATCCTCAACTCAAAATCTAAGCTTTTTGGACAAAATTCTCTCTTTCGATGTTTTAGGTTTCTGTGACCTTAATGAAGCTATTAGAATCTTTGTTTTGAAGTTTGAACTCCTCGTTGGCCTAGGGATTCACGAGTGAGAATTTTTAATTTTCGGGTTTCCGGGCTTGGTATGGTGAGATTGACTCTTGTTTGATTGATTGCGGAGAACAGTCTCTGAACGCTCAGATAGATCTATTTTTTTACGAGATGGTCCTTAAACATGGGGATATTGCTTATCAGTGAAATAAACCAAAATGTCTATTGTGAATTATCTAACGAATATCCATGCACTATTGCACTGCCGGCAAGAAATGTTACCGCAGAGGAACCATCCAACCAACTTAGTTTGTCTCTTTATTATGAATATAAAGTTCGGATATCAAATTTATTTGACAGTTTCTGTTCATCGCTTAATTATAAATAAAAAAATGGCTTAAACTATGAAAATTCAATTTCTGCGACCAATTTGGTGGTGGGCTTGATTGAGTGCGGAGAACAGTCTTTGAACGATCAGATAGATCCGTTTTTTTTACGAGATGGTCCTTAAACATGGGGATATTGCTTATCAGTGAAATAAATCAAAATGTCTATTGTGAATTATCTAACGAATATCCATGCACTATTGTACTGCCAGCAAAAAATGTTACCGCAGAGGAACCATCCAACCAACTTAGTTTGTCTCTTTATTATGAATATAAAGTTCGGATATCAAATTTATTTGACAGTTTCTGTTCATCGCTTAATTATAAATAAAAAAAAATGGCTTAAACTATGAACATTCAATTTCTGCGACCAATTGGTGGTGGGCTTGATTGAGTGCGGAGAACAGTCTCTGAACGCTCAAATAGATCTGTTTTTTTACGAGATGGTCTTTAAACATGGGGATATTGCTTATCAGTGAAATAAACCAAAATTTCTATTGTGAATTATCTAACGAATATCCATGCACTATTGTACTACCGGCAAGAAATGTTACCGCAGAGGAACCATCCAACCAACTTAGTTTGTCTCTTTATTATGAATATAAAGTTCGGATATCAAATTTATTTGATAGTTTCTGTTCATCGCTTAATTATAAATAAAAAAATGGCTTAAACTATGAACATTCAATTTCTGCTACCAATTTGGTGGTGGGCTATCTTTCTGTCAATATTTTATTTTACGTGACATAATTTGAGTATTGTCAAAACATTATACATATACTAAAACTCTTAAAGCCCTAGTATTATTTAATAAACAATGAATAAATAGTGAATTATTTTTCCCCTCTTTGTGTCGATTCTCTTGGTTTTCCACATTTTCGTTTTGACCTTCTCGGGTCTTCTTCGGCAATGGTTGCTTGCAATCACGTTTCTAATGCCTTGCTGCTAACCATCAGCAACCGGTGTTTCTACAACAATTGAAATCGTCTAAGCTGCTCTTCAAGTCTTCGACTACCCATCTTGGAGAGACGTTTCAATGATCCCTTAAGCTGCTCTTTAATCATCCCATTCTCGATCTTCACATGAAGAGCCAACCGAAGCTTTTCAACCCTTTTTCATTCAGCCATAACTTGGAGATTTATGTAAAAGTGATTGCAATTATACAAGTCAAATTACTAATTAGTGTAAGATTTTCCTAAAGGCCTAACCAACTAGGTGAATAAATGAAAGTATATGCTTTGTTTTCTCCTAATTCACATTTGCTAAACTGTACTTTTTAAGATAAACTATATAAAAGTACATAAATTAAAAAGTCGATTTTAAAAGATACCTGAATTAAAAAAAAGTTTCAATTGCATTCTCAAACTATCAAAATATAATATCTAAATACTCATTGCTAATAGTCTGTTAAAAAAATTTGTTAAGTGTCCAAGCGGCATATGTGAGACTATTTTTTTTACGTTGAGTTCCATTCTAAGTGGATAAAAAATAATTAAAAATTATATTATATTAAAAAAAAATTAAAAATTAAATTATATTAAAAAAAATATTAAAAATTGAATCATATTAAAAATAAATAAATCAAAATCAAAATCAAATCCCAACAATCCCTCCTTCGTCTTCTCCATCGTCTTCAAAACCCATATGCAAAACCAATTCCAAAGCCCAACCAAAATCATGGTAAGAAGATAAGGCATGTTGTACTGCTATGTCAAAGGCAGCAGTTGACAGGTCGTGTGGCAATACGTGAAAGCTAAAAGCTTAAAATTGGTGGATCGGTGCACGAAATGCAGCGCCTTGTGGACGAAGACACCGAGCAATAGTAATTGAATGAGACCCAAATCCACGCTCCGACTGGTTTGGGTTTGGCCCAAAATCAGAGGAAGAACGCACCGTTTCTTAGTTCTTGTTTCTGGGTTTCGGTCACGGGAGAGAGAGGCTTATAGAGATTAGCATTCAGATTTCAAAGAGAGAGAGAGAGAGAGAGAGAGAGAGAGAGAGAGTTAGGGCTGATAGATCTCATTTGAGCGACCTAGGGTTTTCAGGTTTCAATTTTAGTCTCACAGTGAAGGTGAGACTCGGGACATCGAGAGTGCGAGAGGGAGAGTTTAGCGTTGAAGAAGATGAAAAAAGGACCAGAACGACGATTCTCTAGATCGACTCTTGCTTGTTCAGTCCGATCTCTCTGCCCTAACTAACCAAGTATCATAGTTTATCTCTCGCTTTCAAGACTCACAACGGGAAACCTCGGAATAATTGTTACAAGTTTATATCTTTATTGGAAACTTCTATTTCATTTAGGTTTCTGTTAGAAATTAGAATGTGATTGGTATACGAATTTGAATTCCAGATTGATCAATTAGTTGTGCAAGCATTTAAATGCAAACAAATGGAAGCCAAAGAAGTTAAATCCTTCCCGAATTTCTTGTCCGGAATGCTTTCGTCTTTGAAGGTCTGTGAAATTCTAATTCATATCTCAATTTCCCACTTGCATAATGATGGATTCGATTTTACCCAAATTGATGTTGAATTTCATTTTCTTCCACACTTTATGTAATTGATTGCAGCCATGGGTGTTCAGATTTCAGAAGGCACTCTCCACTTATGTGGAGTCTTCTGTGGATGAAGTTGAAAGCGTGGAGATTGAGAGTACACAACACTCTTTAATCTCTCATTATCCCTTCGTGTCTTGGCGTGCTGATTGCACTGTCGAAAGATGGAGGCATCTGTTTAAGCTTATCCCACTTCCAATATCAAAGTGTTTCTTGTCATTCAAACCCCCAATCCCATCTAGATCATCGGTGTTCGAGAAAATGTCTTCTAGAGCTACTGATAGGTTTGTTAGCAAAGGCTCCTCAGAACACAGAGGATCAATCAACACAGAAGAAGAAGATTACAGAGGCTAGTTCAACCACTAACAGGTACAATCCTCAGAACCTTCAATCTCCTAGCTGATGTATCGAGGCTAGCTCGATTGGTTTAGGCTAGAATAGAATAGGTTCTACTTCTTCTCTGTATTTCTGGTTCTAAAATTGTAGGAGATGAACTTGATGATCAGATTGAATGAATGTACATACCAAGTGTTTGTAAAAATGTGTGAATGAAATATATTTTGTTTCTGAATTCTCAGTGTAGAAATAGCACTACCCCTGAGTTCTATTCTCTGATTTTTCTCATTCAATTGAATTTAACATCACATACACATACCCGATTCACACTCACTCACACTCTCACTGTGAAACGGTTAGGATTGCATATGACCTCATCACACATCAGCACCTTTACAGCTCACACACACGCACACATTCTTTGCTGATTTTCATTCAATGCACCTCACTCACACTTGCACTCAATAACAGAATGCACACGCTCACTCCCTTGCACGTTTACAATTGAATTCACTCACACTCACACACTTGTCACTTGCCACTTGGCAATCCACTTGGCATTGTGCCAAGTCACTTTTTAGTGATTTGCTTAGACACTAACAAGGTTACCATTGTTTGATGCCACTTTTAGAGATGAAAATGATGATTTGCTTGAATTGGTGGCAACGCAGCCAACTCGTACTGCGGAAACAGGAAGCAATCTCAAGTCTGGGTTTGTTTCTCCTCCAATGTCGTCGAAACAAGCTGGCTCTGTGGGGTTTTGGAACTGGTTTTGCATCTGGGTTTTGGAGAGGATGGAGAAGACAGATGATGGATCATTCTCAGAGGGAGGGATTTGATTTTGATTTTGATTAATTTATTTATTTATTTTTAATATAATTCAATTATTAATTTTTTAATATATTTAATTTGTAATTATTTTTTCTCCATATCGAGTCCAACTCAGCATAAAAAATGTCCCACAAATGCCACTTGGATACTTAACATATTTTTTTAACAGACTACTAATGGTGGATATTTAGATGTTATATTTTGATAGTTTGGGTACGCAATTGAAACTTTTTTTAGTTCGGGTACTTTTTGAAATCGACCCTATAGTTTCGGTACTTTTATGTAGATTGTCCTTTTTTTCACTAGATCTCCAAATCTAAAATCTTCAATTTAGTGAACTTTATTAGGGGGTTTTTTTTTTTAAATAGCTTTATCACGATTGATTTTTTTTACAATATCCAGATCTCTTTAATGCAAAAACATCTAGGGTTGTGGTATATATGTGATAAGATTAACTGAGTTTAGGTTATACATCATAGGTTGCTATTATATGTTACAATTGATAATTCAAAGAACTACCATTTGCTCATACTTGGACTGATAAAATAAGCTAACCAAAAATATGATCTTCAATGTTATCAGTACTGGCTCATCGATTTTTATAATAACATGTTGAATTTTATGCCATTGTTTTCAGATTATGCAACACTGAATTCAAAGAGTCGGTGGCACAAGTAAGTTCAAGTTATTTATTGTACTTTTTCTATGAGTATCAGTTCTTATAAAAGAAAGTAACAATCACGACATTGGTAATCTTTGAAGACAATATTTAATTTGGAAAATACAAAATAAGAGCTGAAAAGTGACCTGAATGATCTATATATGAATTCAACTGTGTAAGAATAGCTTGCGTGCATTTGTATTATGACTTACAAGTTGCTTTCTCTCTATTATGATTGATAGTTTTCTTCCTTTATGCTGCAGTCAAGTTGATGCATCTGGGAACCATAAGAGTGTTGTCATTCATGTCCCGAATAAACTAAGGAACGCACTCCCACCATTGGTATCTCTCTTTCTATGTCATGGTACCATGAAGTACCAATAGTTTTAGGTACTCTGCTGTTGTTCTTCCAAATGGACTGAATTGAGTCCATCACCACCATACTACTACATAAGTTTAATGCTTTCCATTTCAGTAGCAGATTTTGTATGTTTGTATACTTTTTCTTTACAATTGCGTATATGGATTTTAGTTTGTATTCTCTCTTTCAATTTCGTAATCAAATTTAGGCTCGAAGTTGGAAGCTAGAAGATTATTATGAGGTTCTTATTTCTCACATTTGATATTCGTTTCAAATTAAAGCGTTCGGACTGAGTAGGCTAGCTTCATTTTCTGAGGTTATTCTCATTTCTCACTTCATTTTTTTTTTTTGGTCTTCTTCTTGGTGTTCTTGGAATAACTCAGCTCTAAATCTTCATGTTTTAAAATCATGAGAAATTCTTTTATTAAGATTTTAAATATAGATCCAATCGAAAAGTTTAGGCATTAATGTCAATTTGTTTGTATAGCAGTAAAGTAATGAACTTAGATGATCTCAAACTTAGTTTTCAATAACGTTTCATTAATTTTCATTATGGTTTGTTTACAGGTTGTTGTGTTAAGGGTTCCTCACTTCCTCTGCACTGCAATCTAAGAAAGCATCCATCTACAATGGAAGGTACCCCCATATGTTTTTTTTGCCATACTGTGAATTCAAATTTGTTAATTCATAAGATCATAATGCCATTTGCAAGTGTTTAAGTTTCATTACTTCTGATTGTGATGCATCTCAGCTCCATTTCAATTGCTTCAAACTTTCGGTCTCCACACCAAATTTTTGACTAACACCAACATTTTGTTAGGTGTTTGATCATCATTTTATTTTTCGGACTCTAATTGCTAATCATCAATTTTTCTTTACAAGTTTTTCTTTTGATATACAAAACCCTTTTACAAACCTGTAGCATCCCGCTCGTTATCTTGCTAGTATTTACTAGACTGAATTATTGAGTTGTTGACTTTTCTTTGTAAAAAGTAAAAAACTATAACTATGGTCAAGCAGACAAAGTCATTGGAAAGGATCTGCTAGACAATCCGTGTTAGTGTTTAAGCAAATCACTGAGAAGTGACTTGGCACAATGCCAAGTGGATTGCCAAGTGGCAGGTGACATGTGTAATGTGTGTAAGTGAGTGAATTCAAATGTAATCGTGTGAGTGAGAGAGAGTGTGCATTCTGTTATTGAGTGGAAGTGTGTGAGTGAGGTGCATTGAATGAAAATCAGCACAGAGTGTGTGAGTGAGTGAGCTGTAAAGGTGCTGAAGTGTGATGAGGTCACACATACAACTCTAACCGTTTCACAGTGAAAGTGTGAGTGTGTGAGGCACGAGTATAAGAGTGTGTATGATGAAAAATTCAATCTAATGAGAAAATAGAGAATAGAACTTAGGGAGTAGTGTTATTCTATACTGAGACTTCACAAAAGAATAGCAATATCTCATTCATACAAATTCACAAACACTTGGTGTGCACAGTCATTCAAACCGGTCATCAATTCCATTTCTATAGTTCTAAATACCAGAATTGTAAGTAGAAGAAGATCCTAATCTATTCTAGCCTAAAACCAATCGAGCTAGTCTCGATACATCAGCTAGGAGGTTATGAATTGAGGAGTGTACATGTTAAGTTGGTTGAGTTTGCCTCTGCATTCTTCTTCTGCGTTTTTGGATCGATGCTCTGCAACCTGCACAATCCTTTGATCTCCTGGACTGCCTCTGCTAACATGGTATCAGAGCAGTAAGATCTTACTGTCTCTGGGGCGTGGTGAAGCTGTGAAGAAGGAGTTGCACGGTTGCTTGTGAATCAAGGCACGATGGCTGGAACTGGTGGTGATCCTAAGTTTTGTGTTCACAGGAGTCAATTATGATTTCTGGAATATAAAAATGAAAACAACACTTAAAGCAACTGATCTATGGAAAATTGTTGATCAAGGAGTAGCTGAGGTGGAGTATGATAGTGATGATGAAGAGATAGAGACGGCACAGACTAAGGCAGATCAGATCAGAAATGCCAAGGCACTGAACCTGATCCAAAATGCAGTTTCTGATGAGATTTTTCCCAGAATTTCAAATGAAGAAAGTGCTAAGCGAGCCTGGGATGTTCTGAAACAAGAATTCATAGGGGATTCTAAGGTAAGGGTAGTTAAACTTCAATCACTACGAAGGGATTTTAAGTATACTAGGATGAGAAGTGATGAAACCTTTTCAGCATACATGTCTAGACTATATGGAGTAGTAAACCAGATAAAAACCTATGGAGAAACCATCACTGAAAAACGTTTGGCTCAGAAAATACTCATTAGTATAACAAAATCCTATGACTCACTTGTGTCAATCCTAGAAGAGACAAGAGATTTAGACAATGTTAGTGTTGAAAGTATCACTGCATCTATAAGGACATTTGATAAAAGATTGGAGATGCATGATGACAATGAAGTAGAGAAGGCATTCTCTAGTATGAGTCTGCAAAATCAATCCAGAAGTCATTCTGGCGGAGCTCGGGGAGGATACAAGAAGAGGTTTCCTAGTAAAACCTGGAGTTCAAATAAGGGCAGATTTGGGGCTAAGGATAAACAGAAGTCTGAAGCTCAGAAGGTTGAAGAAAATGATTCCAAACCAACCTGCAAGACCTGTGACAGGAAGCATTTTGGTGTTTGCTGGAACAAGAATAAATTCAAGTGTTTTAAGTGTGGAAAATTGGGCCATATTGCTAAAGACTGCAGAGTCAAGCAAAATGCACATATGTCATAGCAGGTGAAAGAACCAGAAAAGATAATGGAGGGAAACTTATTCTATGCATGTCACTCAGCTTCTGTTGAGAAGAATGCTGAAGTTTGGTACCTTGACAGTGGTTGTACTAACCACATGACAGGTCATGAATCTCTACTGTCTGATATTGACATGACTTTGAATGTGAAGGTGAAAATGGGGACAGGTGAACTGGTTCAAGCTGCTAGAAAGGGATCTTTACTTGTTCACACTAGCCAAGGTAACAAGTACATAAGAGATGTCATGCTTGTACCTGGTTTGGATGAAAATTTGCTGAGTGTGGGACAAATGATTGAGCATGGTTACTGCCTAGTGTTTGGAGATCAGACAGTGGAAGTGTATGAAGATATGGAAATGCAGCATAAAATTGCAAGGGTTCCTATGACAGGGAGCAGATGTTTCAAAATGTCTCTGGATTATGGTTTTCATGTGGCTAGGAAGGCTGAATCAAAGAAGGATTTGGAGCTGTGGCACAGAAGATATGGGCACCTAAATCACTCAAGTCTCCAGATGTTAAGTAAAAAAGATATGGTAGTTGGTCTACCAAAGATGGTCAGGGACAAAGTCTTGTATGAAGGGTGTATCACAGGGAAGTTTCATGTGACTCCCTTTGACACTGAAGAAGCATGGAGGGCCTCAATGCCACTAGAACTCATACATTCAGATGTATGTGGGCCAATGCAAACAAAAACTCTTGGTGGTAATCTCTACTTTTTTACTTTTATAGATGATCACACAAGAATGTGTTGGATTTATTTTCTTAGACACAAGGCAGGGGTGTTAAATGTATTTAAAAAAATCAAAGTTACTGTTGAGTTACAAAGTGGATTCAAGGTGAAAAAGCTAAGAAGTGGGGGGGGGGGGGGGGGGGGGGGGGGGGGGGTTACAAAGTGGATTCAAGGTGAAAAAGCTAAGAAGTGATTTTTGGTTGGGGGGTGGGGGGGGGGAATATACTTCAAATGCTTTCCAAGAGTTCTGTGATGAACATGGGATTGAGAGGCAACTAACTGTTGCTTACTCTCCTCAGCAAAATGGTGTTGCTGAGAGGAAAAATAGGACAATTGTAGAGATGGCAAAGTCCATGCTACACAGTAAGAAGCTACCCTATGAATTTTGAGGTGAGACAGTGATTACTGCAGTTTATATTCTAAACAGAAGTCCTACCAAATCTGTGCAAGGGAAGACACCTTTTGAGAAGTTCTCAGGAAGAAGGCCAGGTGTCTCACACTTGAAGGTTTTTGGAAGTATATGCTATCTGCATATTCCAAAATAGAAAAGAAAGAAATTTGATGAATCAGGAGAAAAGGGAATATTTGTAGGCTATGGGAGTTGTGAAAATGGTTATAGAGTCTACAATCTAGCTACAAAGAAAGTGGTGGTGTCCAGGAGTGTGATATTTAACGAAGAAGGGTGTTGGGATTGGAGAGAAGTCCAGTGTTCTCAGATTTTGTTCATATGCCTATGAATTTAGAAGAAACTCAAGCAATTTCTGAAATAGATACCTCCAGCTCTCAGAACTCAAGTCCAAGCAATGGAGCAGGTCCTGGTGCTAGTCCTAGTGCTAGTACTAGTTCAGGTCACATGGCAAGTTCTGAATCCAGAGGGGAGACCAATGAGAGTATCAATAATACCCCAGTGAGATTGAGAAGTCTCAGTGACATCTATGCTAGATGTTAGACTTGGGGTTACTGCATCATTTCCTAGGGATGGGAGTACTGCAATCTAGCAGTGGGATATACATACATCAGAGAAAGTATGCAGAGACTTTACTAAGGAAGTTTGGTCTACAAGGGTGTAAACCAGTAGTCACTCCTCTGGCTACAAATGACAGGTTGCAAAGAGAAGATGGAAGTGGAGGGGCAGATGAACAACTATACAAGCAGATTGTGGGAAGTCTGTTGTATTTGACAGCAACTAGACCTGGTGTTATGTTTGCAGCAAGTCTATTGTCTAGATTTATGCACAATCCCACAAGAAAACATCTTGGCACTGCAAGAAGAGTTTTAAGGTATATGCAGGGGACATTAGATTATGGTTTGGAATACAAGAAAGGGAAAACAGCAACCTTGATTGGTTTCTGTGACAGTGACTGGGGAGGGTCACTGGATGACAGTAAAAGCACTTCTGGGTATGCTTTTACCTTTGGAAGTAGCATCTTTTCATGGGCTTCAGTAAAACAGACTAGGGTGGCCTTATCTACTGCAGAGGCTGAGTATGTTAGTGCCTCTGAGGCAAAAACTCAGGCCATATGGCTCAGGTTTGTGTTGCAGGATTTTGGTGAGGAACAACTAAATCCTACAGCTCTTATGTGTGATAGCATGTCTGCTATTGCTATGGCTAGAAATCCAGTGTTTCATCAAAGGACTAAACACATCAGTAGAAAATTTCATTTCATCAGGGAAGCACTTCAGAATGGTGAGATCATGATTCAATACTGCAACACTGAAGAACAGATTGCAGATATCTTTACTAAGGCTCTACCTAAGCCTAGATTTTGCTACCTAAGGAAATTGTTGGCAGTGGTTCCAATGATTGGCTTAGGAGGGGCTGTTAGTGTTTAAGCAAATTACTGAGAAGTGACTTGGCACAATGCCAAGTGGATTGCCAAGTGGCAGGTGACATGTGTAATGTGTGTAAGTGAGTGAATTCAAATGTAATCGTGTGAGTGAGAGAATGTGTGCATTCTGTTATTGAGTGCAAGTGTGTGAGTGAGGTGCATTGAATGAAAATCAGCAAAGAGTGTGTGAGTGAGTGAGCTGTAAAGGTGCTGAAGTGTGATGAGGTCACACATACAACTCTAACCGTTTCACAATGAAAGTGTGAGTGTGTGAGGCACGGGTATAAGATTGTGTATGATGCACAATTCAATCTAATGAGAAAACAGAGAATAGAACTCAGGGAGTAGTGTTATTCTACACTGAGAATTCACAAAAGAATAGCAATATCTCATTCACACAAATTCACAAACACTTGGTGAGCACAGTCATTCAAACCGATCATCAATTCCATTTATATAGTTCTAAATACCAGAATTGTAAGTAGAAGAAGATCCTAATCTATTCTAGCCTAAAACCAATCGAGTTAGTCTCGATACATCAGCTAGGAGGTTGTGAATTGAGGAGTGTACCTGTTAAGTTGGTTGAGTTTGCCTCTGCATTCTTCTTATGCGTCTTTGGATCGATGCTCTGCAACCTGCACAATCCTTTGATCTCCTGGACTGCCTCTGCTAACAATCCAGATCATCTAGTGGCCTCCGACCCAATTGTGCAATTCAGGACGGCTATCTGGTTTTGGATGACCCGTCAAGGAAAAAAGCCCTCAAGCCTCGATGTCATCCTTGATAGGTGAACTACATGCGCTGCAGACATATCAGCGGGTCGGGTCCCCGGATTTGGTGTGAGCGCCAACATCATCAATGGGGGAGATGAATGTGGGAAGGGCCAAAATGCTAGGGTGGCTAGCAGGATTAGGATTGGGTTTGGGAGTCAGCCCTGGGGACATCTGGGATTAATTGTCACAATTAAAGGCCATTTGGCTGAACGTATTGTTTAATTTGGAAGCTTGTCATAAAATGAACACGTACAGCGTAAAATTGTTCTGTCTACAAAATAACAAATAATCCTATGACATTGGAAAATTTCTCATTTTTGTAATCAAATTTTACGAGCCATCGTTAAAGGAAAATACTTCTATTTGAAGCCGATTTGTCTATTTAATTAATATATATGTAAATAACTAAAAGGAGCGTTAATATTGTTAATTTTTTTAAAATATGATCTTGAAATGCTGATTTTAAAGTTTTCGATTATGATGTGTGTAAAATAGTGTAACCAGAAATTTAGGTCAAGATGACACTCTAATTGCTTAGGCTACTTTTCGACCCAAAGGCTAGGAAATCAGTCTTTTAATGGCATATATGTTACCAATTTTCTAAATGTACTTGTGGTATTAGCTATTTTAAGTACCCAAAAATTATGCAAAAACAAATATTGATGCATTCAGATATAATCACTTATTAAATGAAGGTGACATGTTAATGAAGAAATAGAAAAACATAAGCAAGAGTAGAGATTATACAATTGAAGTTGATATAAGCAAGAGTAGAGATTATACAATTGAAGTTTAGGAGGAGGTATCAAAAGTAAGATGTAAGTATTAACGTAGTTTTTTTTAATTAAGTATTACCGTAGTTTTTTTAATTACAAATATTACCTTAATTAGTTAAATATGATGCATTTCCTCTTCAACATGTAGTGAGTAGTTTCATATTCAACGCATAAAAATTGTAATCGATATTAAATATGTATGGTTTTACTTTTTTTTTAATATCAAAATATTAAAAAAAAAAATCAAAAGTTTTCACCTCGATCCAATTCTCATGTCAATTTATTAAAAAAAATATAATTAATAACCATTATGTCCTTATTTTTAAGGAATATTAAATGAATTGGGAGTAAATATAATAATAAAAGAAATTGATAAATATAATAATAGAAGAAATTGATTGCGAATAATAATTTAATAGAAAAATTGACTATAATAAAAAGCTCAGTGGACTTGTCAAATCCAATATAGGCTACACCAATTTTTCCAACACTAATTACTACCAATTTTTCCAACACTTATTGCTGAATCCATAATGCTCTCCCCACTTTGATACCAGGATAAGTTTTAGTTGGCTCAAAGCATGCTCTCCCAACTTTTAAATAATAAAATATCAATTTAAATTTATTAAAATGAATTATTTTAAAAAAATAAAAAAAAATCAAATAATAAAAATTAAAAAAGTTTACAAATACAAAAATTAAAGAATTTTAAAAAAATCTAAAAAAATTATTTAGGTAAGAAAGTAATTTGTCTCTCTACATCATCTTTATTTTTTTTACTAAGGCCTTATTTTACAAAAAAAAAATTAAAAATTAAAAAAAAATTACTTTCATACATAAATAAAAAAAATTAAATTTTAAAATTTTGTAATTTCTATTATTTGAAGTTAAATTTTTTTGTCTTTTTTTTTCAAAATAAATAATTTTTTTAAATTTAAATTAATATTTTATTTTTTAACAACGTGGGTTCCATTTCAAATTTGACAAAAAAATTAACAAAGGAGTCAAAGTATAACGATTTAAAGAATAAAGGGTGAAAATTGTAATATTTGAAAATTTAGGTATGAATCTGTTATAAAGTGTAAATCACAAAATAATAAAATGTAATTTACCCTTAATATTATCATGATTGACAGGACCCGTCCCAAATCCTCTAGATTATCATGGGACGTGCCTGCTACAGAGGATAATTACAGCCTTAGCCCATGCGGGGCTTCTAGAGTGCGCCAGGATCAGAGGAGGAGTGTGATGTCTCGATCTCTGTTACAGCCCACATCCGCGATCAATCTGAAGGACATCAAAACCATTGAAAGCTGTGAGTGTACGAAATCAAGAATTTAATAAAAACAATTTAATAAAAAGACATTTATGCCCTTTCACTAAAAAGTATGCATGCATTCGAAAAATAGTTATCAAACCATTTAGTCATTAATTAAACCATTAGGGCCTTATCCTAAAACCAAATTCGTAGGGACTCAACCCAAATCAAATCTCGTGGGTCTTAGCCCAAATCGAATACATGTGGGTCTCAGCCCAAATCAAATACATGTAGGTCTCAGCCCAAAACCAATACCAGTGGGTCTCGCCCCAAAACCATTCATATGGGAACTCAGCCCAATCCAATCATCGGCATCCCTAATCCCTAATCAATATTACTGTCACGGTTCCAAGCTACGCGTGCTACTCAGGGTCTCAATCCCAAGTCTTCACAGGGTCCACCCAGGTCAATGACCCGCAGATCAATAACCCTCCCTAGAGGGAGGTTTTAACCTCTAGCAATCCTGCTCTTGAGTCATTATATGGACCGGTCGCTCCGTGCAATGACCCCTCGCAGGCAATGCCCCGTGACTACTTCAGGATACTACGAGACGTCTGGAGGAAACAACCCGCCACTCCAGGATACTACGGGACGTCTGGAGGGCAACCGTTTGTGAGGATGGTATATGGAAAACCGTTTCACAATTCATTTCAAAACCATTCAAAGAGCTACGCCCGGGTTTTTCATAATACCATCGTAAATCCAAATCTATTTGGGGTCTCCGACCCGAAATCACATTATAAATCATAACTGGGTATCACGCCCGAATTTGTAAACCAACGAGGCCCTCGACCCGATCACAGAACTCAAATGGGCCTTCAGCCCGATTTCTCATCAATCAAATGGACTCCAAGTCCAATGGTTTCCAATCAAATGGGTCTCATGCTCGATTCCATATTTCCAAATCCGAAATCATTTCATCAAACCGTCATAGAAAACACAACACGTATAGACACGATATAAAATCAGAATCTCGAAATACGTGCAAATACGTAAATACTAAATACCACAATCATATGCACTCAAGGCATTTAAAAATATGTATTTAAAACACATAAAACAGTTATGCATGCATCATATTTAGAAAGCCAAAGTCCACTCACAGACCGTCCTAGCTGCGCCTCGATATGCGTACCATAAGCCTTTTCCCGGGCCAATCACCATCTCCGGGGTTCCCAAACCTATCCAAATCATACTAGATGGTTACTAACTACTTCAATATCCTCTCATTAAAGCCCCCTAATTTTCCGAGTTTTTTAACATATTTTAAACTCGATCCTAAACCTTCGGATATCCCGAACTATATCGAAACGATATCCGATAGACTCGAAACTTGTCCCAAAATGTTCGTTACATCGAATAGATGAAAACACATGTTGAACACTTCCCCAAAAACACCCCCACGAGCCGCCCAAAGGCGCTGCGCCTAGGCCTCACATGCCTGCACCGGTTCATCTTCTTCCTCGCGTGAACCGGTCTGAACCGGTTCACTGGTTCGTCCGGTCTGACCGAACCGACATGATGGGTTCAGTCCATTTTCTCCCTTATTTTTCGTCTTTTTTCCTCTTTCTTTCCACCAATCCTTTCTAACCAATCTTAGGGATTGTTCTATGCAATCAAATCGAAGAAAACAATCCTAAAATCATTTGTTCATTAAACCATTTTAAGCCCAATTGTTCGTCCTATGATTTGGGCATTTCCACGGGCCAAAACTTGATCCTAATGGTTCCATTATGCTCCTAGGATCCTTAGAATCATGTTTAGAGGTTTAGTTTGAGCTTACCTTGCCAAAAATCGATTTCGGCTGTTAGCCACCGAATTCCTCACGGTCGCCTGTCTGGGCTGCTCAGCCGTCCTCAGCCACTGTTCCTGAGCGGGTTTGCGGTTCCTCCGACGTCCACGGCAGCTGGTCGTCCTGTCGCTGCCTCTCAGTCCTTCTCTCACTCAAGAAGTAGATGAAGATAGGTGAGGGTTGGGGTGGTGGATTTGGGCATGGATTTCTGGTTGTTCGAATGAATGAACAAAAAAAGGGAAACAGATGCATGTATCTGTGCAATGGGAGCAATGGATGAGTGACACTTGTCACTCATCCATTGGGCCTGTTTCAAAATATCTGGGCCCACTGAGGATAAAAGTCCACTCGTCATGTAATTCGTGCACTAGTACCTCGGACCTTCCGTGTCCCTTTACTTTCCCGTCGAACGTCCGATTTCAACGTGCCGTCTGTTTACGGACTCGTATCAACCTGATCTACGTAACGGTCCTCGGCCCTCGGGTATCAAACCTCTCAAGTCAAAAATCAACTTTTTGCCCTCGTTCTAGGGCAAAATCGTAATTTCGCCCTGAACGTTCGATAATCCTTCACTAATCTCCAATTATCCTCACTAATCCATAATTAATTCTTAATTAATCCTTAAAATCAGGGACGGGTCGTTCATGATGAACTGTTCATTTAGTTGATACGTATAAATAACTAAATGATAATTAATTTTATTGATTTTTTGTGTAAATGATCTCGAAATGATGATTTAAAAGTTAAATAACTTTAATTATGAAATATGTATAACGAATATTTAATAAAATAAAAGAATGATATGATAAGATATGTACCAACAACATTTTATAAAATAAAAGAATGATATGATAAGATACTTACCACCAAAATAAATGCAAGCATATGTTATCCTTTTTCTGCCCCACTTAAGACGTCACTAAAATTTACTTTACTTTAACCGAACTAGTCAAACAAATCCACTCCCATACCGTATTATATATACACCCTCAGCAAAACCCAATTCATAAAACTACCGAACACTGCATCAAAAAAAAAAAAAAAACAAATGAAGTTGCAACATCTCATATTTCTATGTCTAACATTGCTGCTAGGGATCTCAGCAGAGCAATGTGGGAGGCAGGCAGGTGGTGCCAGGTGTCCGAATGGGCTGTGCTGCAGCCAGTTCGGGTGGTGTGGCACCAAACCTAAACATTGCACCAATGGTTGCCAAAGCCAGTGTCGCTCCACCCCCAAACCAACAGCAACCCGTAGCGGCGGCGGTGAAGACGTTGGCAGCATCATCACGTCGTCTGTTTTCGACCAAATGCTTAAGTATAGAAATGATGGGAGGTGCCCGAGTAAGGGGTTTTATAGATATGATGCTTTCATTGCGGCTGCTCGTACTTTCAATGGGTTTGGGACAACCGGCGATGCTGCTACTAGGAGAAAAGAGCTTGCTGCTTTCCTGGCGCAAACCTCTCATGAGACTACTGGTATATATATTCAAGCACTCTCAATTGGTCATCTTAATGTCTATATAATTGTGTTATATATATGCTTCATCAAGGCATTAAACTATCTTATAATCACAAGCTCGAATTAATATATTGAACATATAAATATAGGAATTCTTGATAGAGGAGTAACTATTTACTCTAAAACGAAGGATGTTAATCATTTTACTAAATCATAATTTAACACGTAAATTAAATATATCACATAATCGTAATATGATAATACCTAATAATTTCTTCATAGAAAGAAGTATGGTGAAGGGTTGATAGACACGGCCATCTCCTGATAAAATGATGGCTATTAAGAAACAAATACGCCAATTCAATGGTTTAAAACATACATGTGTATGCATAGAAATTGTTATTACATCAATGGTTGATTTGATTATGTACGTAGGAGGATGGGCAAGTGCACCAGATGGTCCTTATGCATGGGGATATTGCTTTATCAACGAAAGAAACCAAGATGTGTATTGTACACCCTCCAACCAATATCCATGCGCCGCCGGCAAGAAATATTATGGCAGAGGACCCATCCAACTTACTCAGTAAGTCTTTTGTTTTTTTCCTTTTTTTTTTCTACAGAAAAATAATAGTTGTATTAAATTTAATTACTCGATCGATCGAGACATGGCTTATTTGGCTTTTTGAATTTTCTTTCTAGCAACTACAACTATGGCCAAGCGGGTAAAGCCATCGGAAGGGATCTGATAAACAATCCGGATCTAGTGGCCTCCGACCCGGCTGTGGCATTCAGGACAGCCATATGGTTTTGGATGACCCCTCAAGGAAACAAGCCATCGAGTCATGACGTGATTACTGGTAGGTGGACCCCCTCCGCCGCAGATAGATCAGCGGGCCGAGTCCCTGGATTCGGTGTGATCACCAACATCATCAATGGGGGACTTGAATGTGGGCGTGGCCAAGTTGGTGCGGTGGCTGACAGGATTGGGTTCTTCAGAAGGTACTGTGGCATGCTGGGAGTGAGCCCAGGAGACAACTTGGATTGTTATATTCAAAGGTCATTCTAAACATAGTGTTTGGTTTGGAAACTTGTCATAAATAAGAAAAGAATAATCACGTTGAGTCTATATATATATATACCAAATAATAAATAATCCTATGTTACGAGCTAATTAATATTAATAGATTATGGTTACCATTTACCTAATTAACAGACCCATGGCAACACCCACAATCCAAATCTCAAAAGTCTGCAAAACCCTAACCCATTCCCCTGCACACGCTACTTCCAGACAAGAAGAAGAAGAAGAAGAGAAGATGAACTTTGTTATTCCTCCAAAAGAATAGCATTTAGGCAGGAATTTTTAGCCCAAAATAAATGGGAGCTTCAGAGGTCTAGGCTAAGGTCCACACAGGCGCAACCGAAGTCAACATGAGGCTATATGAAAACATCCTTCCCGGCAAAGAAACAATGACAGCCTGGAGCTCGGCTTCGCGAATTTGTTGTTTGAATGAAAATATTCAAAGGTGCACATTGGAAGGTTTCTTTGGACTTTTTGAATCTCGGACGTAGACTCCTTCCAACAACGATAATGTTTTTTTTTTTTTAAAGATATTACTTTGTTTTTGTTGGAAGATAATTAAAAAAATATATATTACGTTTGTTTTATTGGAAGAGATTGAGCCGTTAGCTCGTTAAAAATCTAATGGAAGAAAAAAGAAACAACGAGTTACAGATTCGGCCGTCAATAATGAGCAAAGAATGTACAAAATGAGATAATAGAGTACATTAATATCTAGAATAAAAGGAAGTAAAATTGCTTTAATGACTACATGCATGAGTCTGCGTGACGCACATCTAAAATGATACATATGAGTATGAAAAAGTAAAAGCCACAACAAACTCCATGATCAAGCATAATACCCAAATTGCAACGTTAAAAATGTTTTTTTAATAAAATAAAATAAGAAATAAAACGCCTATAGAGTGGCTATCTAGCTAGCCATGAAGGGTCATAAAACAGTATAAGAATCACAAAAGTAATGCAGAAAATCATAAACATGGCACTCTACATAAAACCAAGGAAGAAAAATTAAGCACAATAGATAATGAACGGTTATTTCAATGTTCAAACTAAGAGACTGTTAAATTTATATAGAAAAATGGTTACTAACATATATAAAGCAGGAAGGCATTAAGGTAAGAGACTTATCTAAAACCCATTGTTTTGGGAGAAAAAATCAGGCAGGTTCTGTCTCTGCATCCACGCCTAGATGCAAGAGTGAAAACGACGGTTGCAGGACATCTCTCTCGTTGTCGTGCCGACCACTAATTTTGTGTAACGATCTAGACATTTGAGGGATGTAAAAGTTGGAAACTTAAATCGAAATGACAATTTTGTCCTTGGAAAAGTCAAATGTTGACATTTTGACTCGAGGAGTATTTGTTGGATGTTCCACAAGAAACATTACGAAGGTCTCGGACTCCTGAGTCTATAGACAGGTAACACACTAGAATCGGAGGTCAGATGAGATAGTTATGGGTCTAAAAAGGATTAAGGGCAATATGGTAATTTTGGAACCAAGGGTATGTCATTTTGTATGAAAGGCCTAAGTCCTTCTAGAAGGTTCCACATTTTTCCTCTCATGCTCCCTATTACCGACCTACCCTATATGTATATGGTGCGTGGAAAAAAAAAAGAAAAAAGATAGTTTTTGGGGTATTCAATGGGCATGCACCGAAAGAGAGAAAAAGATGAAAAACGGAAAGGAGCAGGGAGATGAGGTAAAGGAAGTTCGAGCAGGGAGAAGAAAAGGAAGAAGAGAGTGATGAGGAAGGTGTTTAGGGAAAAGAGTGGGGCTCTGCAAACCCAAAAAACCAGTAGGAGCCAAGTTGGTCGTAGGTCGTGGAGTTCTGTTGGGGATGTTCTACGTCCAACCGATGATCCCAGAGAGATGGATTAGTTTGTGAGGTCATTACAGGACTAAAAAGATGAAGGAATGGACGCAGGAAGGTTGAGAAACAAACATAGCAGCCATGGTCGAGATATCAAGGAATTCATCAGCGATCATAAGGTAAGTTCTTGGTAGTTTGAGATCAAGGATCTTCTTTTGGGGTTTCCTAGATGACGTTAGCTAGTTTAAAAGAAGGAAACATACGTTTTCTCCTTGGTTCAACTGGAAAATCTCTTCCACTGAGAACAAACGTTTGATATGGATCATGAATTGGTTCATAAAAGTAAACTAGAGCTGCTCGTAGAAGTCTATGGTCCTAGCTTCTAGTATATAGAGCCAATTAATAGCTATCTCGGTTAGCGTAGAGCTGAATATCAGACATTGTGCCTCATCTGAAAGGTTTTTGAAAGTTACAGCCGATTGATAGTTGTTCAGATGTGTAATCAGGTCTCTCTTTCCGGGGTCAAGTGGAATATTTAAAGGCTTGATCTTGTGGTCGGTCTTGAATTAATTGATCCTCATGGTGAAAGGTCTATGACTTGTTTTTCCCTATGTAGGCCCAATTGACTGCTTTGTCTCGGTTCCCAGGATCTTTACTCGTTACAGTAAGTGTTGGATGAGTGAGTCGACCTTGGATGGTTGAATTCTCCTCAGTCAAAGCGTTCAGGTCGCTCAGTGTCTCTCCTTGTAAATGAGTTTTGATGTACGTCTTGATGGTTTCCTACCCCTTGAGACTGCTCACTGTAACTCCTAAGGGAAGAGTTATGGGGTGCCTCTTGACGTTTGCTAAGCCCCTTAAACCGCTTGGTGTTTTTCTTGTGTGCCGACTCAATGGGGACCTCTTAATGGTTATTGACACGTCGAGACCGCTTGGTGTATCTCTGGGAGGATGATCGAGATTGTGGCTCTGAATTCTGGTTCCTCCTCGGGTGCTATTGATCAGTCTGCTGTGCATGACGCTGAGCGGTCTCTGCAGTGCTCTCGACCTCCTATGTGGAGTCGGCTCTTTCGAACTCCTTGATGGAGATCAGAATGAGATCAAGTGAGGGGTGCCTCACCTGGCCGGTGTCCATGATATTCCACCAAGCGATCCACATATCTTGGGGAAGAATAGTCTTCTGCCTAGTTGGCCGAGATGTGTGACCCTTGTTTCAAGATTGGCGTCCTCGACATAGTTCGCTTAGAGCATCGCCGACGTCTCGGTAGATCTAGGTCTCTGATTGCCTCTTTCCAGGGATGATGAGCATACGATAGGGCTTTTCAGTTGATTCAACGGGATTTTTGAGCTTTTCTTTTCTCGCGGCTCGGCAAATTCGCTCGGTTCATTCGACCACCTCTTTCTCGGCTTCCTTGGTCGTAGTCCTGACTCGGTGGGCCGTGAGCTCGACCTGGGCAGTTCGCAGCTGCTTGGCCACCTCGGTGTACCGTTCATCAAGTGCCTAACATCTCAACTCAACCTATGTGCCCTTAGACTTCACATCGACCATATCACTTTGTAGTTTCTTAATGATTTGTAGGAAATTCGGAGAGTTTTCTCTTGATGCCCTAGACCCTTGTCCAGGTGTTATTTCACCGAGGTCCTAGTCACCTAGCATGATTGCTCTCAGACGAATGTGTACTAGGTTCGGTATAGAGTGGGCAGACTTAGTCAGTTTTCCACAGACGATGTCAAACTGTTCAAGTACAAAATGTTCCAACTTGGGCTTACTCCTTGTCCAATCGATGTACACCACATTTCCTTCCTCGTAACCTGTAGACTTAAGAAGAGCAGTGTATCCTCCGTTAAGGAGGGCAACGAAGTGGTGCCGACTTAAGACTCTTCGACAGTCAAGTTAGTAAATTAGTTTGAGAGGGGAAATAATAAATAGTAATTTTGACAGAGTAATAGTGAATAATGAATATTTGTTAGCTCATTAGAAAAAGTACACCCTTTTATATGGGTGAGTGGGATAGTCGTTTTTTATAGTTTTGATGTAGGATAAATGCACATCAATTGTAGTGCTAACACATGATACGTAGATAGAGAGTGGAGATATGTCAATGTGTCATCCCATGTTTAACCCATTGCTAGGATTGTGAAAGTTGTGTGGGCTTGATCCAATTCATATTTAAACTTTACGCATACGACTCAATGAGTCTGGTCTAATAGAGTATCAGCACGATAAAAATATCAAACACCAAAAGCATCCGACCTTGATCCAATTATACGACATGACGTTTCCCTCAACATTTAAACCAGGCTTATCATCTTGGGCCTCCAAAAAACCCTAACATTAGAGAAATTAACATACTAGGTCGCTCATGACCCATAACAATCAAAATATCAAACCTCTGCAAAGCCCTAACCTCTTCACCTGCGCACAGCTACTTCCAAAGAAGTGACAGAAATGGGGAAAATCCCACCATCGCTGCGTTCATCAGTTTCAACCTCACTCATCAAAAATCCGTCTTCCGTAGTCCCAATCGAGTCCCCATCTCATAGACCCCATCACTTTCCCAAGAAACCCAGCAAGAAAATCCCACCTCAACTTTCCCAGAAAACCCAGCAACAACCCACCTTCAGAAATCCCTTCAACTCCCCAAACCTGTCAGACGCTAAGAAGGTCTTCAACTCCATAGTCACCACCGCAAAAACCTCACTTGACCTCCGCGTCCATAACGCCCTCCTACAATCCTACGCCTCAATCTCTACCGTCAATGACTCCATCTCTCTCTTCAACCACATGATCAAAACCCACCCAACGTTCTCGCCCGACCGATCGACCTACCATGCTTTGCTATCCCAGTCCTGTAAAGCACCCGAACAGACCCTCCAATCCGTGCATCAAGTCCTCAATTTTATGATCACCAATGGCTTCGCTCCCGATAAGGCCACCACGGATATGGCTGTCCGATCGCTCTGTTCGGCGGGTAATGCTGACCTCGCCGTCGAATTGGTCAAGGAAATGTGTATCAAAAACGCCGCGCCGGATGATTATACCTACAATTTTCTTGTGAAGTGCCTCTGTAAGTCAAGAGCTGTGGGTTCTGTTTATGATTTTATTGAAGATATGCGAAAGTCTTTCGATTTGAAGCCTAATATTTTTACTTATACAATTTTGATTGATAATGTGACAAATAAAGAGAATTTACGTGAGGCTACTCAGTTAGTGGATGTGTTGGCTAAGGAGGGGTTTAAGCCTGATTGCTATATTTACAACACTATTTTGAAGGGTTATTGTAAGTTGAATATGGGAAATGATGCCCTTCAGGTTTTAAAGAACATGGAGCAGAGTGGGGTAGAGCCCGACCTTGTAACTTATAATACTTTGATTTTTGGGTTATCAAAATGTGGGCGAGTTGCGGAGGCTAAGAGGTATTTGGGTGTGATGGTGCAAATGGGTCATTTTCCGGATGCGGTGACATACACTTCGTTGATGAATGGGATGTGTCGGAAAGGGGATGTCTTGGGTGCATTGGGATTGTTGGAGGAGATGAAAGTAAACAGGTGCGAACCGAATGCTTGCACGTATAATACATTGCTTCATGGATTGTGTAAGGGGAAATTGTTAGAGAAAGGGTTGGAATTGTATGGGGTGATAAAAGAGTGTGAGATGAAGCTTGATGCAGCGTCTTATGCTACACTTGTGAGGGCACTTTGCAGGGAAGGCCGGGTTGCGGATGCTTATGAAGTGTTTGATTATGCAGTCGAGAGTAAGAGTGTGACTGATGTTGCTGCTTACACGACTTTGGAGGGTACATTGAAGTGGCTTAAGAAAGCAAGGGAACAAGGTCTTGCCGTCTAACTGGTATTTTCTCGATTTTCTATTACTATTTGTAACTTAAGATGCCACAGTAATATGTTGATCATTTGCATATTTCCAAATTTATCAAATGTACGAAGCTTAGATTGTGCTGCTGTTAAGCTTAAGTAACATCTTCATTTGTTAATCAAAGTCAAGTTTAAACTGATGCCATTAGCCCGATTGTGTTTGTTTACATTTACTTGGAAAGAGTTATACAAAGATTTAAAGGTTCTGGAGGGAATTTAAGTATTCTTTTTTCCTTTTGGCAAAACCTGCAAATGTACAGATTGTTTCCCTCTGAGGTGTGCTAAAGTTACTGCTGCCAGAATTTATGTGCTTTCTGGTTACCTAGGTTTTAGATTATTTTCATCTTGAGATTTTGCGTTGTTACATTGGAAATTAGAGTTTGTTATCTCCAATTCTTACTGTTGCCGTATATTGGTTTAATAAATCTGTAATTGTGATTTTGAACTCACGTGCCTTGATATGACCCCATTGAGGTAGAAAGTTGTAAGAGTATAACCTTTTTCATATCAATGCTGATATGTTCTTGATTTCCAAATCTAAAATGAATGATTATGTGGTTTTCTACTTATGGCTTCTGTTCTTTTAAATTTCTAATAAGGCTAGGGATTGTGTTTTGATTTTTCTTTTCTATTGAGTTGCAAGTTAGGCCGATGGATATGTATTTTAATTTGCAATGTTCTGACTATGTTGAAATGTTCTTGTTATTAGGGACCACCAGCTTCGTTACGCGGCTGTTGTAGGTTGTTAGATGTCAAGACTGAAGATTCATCCTTGGTGAAGCAACAAGGCTGCATGTAAAAGATTAGCATACTGCATCTGTCTGCCCCGGCCCAAACAAACTCCATCTGATAGAACTGCAAGTATAACAAAATCATTGGAAGCGTGTGCACATGATCCACGATGTTAAGGTTCATACGTCATACGTGTAACCATCGGCCCTAAGCTGTATTATAATATCTGGGATGCTGCAAAGGCTTGCTATTTACAGAAGTAGTTTGAGGCTTTGAGCGGCTAGAGGAGCCAGATTAACTGCTGACTAATGATCTTCGGGAGCTCAATTTATGCCATTTGTGTTTTCACCATTAGCAAGTTTTAATCCCTTCAGATTACCCCACAACTAAATCATCATGGTTGCAGCAAAACTTCATCCCCTGATTGCCATTGGACAGTATCGATCTACAATTAGTTGTTGATGAGCCCTGCTGTAATGTCTGCTGTTATCTATACAATTACAAAAATCTCCTTTTCTTGATTACCTTGTATAAAAAATAAGTGGTTGTTGTCCAAAAGCCCTTGTTGACTGTTTTAGAGAAGGTAATAGAATACGCCCCAAATGATACATTTGTCTGTTCGTACTTGAATTGAATCAACAATTGAGTGGGATATCAATATTCTCAATAATGTCTCTAAATCTTGGATGGTACATGGTAATTCTCCATTTGCTCTTTTAACCACAAATGGACCTCGGCATTTCAATGGGTTAGCCTATTTACATATTTTTTCCAATTAAAATTAAATAAAGTTATTTAAAAATTGTGTTCATTTTTTTTTTGGTGACCCTCTAAGCGAGAATTAATCCTCAAATTGCGTAAACCTCAATAATTTAATACCGAGTTTAGAAACATTAATATAAAGGGTGTCATATTTATGATGTGTTCCTACACTATCATGTACGCCGGTGCTCTTCTCAAATATGAAAACACATTTCCAAATTTTATTTTGCTAAAAATAAGCTCTAAATGTAATTAAGTCGTCTTACAAACTTCGTTGTCTATTCACTGAACACAATTAGGCAAAGGTAGAAAAGGGTGCCCTAAAAGTTGCAGGAACATGAAGAAAATAGTTGAGCATTACTCTGTCTTTGATTTAGGGTGGTCTGATAATGAAGGTTTGCGTCCTTCCAACATGGTTAATGCAAAGGGGCATGTCATGTAGTACAAATTACAAAAGTAGGGGCATTCCTAAGTTCTGACTCCTGATGTTTAGGCTCTTTCGTGACACTAACTTCCAACAACTTGCCGCCCCCCTTAACCCAAAATATGTTTTAACTATAAAATGCTTGGTTTTGTGAATTGAAACCTAATTAAAAAAGGGGTCAAATACTCGAAATGTCTCACTGTCTTTGTGGGTCCAAATGGTACACAAAATCATACGGAATCAAGTGTGATTATTTGATTAGATGAACCAGACCATTTTGGTTAGATGAACCTAGTTTAATTACTACCATACAAACCCTAGCTAGATTCTTGCATTTCAGGCCTATAGATTTTGGCTAAATGTTGTCTGAAGTAGGGGCCTTTTGTTTTGATTTTTAACCCTAACTTTTGGAACAACATGCAATGCCAGATTTCAGTGGTGATAAACAATTCAAAACTAGTTTTTGATTGAGTTTCTGATTGAGAGAATGGTTCAGGTAAATGATTGAGGGAGGCAAGGAGGCATACGGTGGTGAGCACGGCATGTACATATTTTTTGAACATTCAGGACCAAAACCCAAAACTTAAATCAAAAGCCTAGACTTATTAAAAACAGGGATAACAAAAGGGACAGAAAATTTGTGGGTTGTTGGCCAAATTTGATACAATATCTTCCAATTGCAGAGCGACCCGGATAACAATCACATGCAAACCGTACTGGGTCGGCATCCAAATTCCAAAAAGGACATCAATTAATCTTTTCATAATTTATTGTTATATATAGAGACTTGAATGCTAAAGAGTTGTTCAATTCAAGGAAAAAAAAATTTCCAACTTTCGATAAAAAAATCAGAAAATGGCTGTTCAATTTCATCCATTGTGCCTGTGAGATCGATTAGCTTGCCATCTAGGTTAAACCCTAAATCGGAAACGATTGAATCGGAGTTGAACAAGTTGAAGAGCTGGAAATTTTCAAGTCTTGTAGGCAGTGCGTCTCTTCTAGTGGGCTTGTCTGGTCTAGCAGAGTTGTAAGCTGCATTGAGGAGCTAGTTCGTTCTCCAATTAGCCGAAAAGCCCTTCTCCATCGACAATCAAAAACACTATTGGAAGAGGCACTTGATGGGTCAGTTGGATTGCTAGACTCATGTGCTAATGCAAGAGACCTTTTCTTTACAATGAAGGAACATGTTCAAAATCTTCAATCCGCGTTGCGCAGAAAGAGGACTGGAGTTTTGGGCAGCATTGAAAACAACGTTCATGCCTACATTACCTTCCGAAGAAAGACGAAAAAAAATATCGCAAAAAACTTGAAAGACCTGAAGAAAATGGAAACCAATCTCGGATCAAATATTTTCGATTTCATAGATGTAGACCACAATGTACTTAAATTGTTGAGAGAATTAAGTTGTGTTTCAAGCCCTTTTTGTGTTTCTATCAATGCCATTGGGCAGCCCAAAGGGGCTAAAATGATCATTTATGTCAAAATTGTTGGCTGTTAGATTTGCTGCAGCTGAGAAAGAGGCAAAGATACACAATGAAGTGGAGGATGTTGATGTTGCTCTTTGCTCACTTCATGGACACATCATCAGAAAGAGTGGTGACAAGACTGATGTGCAAGGGTTCAGTGGAGATTAGACACATTGGATTGCAGCTTGGCTAGGCTCGAGGCTGGATTGGAGAGACTCTTCACATGCTTATTGCAACATAGAGTGTCTCTGCTCAATCTCCAGATCTCACACCTTGAGGCTTGATCCTCTATGGTGCTATCTAGTCAGTCATGGTATTGAATTTCAAAGGTTGAATTGTATTTCTCTCATATGATCCTTACAATTTGTACAACTATATATAGGCTTAGGGAAGCTAATTAACAACTCCTTGAATTAAGGAAATTGACAACAATTCATTGAATTAAGGAACAACTCCCTTGAATTAAGGGAATTGACAAAAATTCCTTGAATTAAGGAACAACTCACTTGAATTAAGGGAGATGACAACAACTACTTGAATTAAGGGAGTTGACAATAACTCCTTGAATTAAGGGAGGTGACAACAACTCCTTGAATTAAGGGTTCCAATACTCCTTGAATTAAGGGTTCCAATACTCCCCCTCAAGCTGGATCCAGAAGGTTGATGGATCCAAGCTTGGACATAAGTCGTTGAAACTGATGAGAAGCTAAGGGCTTTGTGAAAATGTCGGCCAATTGGCCGAAACTTCTTGTGTAGTGTGTCTGAATTACTTGTGACTGCACCTGTTCACGAACGTAATTACAGTCAACCTCAATATATTTCGTTCGCTTCGTTAAACACGGGGTTGGATGCTATATGCATGGCGGCCTGGTTATCACAGAATAGGGACATAGGAAGGGTTGCAGGAAACCCTAAATCACACAGAAGACCCTTGAGCCAGATCAACTCACAAGCTGTTGAAGCCATTGCACGGTACTCAGCTTCGGCACTGGATCTGGCGATGACAGTTTGCTTCTTACTTTTCCAGGTGACCAAGTTTCCACCAACAAAGGTGCAGTAACCACTTGTGGACTTTCGATCGATAGCATTTCCTGCCCAATCTGCATCGCAGTACCCTATGATGTGAGTGTGGTCGTTCTTCGCCATGAGAATACCACGACCAACAGACCCTTTTAAGTAACGTAAGATCCTTTTTAAAAGGTTCAGATGCTCGATGGTGGGAGAATGCATGAATTGACTGGCAATACTCACTGAATATGAGATGTCTGGTCTGGTGATCGTTAGGTAGATCAATTTACCAACAAGCCTCTGATAGGAGCTGATATCCGAGAGTGGAGTGCCTCCCAAGTCAAGTTTGAGCTTGCTATCGAGAGGAGTAAGGGCGGGCTTAGCATCACTCATATTAGCATCCTGGAGGAGGTCCATGACGTATTTCCGTTGATTAAGAAATAAGCCCTTATGAGAAGATGCCATTTCGATCCCAAGAAAATACTTTAACACCCCAAGGTCTTTAATCGCAAATCTTTGTTGAAGTGACTGTTTGAGTTTGGAGATCTCTGCAGCATTATCACCTGTAATTATTAAGTCATCCACATATATCAACACAACTAATTTCCCACCAGCTGCAGTACGAACGAATAATGATGAATCGGCACCACTCCTTTTGAAACCAACACTATGAAGAACTGAACTTATTTTAGCATACCAAGCACGAGGCGATTGCTTCAGTCCATAAATTGACTTATGTAACTTACACATCAAATCAGGGTCTTGGCTTTGAGGATGTCCAGGAGGCAAGTGCATGTAGACTTCTTCTTCAAGATCACCATGGAGAAAGGCGTTCTTCACGTCCATTTGGTACAGGGACCAACCCTTATTGACAGCCACGGACAATAAAACCCGAACTGAGTTCATTTTTTGCAACAGGAGCAAATGTTTCTTTGTAGTCCACCTCAAATGTTTGAGTGAATCCGTGAGCCACTAGCCTGGCTTTATACCTCTCAATTGAACCATCTGAATTAAACTTGATCGTATAGATCCATTTGCAACCCACTGCCTTTTTTCCTTTTGGAAGTTTGGTGATGCTCCAGGTGTTGTGTTGGTCTAGAGCTTTGAGTTCATCTTGCATTGCTTTTTGCCACACAACATGGTTATTAGCCTCATGGAAGTTTTGGGGCTCACTGTAACTGGAGATGGTGTTAAGGAAGGCAGCATGAGATGGAGTCACCGACACATAATTTGATATTGGATGCCCCAGTTTATATGTTTCAAAATCTTGAAACCTTGTGGGAGGCTGCCTATCACGTTGAGGATTGCGTCGAGGTTTTGGGAGAGTTGGCTCACTCTCGTTCAAATTATCAGCCACAATTTGAAGGTTTTCTTGGTTGCCGCTGCCATCATCATGCATAGAACCATCAGGATGAGTGCCTTCATGGTTATCTTCATTGAGAAAAGCATCAGTGTTGGCATCATTGAGCTCACGTTGCTGCGGACCTTCGGGTTCAATTCTTGGTAATGGGAACAAGTCCAAGATGACATCCCCTTGATCTGTGAATTCACTTGTCTTGCCAAAAAAAGGGTTAGTCTCATGAAATCGAACATCTTTGGACACAATCAATCTCCTTAGTTGGGAATTATAACACTTATATCCCTTTTGAGTAGAGGAGTAACCAAGGAAGATGCATTTAGTAGCTCTAGGGTCTAATTTATCTCGGTGATGAGATTGAACATGAACAAAACAGATGCAACCAAACACTCTAAGATGTGAGAGATCAATTTTCCTTCCTTTCATGACCTCTAGGGGAGACTTGAATTCCAAGACTTGGCTAGGTAACCTATTGATGATATAAGCAGCTGTCATAACACCTTGGGACCAAAATCTCTTTGGTACATTCATTTACAACATTAATGCTCTTGTTTTCTCAAGTAGGTCACGGTTTTTACGTTCGGCTACCCCATTTTGTTGAGGGGTTCCAACGCAACTTGTTTGATGCATGATGCCATGAGTGCTCAAATATTGTTTCATGATATGGGACATGTATTCAGTGCCATTGTCAGATCGTAAGGTTTGAATTTGAGATGAGAAATGGGTTTTAACAAGGTTATGGAAATCCTTAAACACTTCTATAATTTCATTCTTAGATTTTAGGAGATACAACAATGTGACTCGAGAGAAATCATCCACAAAAATCACAAAATACTTGTAGCCATCAAAAGATTCCCTAATTGGTCCCCATACATCTGAATGAACTATTTCAAAAACACTTACTAGTCCTAGACAAAGAAGAGTTAAAAGGTAATCTAGTGGCTTTAGACAAGTGGCATGTTTCACAAAAAATAGCATCCTTACCTAATTTTGGAAATAAAGATGACAAAATGGGTGAGGAAGGGTGAGCTAAACGTTGATGCCACAATTGATTATCTTGAATGGGGTTGAACTTAGCTTGAAACCCTCTGGGATTGCTCTTTGACATGTAATAGAGACCATCTAAATAAAACCCTTCACCAATCGTCTTCTTGGTGACATAATCCTGAAAGATCACTTTGTGAGGAGAAAAAATGGCTATGCAATTCAAGGTATTTGTGATCCTTCCCACAGATAGAAGTTGAAATGAAAAGGAAGGAACATACAAAGCTATTGATTCAATTTCATTAGACATCAACTTTATCTTTTCTTTTCCTAAAACCTTTACATGCTCTCCATTTGCAATTGAAACTTGAGAAGGTTTTGCCAATTTTTCAAAATTTTGAGATTTAGACACATGGTTGGTCATATGATCTGTGGCACCTGAATCTACAACCCAAAAATCATGCAACATATTTAATTTAAGAGCAGTTTTAAAGGCTTTCATGATACCTTGCATATCCTCTTGGGGTACAGGTTTCGTGTCTGTCAAGAAACCTGCAAACTTGCCGAGCAATGCTGTCGAGGTCCCTTCTTCCATGCTATCTGCACGGTCAATTCTAGCCCCTCCTTTCTTGCCTTGGAGGTACGACATAAACTCACTTATGAGTTCTGTTGGGTTTGCTGTGAAGTTCTTGAATGGATCTGACCTATTGGAGATGGAGGTAGATGCATGATTTGCTCGATGTGGAGTATGGTTCACCTTTTGTACGCCCTTGTTGTCCTTCATGAAGTTAGGCTTTAACTCTGGATGTAAAATCCAGCATGTGTCTTTAACATGACCTATATTGTTGCAGTGTTGACACTTCAAGTGCGGATGCTTTCCTTTGTACTTTCTCTCATTGATCATGTATGCCCTAGCCTCAGGTACGTTAGTCATTGTACTCAGGTTCATGACTTTCCTCCTTACTTCTTCACGTTGAATCGTTGCACACACACTGATGAAGGAAGGAAGTTCAGTGTTCATGAGTATGTGACATCGTAGATCTTCATATGTTGAGTCAAGACTGGACAAGAGTTGAAATATCTTGTCTTCTTCTGCTCTCTTTCGTAGCAGTGCTGCATCAGTTGTATGAGGACGATAAATTTCCAACTCATTCCACATGTTTTTCATGCTTCCTAGGAGTTGCACAAACGGCTTACCATCTTGTTGCAGATCAGAGATGTCCTTCTTTAATTGGAAAACACGGGCAGCATTATTCTGGTTGCCATACATTTCCTTGACCGCTTCCCATAGCTGGTACGAGGATTCTGAATAACTGAATATTTCAGCTAACTTTCGTTCCATGGAATTCAAAAGCCATGACATAACTAGCTGATCCTTGCTAAGCCAAGATTCATAGTTTGGTGAGGAAGCATCAGGTACTTTGATGCTTCTATTTATGAACCCTAACTTGGTTCTCCCACCCAGCGCCAAAGACACAGCTCTTGACCACGACAAGTAATTAAACTCATTCAGTACGACTGAGCTTAATCTTTGATTTGGCCTCATGTGAATTCACGGAGGAAAGCTCCCGGGAACTTTCAGCTTCTAATGCTAAAGGATTGTCTTCAGACATTTTGGAGAGTGAATACTCTCGGATAGCAGTATAGCTGAAGCAGGTTAATTTTCCTGCTCTGATACCATATTGAATTTCAAAGGTTGAATTGTATTTATCTCATATGATCCTTACAATTTGTACAACTATATATAGGCTTAGGGAAGCTAATTAACAATTCCTTGAATTAAGGGAATTGACAACAATTCCTTGAATTAAGGAACAACTCCCTTGAATTAAGGGAGATCCTTGAATTAAGGGAATTGACAACAATTCCTTGAATTAAGGAACAACTCACTTGAATTAAGGGAGATGACAACAACTCCTTGAATTAAGGGAGTTGACAACAACTCCTTGAATTAAGGGAGGTGACAACAACTCCTTGAATTAAGGGTTCCAATACTCCTTGAATTAAGGGTTCCAATACATGACATCCCCATTTTACAGGATTGTGCCATGTGTCAACAACCATTTTGTACATTCATTGTTCCAAAATCCGTAGAAATTAATTCACAATAATTCAATTCAAGTGCACATTATTCTCATTTCTCAACTTAATTTGTGTTTTTTAGTTTTTCGTTTATGCATAATTTTCACCAAGTATGTTCTATATGATTGTAGAGTTACAGACTTTAAACTTACAAACAAAGCTAATGTTGTGGAATTTATAAGATTGATTTTGTTTGACAGGCAACTTAATTATTATGAGCGTTTAAAAATATTCATCGTTTTGCATAAGGTGCATCATATACTCTTGCAGTGGAAATGAATGTCAAGGACATTTAAGGATTTTCTAGGATCAATCACTAGATCAAGGTTCTTTCACAGTTAAGTTAATCAAAAGATTGTACATTGGTCGGTTTATTATGCGTTATGTATTAGGCATATTTGGTCTTTGGAAGATAAGTATTAAGCTTTGTTTGAAAAAAAAAAAATTAAGTATTAAGCTTTGTTTGAAAAAAAATTCTGAAATAGTATATGAATTTTTTTTTTTGGAATATAATTTTTAATTTTAACGCTTATAATATTTTTTTTATATAATATAATAATAATAATGTAAAAATCTTATAAAATTTTATTTTATATAAAAAATAAAATAATGTAAAATTTTTCATTAGATAGTCATTATTCTTTAAATGATGCTCATTATTCTTTAAAAAATATATAAAAAAATGCACAGCAGGCCAAACAACTACACTTTACAAAAAATTGACACATGGCAACCTTTCATTGACTGCATGTGGGTATTAATTGTGGGTCAGGAGCCCAGCCTAGACTAAGGGAGAAGTCATATTAGCCCCTAGACTTGCCTTTGCCCCCTGCCAAGGGTTGCCCCAACCCATTAGAAATGAGAATGTCTAGTCTGACGGCTATATGAAACCTAGCCCGAGTAAAGTGAGGAATGCTATACGTGCTCTAATGGGGTCCAAAGGCAAAAGTAGAGGAGACACGTAGGTCTTTTTAATGTTTAGTAGTACTTTAGATCAATAATGGACAATAATACCCATCACTGCTTGGTGAAAAGGATAATGAAGGTATTGTTATCACTTACTATAATTTAATAGTATTTTTTTTATATTATATGAAAAATCTCACATTTAATTTTCGTGGAAAGTTAATATCCAAATATATGTACAATATAATTTCCTTTCAAATATTATTGTATAAAAATTAAAAATAAATGTTCCTTTTTTTTGCTTTATGAGTGAGAGTATCTATGCTCAATTCATTATGGATTATAAAAATAGATTGTATTGTATTTATATTGAGTTTAAGATATTAATATTATTATTATTATTATTATTATTATACACATACAAGATCAAATAAGATGTTCACGTAAAGTGAGTCTAATTCAATTGGTTCTAGTGTTGACTTGTAGAAAATTAGTATCAAGCTCGAACATCGATAACATATTGTATGAATAATTTTCAAAAGTTTCCCCTCCTTCATAATAAAAAAAAAAGAAAAAAGAAAAAGATAAAATGTCCACATTTCTCATGATGGCATCCATTATTTGCATGCTGTATACGTAGTATTACTATTTCTTAATTTCCTACCTTACAAATCCTATATAGGAATTGAGTCGACCTTATCTACAAATCTGAATATGACAAATCAATAAAATGAATATTTTCTACCTTTCACATGTAGACGGTAGCTACGGGTCAGCTAGCTCGTTGACAGTCTTGATTTTTATTTTCTATATTATCAATTATGATACGTGAATTATTAAGATATAAATTAGAGAAAATAAAATAAAAAGAAATTGTATTTTAAACCTAATGGCATGTACGTAAGTGCTGTGGGACGGCAAAATTATGCAGTCAAGTTTGTATACATAGATAACGTACGTAGACCTCTTCAGTCTTCATGACTACAAATAATGCATATATGATAGCTGAGTATTTAATTTAACATATATGATTTGAATTAGAATAATGCATTTCTTCTCTTAGAGAGAAATATTAATTTAGTAATGTAAATACGTAACTACTTAAAAAATAAAGTATTAATTATAAATTAATCCAACTTTTAAGCCTTATTTATAAATTAGTCAACTTAACGTATAAAATAGTCAATTTACTGTTTTTTTTTTAGATTTTTACTTTGTTCTTTTTATGGTTTTTTTTTTAAGTTTTTAAATACCCTTTATATAATTTTTTTAGATATATATGAGAAACTTTCAAATTTTAAATATTATTATTTTATATTTATTTTTCAAAATTAATTAAATTAAGATAATTCTAACTAAATTTCAGAAGATTTATTTTATATTTGTTTTATTGGATAACATCTGATACTTTTGAAGAGACAGAGAGTTACATGTACGTCAACAAATATCTTTGATATAATAAATATATGATGAATAATATGATGTAATATGATTCTGACGATGACTAATAATATAAAATCTTAAATATAAACATAAATTGAAGTGAGTTACTATAATTGAATGTTAATATATTAAAAACATAACACTAAACATACAAAAATTCAATATAAGAAAAATGATAAAATAAGTTTAAATATATTTAAAATTGGAAAAAAAGATGAAAAAATAGGATCAAACTTTGTTTAAAAATTGGAAGTAATTGATATATTTAAAATTGGACAAAAAATGAAAAAGAAAAAAACCCAAACTTTGTTGAAAAGTGGAAAAAATGAATTCAAATGGATAAAAAAGGAAAAAAAAAATGAATTCAAATGGAACCAACGCTGCTAGCCAGCGAGTTCGTAAATTAACTAACGCCAGTCATATAAATATAAACAATAGAAGTCATCCCCTACCTCCAGCCGGGTCTGCAACCCGGGTTTCCCGACCTGACGGCATTCCCGACCTGACAGCAAGACCCGACTCAATCTTCTTTGTTTTATGTCCGATTTTCACGATTTAATTGTGCATCTTCATCGTTTTGATCCCAGGAAAGGATCTGTGTGCTCAAAACAAGAAATCATGTCGAAATTTCGGCCAATTTCTTCCCCCTTCTTATATGGCGCTGGTCGGAAATACCGATATATCGGACGATATATCGTGTAACGACCCGTCCCGGAATTCGGGATTAGATTAGTAACTAATCATGATTAGCAGGGTTAATCGGTGATTAGTTGGGCGAAATCGGACGAACGATGCAAAATGACCGTTTTGCCCCTAGTCGTGGGTAAAACGTTGATTTTTAGTTCGGGCGGTCAAATGGACTTTGACCGATGACCGTGACGTAGTCTGGGACGTCACGAGTTCATAGACAGGTGGCACGTTCGATTCCGACGTTCAAGGTGAAAGTTATGACGTTCGGAAGTCCAAGAACATTTTCGTAATTTAGACGAAAAGGGGGAAAACGTTGACTTTTTGACCAGGAGGTCCGATGGTCGTGGACCGGGGACCGTTAGGATGGTCTCGATGCTCTGAGTCCGTAGACAGGCGGCACGCGTCAATCGGAATTCGAATGACCAAGTTACGGGTCTAGATTGCATGAGGGGCATTTTGGTAAGTCAAAGTGAGGGCAAAATGGTAATTTGACTGCTGCAGTTTGAAATCAGCCGTGATGGTGGTTGTGTGGATTGTTTAATCTGTTAAGAGCTTGTTTAACAGAATCAAGAGACATTGGATGGATTAGACGCACAAGTGTCGTAGTGGGAAATTTAAATAAGTAGGAGTGCTGTGTGTGCTGTGAAGGGTGAGTGCACGGGTTGAGTTTTGTATTGCTTAGTGTGGTGGGAAGTGAAAAAACTGAGACAGTGGAGGCATGTGCTCAGTGTGAGATTGTGTGATGGTGGGGACCTTCAAAAAAAAAAACAATGTTGTAGTGTGCTTGGAAATAGAGGGGAACTGAGCACGGGAGGATTATTGAAATGGTTTTGGGTCTGTGCGGGAAACAAAAATTTCAGAGAAAGCCAGGGAGATTCCCACGGCTTGTTTGCTGCATGGTTTGAAAACAGAGAGAATAGTGGACATTAGGAAGTCTTTGAGGATCTTTGTGGAGAGGAAAGAACTGAAGAACGGGAGAGAAAAACAGAATTGGGAAAACTGGGAAAACGAAGGGAAAATCCAATTTCGAATTGCAGGCCAGCCCAAGCCAATTTGAGGCTCAATTCAGTCTTCTGGGACTTCACTTAGTCGATCCAGATCGTGACTTCGAAGCTGGAAGGCCCTAGAAGCCATGGACAAGGACGACAACACTTCAGAAAATTCGAGCTTGGAGTCGTGGATTTGGAGGAGGGTTCTGATGGGATTAGTCACACAATCCTCTCTATGGTAAGCCTACGATGCTCCCTAACTGTTCAATTGAGGAAAACAGTGGCTGTTTAGTGGAATTGGGATGTTGAACATCGTCTCGAACTTGAGTTCAATCGACGGGTTTTAGGCCGTGTCGATTAGAATGACTACTACAGACTTTTAATTGAGGTTATTGCGATCCTACTTGTTGGATCAATTGAAGGAATTAGCTTGATTATGACAGGAATGGAATCGGGTCCTGACGCGGGTTAAACGGCCCGTATATCAGAAAGCCGGGTGAAGACGATGACTGTGGCTATTACTGTAGCAGGCGCGTGGACTCACGCGCAGCCACTCATGGCGGCACGTGGGGGCGTGTGGACCTAAATTTCGAGGTAAGTCCAACACGACTTTTATCCTATACAATGTAACGAACATTTTAGCGTTGGTTTCGAATTTATCGGAGACCGTTTCGATGTTGTTTCTTGGGTCCGAAGGTTTATGTTACGTTTTTAAGTAGCGTTTAACTCCCGGAAAATTATGGGAAATTAGTACATTGTTCTTTGAGTTCTTAATGACGCTAAAGTATGTTTCCGGACAGGATTTAAGCTACCTGGAAAATGGAGGAAATTACGGGAACGCGTGTAGCGCGAAACCGAACCTTAAGAACGTTGTGTGAGTGGACGTTGCTTTCAAAATTTAATGCATGCATAAATATTTCTATGATTTCTTTGATTATGATTATGAATTGTGATTGATTTCGATTTCCGTATTTATGATTTCGATTTCCGTATTTATACGTATTTCGGCTATACATACGAATTGCACGTATTTCGGGACTATGGGTTCGCTTATGTTTTGATGATGGGTTAATGAATGATTTTATATGATTTGTGCACGTATCATGTTTTAAGGATGTTGATTATGTTGTGAGTATGATTTACGGTGTTGGCATGGATTTCGAGGTTTTTCACGGATTTCACATTTTACGAGGTTTTGAGTATGTTGTGATTTAACCATGATTTTGGTGTTTATGATTGTGTTTTTGATGTTTTGACCTTGGGATTGGAAAAATGACGTGATTTCAAGGATTTAAAATGGATTTTGAAAAAGTTGATTTCGGGTTTGGTGCCCGGGGCATAAAAGTAACTTTGATTAACGAGATTTCGGTTTTCGGAAGTTGAAAGTAAGTGAATTTCTAGTTTGGGTTCAGGATGATGTTTCCGGATGCCGGCTTACGGAATCATTATTGCGAATTCGAATTCGGGAATGGAAAAGGATTTAATAAAGTAATTTGGTATGATTATACATGCCCCGTGTTTAATGATGATTTGATTATGTTTTGTGAAGTAAGATTTTTGGGATTTGAAAGTGGAAATTCGGACATGAGTCCTGTTATGACAAAATGTGTTTTCGGATTGGATTTGGAATTTGGATCACGATGGATCCTGAGTCGCGGTGATTTACAACTGTTTTGGGTTTAAAGACCCGTTGAAAACTGTTTTGGGTTTAAAGACCCGTTGAAAACTGTTTTGGGTTTAAAGACCCGGTGCTGTTGCTGGAGCACGTTTTGAGTTTAAAGACTCGGTTAATTGATGACGGGGGCGGGCCCGAAATTGGGTTTAAAGACCCGGATTGAGTTTAAAGACTCGTGAGTTTAAAGACTCGGTTATTGTGATAACCCCGAGGCCTATTGATTATGTTTTGAGTTTAAAGAGTCGTTGAAATCTTGGGAAGGCCTGATTATGCGCATGATTTTGAGTTTAAAGACTCGGTCGCACTTGATATCCAGCAAAATGATTGATTTGTGGTTCATTGTTAATTTCTGATGTTTCGGTTGAGTTGGGCAGTGGCCCGGTTTATATGGTTGATGGATTTGGATTATGTTGTATACTTGGATTTTGATTTCATGGTTTTGGGCTGAGGCCCTGTGTTTATGATTACGGGCTAAGACCCGAAGGTTAAGAAAAGGGAAATGATTTGATTTCATGCACTGTTTTCTTACGTTGAAAATGTAACGGATTGCGAAATGATTTTTGAATGCATGCATTGGTTTTACGTGGAGGGTAAAAACGTCTTTCTGTAACTGATTTATTTTTATCCACTCACACCTTTTGGTTTTTATTGACCCTCCAGGTCGTGACGCGTTGGTCGAGACTGATCGAGAGGCGGAAGCATGAGTAAGTACACGTGTGGCTATCCCTGGTTTGGCAAGCACTGAGGTTAAGTTGGGAATTTCAGTCGACTTGCCAGACGGGAGCAGGATCGGGCATGGTTATCAATGTCCCTTCGGGGGTGGTCCTGTCAATTTGGTATCAGAGCACTAGGTTGCTGATTTTGTTGCCACATCAAGCCTCTGAAGCGTAAGCCTCGTGCGCGACCTGGTAGTGAGACGAGTAGGCGAGGGAGTGTGAGACCTCGTGATAGATCTCGAATGAGATTGACCCTGGGTTGAGGGTCAGGTGTTATTTAGTGCACACCGCGAAACTACTATTCGTTGGGATTATTCACAGTGAATTCCTTAAGTGGAATGCGTGTTAAAGAGTCTAAAATGTGATGAGATACTTCTTAGGCCTTATCGGTCGAATAAAACATGGTTGAGCATTGGAAATTGCTCAGGGACGGGGTATGTCAGCGATGACATGATTGGTTGGGTATGAGATTGGACTCAGGAGGAGTCTAGATGTGGATATGGGACTCAAAATGAGTCAAGATTTGGATTAGGAACGTGAGATGAGTCATGGTAAGGTATCAAGGCTCGAGAGGAGCCAGGAATTGAGGAGTTAGGAAATTGAGGAGTTAGGAAATTACGGCTTGGTTTTGTGGGACGGTAGTCTTGTGGAGGTAACTGTCTAGCAGGGGTACTTGGGGTAGTGGTAGGAGTTGAGGATCGGGGGGCGTTCAGTGAATGTTCATTATCCCAATGTGGATTGTCTTAATGGTGGTACCCATAGTGGTGGAGTTCGAGTAATGATGCGGGATCGTCGCTCGGTATAAGCGGAGATCCAGGGCTATCAACCTTGCACACTGTGTGCTAGTGTGGATGTTTGTATGTTGGTGCTTGTACTAGCGCTGGTGCTGGTGTCGGTGATTGTGATGAAGATGAGCCACGAGTTGGGATGTGACTCTGTCGTGATGAACGTATGTTCGGTATTTGAGATTCGGTAGTGGTTGAGTCATGGACTGGATGGAATCCAGCAGAGATTGTGATGTGTTGGGATAAGTCCCAACAGTGATGAGGCGACAAGAGTTGAGTGATTCCCAATCGGAATCGGTGTATGCGCATAAATAGTTATTAAAGGACATGAGGTCTGAGTATTCGATTGATTGTGGACACGTGGTTGTCAAAGTGAGTTGCGAATGTAGGAAGTCTAGTGGTTGGACTTGACATCTCATGGGGAGTGTGTCTGTTCCCATCATGGGTGGAATCTTAGTTTCAAGGAGAGTTGTGACTGTGGGACGAGAGGAGTGCTCGATCTTGATATTGAAGATTGTTTGATTTGAAAAATGGACCTAATGATGGATCGATCTTGATAGATGCTGGAAGCCTTTTTTTGTTCACCGGTCTGGCCTGCAAGAGGACAAGAAGGGCATTTGACACTAGTGAGGTGTCAGCCTAGTGAACTCCGATGCCTAAGTCAGTAAGCAGAAGAAGATCAGACACAATATGGGCTTAGTAAATAGTGAATTACCTTCTAAGAGGAAATGTGCCCTATAATTATAGTGGCAATAAATAGTGGTTGAAATCTTAGTGAAGTTAGGCCCAATAAATTGAATTGGATGTTGCCATGTGTTTCGAGGTGTCAGATGGACGGTGGTGATTCGTTGGAGAGTACATATGTACTATTACTACTGGGAAAGTTGGATGGCCAGTTGGTGCCGACCGTAATGGTGTCAGGGCCCACCCTTAATCCCCCAGGATTAGGGACTAAACCTTGCTCTCGTCTGACAACCCAAAAACGAAAGACCGAAACAACCTCATGAAAACCACAAATTACATTGTCAAACGCAGGAGAAATTAAAACATCCCAGAGTCAACAGTTACACAAAGCATAGTACCAAACTAAGGAAATTAAACCCGATACACAGAGTACACGCACAACGGAGAATCAGAAACACTCCGGGAAAACTCTCGAGTATTCTATGCCTCCGACGCTGCCTCAACGTCAACCCCCGCGCTAGCTCCACGACCTGGAGGGCAATTAAAACCAGAAAGTGTGAGTGGACCGTAAAGTATAAAAGTTCAAAAACCATTTTATAATCAAACCAGGGTTTGGCCCTTCGTTTTGAAAACATACATGCATAACCAATTTTTGGAAACAGTTATAATCGCATAAGAATCGTCATAAAACAGTTATGGAAATCACATCAGAAGTATCATAAAAACAGTATCATAAAACCTCACATCATAAAAATACCAACATCACTATCCGATCAAACCGCTGGACCTATCCGAGTCTTTAAACTCCCGAGTCTTTAAACTCAATCCAGGCCTTAATAATCCGAGTCTTTAAACTCCGAGTCTTTAAACTCAACAGGCCTACGGGGGAAATATCAATATATCCGAGTCTTTAAACTCCTAGTCTTTAAACTCAATCTGGGTCTTTAAACCCAATCCGGGCCCGTCCCCCGTCAATCACAATATCCGGGTCTTTAAACCCAATATCCAGATCCAGAAAATCCAATCAAAACCATTTGAAAACCATTTCTAAATCCACATCCAAACCTGAATCCGAAACCACTGGTCCGAAGCCCTTCGGCATCCCGAACCGTCATTCCGAACCCAAATCCGGAGTTTCACTTTTCAACTTTAAAATCAAATCTCGATTCTCGAAATCCGATTCTGAAACCGAAAACCTTAATTATTGAAATCATGTTCCAAAATCCCTTATAATCATTGAAAACCCTTTATCGCTTGAAATCCCAAAACCATAGCATCATAATCAGAAATAAAGCCTTTCTCGTAAAACGTGCCAAATACGTAATTTCTCGAAAAACGTGCAATTAAGCAAAACAGTTATAACATATTCAAATAACCATGAAATCACATATAAAACCATAAAACAAGTAATTAAAAGAAGTTATGCATGCTCAGTTATAGAGAAGGGGTCCACTCACAGATACCGGGTACGTCACTCGCGTCCCGAACGTCCTGCACGTTCCTCGACCTCCTCGGGGATTCCCGATCCTGTCAACAGTCACCAAAACACGTTACTAACACGTCTACTAAAGTCCTCCTAATTTTCTCCAATTTTCCCAAACTTCAAACGTGCGTAAAACGAAACCCTAGAACTTCGATCCAGCGGAACTAACTCCAATCGACGTCCGATTAACCCGAAACCTAACTCAAAAGATTCGTTACAATTTCTAGACCAAAAACCTAGTTGGAAGTTTCCCCAGAAACCACCTCACGCGCCCCCACGCGCCCCCCAATGTGGCTGCGCGTGGGCCTCACGCGCCTGCTACAGTGTTGTCTTCAACCTAGGGTCAGCCGGTTCAACTGTACTGAACCGGCGTGACCGGTTCTCCCTTATTTCCTACTCAAATCCAATCCTTTGAATCTCATTAGGTTCTTCCTAGCCTAAACAATTGATTCCAATCCTAAAATCTAGACATTCAAGCCTTTAAACCGTCGTCCTCAAGCTCGAAACATTTTGCCCGAAACCTCTGTTTCGGTTCCCGGCCAACCAAGCCATCCCCCAGCACGGCATCAACCTTAATCGACTCCTAGGGACCTACTGAGTCTCACACAACTCACAGAAACCAACGACTCAGCCTCAAAAGCCACGACTTTTGAATTGAACAAAACGGGAAAAACAGGGGAGATTGGGCTTACCGTCGATTTTACCTCCGCCGTTCGCACCGCCGTGCACCTCTGTGTCCACTGGGCCTCCCTCAGCCGTCCTAGCTTCCTCTCAGCCTTGATTGGATCGACACACGGCACAACCACCACTAGCTCCCTCGACACCTCTTTGTTTCCCAGAGAATTCAAACCTCGCACCCTCGTTGTTCTTTGCACGATTTCCACTCCCAATCCCCTCACCAGCTTCTCTCTTTTCCCTGCTCACTCTCACCAAGTCACTAAACCTCACACACTCCCAGAATCGATCAAGAGTCCTCACACCTCTCCCTATTTCTGTTCTTCAAACCCAAATGCACGGTTAAAATTGGACAATTTGTGACCGTGTACACACTAAGCCTTCCTAGAAGCCTCTAGTGTCAACCCACGTGTCCAATTCTCTCTGGACCCAAACATAAATATCCAATTGCACAAAACCACTTGGCCTTATCTGATTGTCCCAAGGTGAAAAGACCATAATACCCCTAAAGTCTAAATTACGATTCTACCCTTCTTCGTTCTAGACCTCTATCTCACTCATCCGACGTCCGATGAAGGCATGCCGCCTGTGGTTGAACTCAGGACGACGAGATCTACCTAACGGTCCTCGGTCTACATGAAACTGACAAGTCTAGTAAAAAGTCAACTTTTTCCCCTATTTTAACCAAATGACGAAAGTGTCCTCGACCTTCCGAACATCATAACTTCCTTCTCGGATGTCGGAATCGGACGTGCCACCTGTCTACGGACTCGTGACGTCCCGAAATACGTCACGGTCATCGGTCAAAATCCAATTGACCACCCGAACTCAAAGTCAACATTTTGCCCAACCTAGGGGCAAAATCGTCATTCTGCGCTTACGGTCCAAAAGTAACCCACTAACCACCAATTAATTCCGCTAATCCACCAATAATCACTTTACTAATCCCGGTTCTCGGGACGGGTCGTTACAAATGGTCAGTGATACAGATTGGTAGCCCCAATAGGAGATCGACCAGGGGATCATGGTCAAAATCTCGCAGTAAATCGGACACAACCTACTGCTGACCAAACAGTAGGGGGTATCTCTGGTAGACCATCGACTAGAAGTGGTTTGCTGCCGTCTAGTTGGAAAACATGTGATTATGGTTGGAAGTGACATGTTGTAGGTGGTTCTGATTTTCTTCTTGGTGGTTGGTCGGAATGGTATAAACATAAGTTCCCTAAGTTGTTGATTGAGGTGGACTTCTGCGGTTAAGGACTTATCATTTTGTGCAGATTGTGTAGACCGATTAGTGGGGGTTGTACCTTTCAGTCACCCAATTCCTTGGGTGAGGAAGGAAGCCTTGGCCAATATATCAAAAGTCCTAGAAGAGACTGAAACTTGAGAAAATTTTGATCGGCCCTCTGAAGGTGTGTCAATCAACCGAAATCCCCAAAGAGACTTGGAAATTTGAGAAAAGTCAAATCGAATCTTTGAAGGTGTTCCGATCCACCAAAGTCCCTTGAGAGACTTAGAAGTTTGATAAAAAAATTGATTGGCCCTCTGAAGGTGTGTCGATCCACCGATGTAACGATCCGTCCTGAATCTACGGGATTAATTAAGAATTAATGATGGATTATCGAGGATTAATCGAGGGTTATCGGATGATCGGGGTAAAATGAAGATTTTTCCCCTAGATGGGTGAAAAAGTTAACTTTTGACCCAAGAGGTTAATGGCACGTGGACTGAGGTCCATTACATAGATCAAAACAATAGAAGTTTTTAGACAGGTGGCACGTCGAAATCAAACATCGTACGTGAAAGTTACAGGCCACAGAAGGTTCAATTGCGTTATACGGTTGCACAATTTTTGAAATAAGTGTATCTGGGTTTGTCTTTAGTGGGATCCAAAATATCTCATGTGGACCAATAGATGAGTGATAAGTATCACTCATCCATTGATCTACACAAACACATACATGCATAATACCATTTCCTTTCCCATTTGGATCGAACACCCTCCCCCCTCCCCTCTTCCTTGTTCTTCTGCTAGTGCTTGAGAGAGAGAGAGAGGGAGAGAGAGAAAAAAAAAAGACAGAGAGGCATAGAGTGAGAGAGAGGGTTGGAAAGATTGAGGAAGATGGTGGTGAGAGGCTGAGCAGCCGTGGATGACTGAGGAAACCAGGTAAACCCGTGAAACCAGTTTGGGTCATTTTGTTGAGTTTCCATTTTGGTTTGTTGGGAACCCTTTCTGAAGTCTTGTATGTGTTCTTGGTGGTTGTGCGGGTATTCTGGGATTGGAATGGATCGAAATGGACCACGGGACGGCTCTAGGTGGTGGTTCGAAGAATAGCCTTGAAGGTTTGGATTCGCACAGGTAATTTCCGTTCTTGTTTCGTGATTTTGAGGTCATAGAACCCTTTCTGGGAAGTAGACGAGTGTATAGGAAGAAAAATAGAGGAAAACGATGGTTGAACGGCTGAGTTCTGGCCGGGTTGACTTTGCGGGTCGAACAACCTTTTACAGTTAAACGGGTCGACCTGTCTGAGGGTTGAAGATGATGATGTGGCATGCCACGTCATCGTCCAGGCCACATGGCCAACCACAGGGACATGTGACCATGTGTCAATCCAGTTAGCCATGTCAGACCACGTGGACCAGTGATAGGGTGCCACGTGGCAGGGTGTCAGGATCTACGTGGCAAGTTCACGTCAGTATTGTCAAACCACGTGGACCAGTGGGGTGGTGCCACGTGGAAGTGTGTCATAGGGGTGTCAAACCTATTAGTGAAATGTGGCACCAATTAGGGAGTGACACATGTCATGTTGTCAAAGCTATCACAGTTGTCAAGCTGACGTCAACAGGTGACATCAACGTTGACCAGCGTAACGTTAGCGTTGATCACCGTTGACTAGGGAGTATGGACTTTGACTAGCGCATGAGAGCGCGTGGGCACGAACTTCAAGGTTAAACTGATTTTGTTCAAAAATTTTCGACGATCTAAATCCAATGGTGGTGGTTTTAGGTAGATCAGAGGTCGTTTGATAGGTCATTAGGAGGTTTTTTGCCTCAAGAAGCGTCTTCGGAACACATTTACTATTCCAAGAGTTTTGATGGTTTATGGTATAGACTTGTATAGATGGTTAGTGACCCTTGGATATGATTTGGACAGGTCTGGGCGTCCCGGGGAGTGTGGATTAGCCTAGAGTGGCTTACATCGTGGATTATGAGCGTTCAACATGGGCGGTCTATGAGTGGATTTTTGATTTATAAATATGATGCATGCATAAATGTTTTATATCTTTTATGAATATGATTTGAGATGCAATGATTTCATATGATTTAAATATGATCTGGGCATTTTCATAGAAAATGTGATATTACACGTATTTTGAAATTTCTATTTTTATGTGATACTTGGGTTTAGGCCGAGTATTCTATGAGCGTTATTTGAGATGCAATGATTGCATATGATTTAAATATGATCTGGTCATTTTCTAAGAAAATGTGATATTGTACTTATTTCGAGATTTCTATTTTTATGTGATACTTGGTCTTAGGCCGAGTATTCTACGTGCATGTGATTTATGTAATTTGAAGGATTTCACGGAGAGACGTTAAACTGAGGATTTGACTATTGGTTTTAAAGGATTTCACGGAGATACGTGAAATCAACATATCGAGCTTGAGTCCCAGTTGGATGTTGACCTTGACTTGGAGACAATCAAGGATGATTTAGAAAAATGATTTGAATAATGTAATGGTTTTCAGATTTGGAAATATGTCTCGGGCTTGTGCCCCAGTTAATTTGTGGTTTGACTTAGAGGATAGTCTAACGTGAGATTTCGAGCATGTAACCTTGTTATGGATTTACGAAATTGGATTTGATAGGATTCTAGGAATCCTGGATTTATGAAGTGTTTCTAGACACTGTTTTTAATGATGGTTTTGTGAAAAAAGATTTGATGAAACTATACTCCGGGGCGTGGACCCTATTGAGATATTTTTAGATGATTTGAAATGTTTATGAAATATTTTCCACACAACCATCCTCTATGATGTGATTATAGCCTCCAGACGCCGACCATCTTATGTGATGTGTGATCCTGGTGATAGCCTCCCGACATCAACCATCTTGAGTGATGTGTGATACTGGAGAGGTCACGAGTACACTGCCTGGAGGTAAGTAGCTCTGGGGGGAGGCTCAGGGTCAGGAGTGTCATAGATGCTATCGCTCAGACGTCAAGCCAGGGGTTCCGAGCCTTAGTTAAAACACCTACACATCGGAGCCGCGGGTTCCAGAGCCAAGTGTATATTCGGATGTGTAATCACGAGTCGCACGCGTAGTGCTGATATCGTGACTATTGAGATGATTTGTTGGATATTGGATCAAGAGGATTGGTTGATCATGGTTTCATGATACTCCGGATGCGAGTCTAGGTTTCGGGCAGAGGCCCTATTAAGATGATTTATGAGATTATTTTAGGCTAAGACCCTACGTGGTTTTGATCGGGGCTCAGACTCTATGTGAGTTGGTTTTAGACTAAGACCCTACTAAGGAAATGACTTTGATTGATAAACATTTTTCATTGTGTATTGATTTGAAAAGAAATATGATTTTGTTTTAAAAAAGTATTTAAAATACTTGTTTTATGATGAATGCATACTTTTAAGTGAAGGGTATAAATGTCATTTTTGATAAATAATTTTTTTAACTAGTTATTTTTGTCCACTCACAGCTTTTTATAGTTTTTTTTTCTAACAACCCGTCCCAAAGTATCGAGATTAATTAAGACTTAATGACGGATTAGCGAGGCTAATCGGGGATTAGACGAGAATTAACGGATATTTAGGGTGAAATTACGATTTTGCCCCTGAACGAGGACGAAAAGTTGACTTTTGACTCAGGAGGTCCGATGGCAGATGACCAAAAACCGTTACGTAGATCGAGTCGATACGAATCCGTAGACAAACGGCACGTCGAAATCGGACGTTCGACGGAAAAGTTACGATTCAAGGAAATTCTAAGGAACTATTGCACGTTTTACGAGATGACTTGACTTTTTATCTCAAGTGGCCTCCAGATATTTTCTTAGGCCCAATGTATGAGTGACAAGTGTCACTCATCCATTGCCCATTGAGATTGCATTCATGTACTTCACCCATTTCCTTGTTCGTCCAAACCAAAGCTCGATCTCGTACAAATACCACCCCTTATCACCCCCTACCTTGATGACTGAGGGACAGAGACTGAGACAATGAAGATGAAGATGGTGGCAGGAGGCGGCTGAGCCGTCATGCACGGCTGAGAGAAGGTATGAATCGGTTTTGAGTTTTTGAATCCATTAATTCGATTTGAGCAAGCCCAAAACTAAGATTTACATCAAGTCTCGTAGAACGTGCATAAATAGTATTTTCCACGAAAATCATCCGGTAATCAAAATAATCTCACATAATAGACATTTCCATCACAAATATTGAGAAAATATTATTTAATCACACTTTACCAAAAACCACAATTGAAACATAATATGAGAGCATATACTCAAGGAAACATCGTAAAGCATACCATCGAATAACTTACGTAAAGCCATCTAGAAATAATATTTCATGTCATAACTCATATTTAATCCAAAACCACAATCAAAATGAAATCCGAAAACGTAGTTTACGAAAAATCTCGTGAAACGTGTAATAAAATAATAATTGAATATAAAATCACTGAAAATCATATAAAATACTTAATGATCCAAATGTCACCCAAAAGGAATAATAAAAAATTAAAACAATTAAATATGCATGCATATATTTTTCATAAAACAAAATGTACACTTATCGCGCTTTGCACGTATATCCGTAATTTTCGGGAATCTCAGAACCTATCATAAATCATATCTAAAGATCATTAACCATCCTAGATATCTTCTATTTTAATCCCACAATTTTTTTTTCGGGATTTTTAAACGAATTGAAATAATGCCTAAACCTTCGAACATTAAAAATTATGTCGAAACAATGTCTGATTAACTCGAAACTTGTGCCAACAGATTTGTAGCATCAAAATCGCTAAAAACTATGTTGATTGGAAGATGAGATACAGTGGCATACGCTCCCACGTGCTAGAAGAAGTGACTGCACGTGGGCCTCACGCATGGTCACTGTTCATCTTTTTCCCTATGACTCAGACTCGGTTTCTGCAAATCATGTTAATTACGTCACTTTTTCACTTTTTACGTCACTTTTTCACTTTTTCGCTAAACATACCTACTCAATCTCACAAGCCGATCTATGGATTCAAACACATGTCATCTTACCTCCAAATCATGCTTCAAATTTCAAGCCCACATCCATGGCGTCCACGAGCAGTCCAATATCACCACCAAGTCCAAATTTCAATATTTAAGTCTCAGAATGACTTTAGAGATTGAACTAGTACCCTATTACCCTTGGTTAGGCACTAAGGAGCTTCCAAAACCATTTCACAACCCAAAACCAATTGGCATTCGCAGGTTCAATTCTGGGTTCATCCTAGATTGTCATTGATGACGCTCAAACTACGCATTAAATTAAACATGTACTTTAAGTATTATCCAATTTAAACATTTTTTTGTATAGATGTAGTATTAGTAAATAGGGATCGTTGTTAACTAGAGAAATTAGGGAACATTACTAAAAGAATAAACGAATTAATGAACTAAAGAACTAAAGAATTAAAGAATTAAAGAATAAAGAATTAAAGAATTAAAGAATGAAATGGGGGGTTTTGAACAAAGTGTAATCTAAACTACATTTTAACACTAACTAAGAATTAAATTTAATAATAACATTATTTAAACTACTCCTAAAATAGACTTCCTTCAAACACAATTTTTACCAATACTCTAACATTTAGCACATATTGAACCAATCACGAAATCTTACCGCAATTACTTCAATCACCAAAATACGTTTTTCAATATTATAAATGCACCGACAGTAACCAACACTTACAATATGATTCACCTTACGTTTTTTATTAAATGCACCGACAGCGCCCGACATTTAAGTCTCTTCAATCCTATTCTAAGTGCACCGATAGCGCCCGACACTTAGCTTTGAATTGAAGTTTAAGTACTAAAACGTACAAAATAACTAAAATTCATGAAGTAAAACACATGGAGATTGTATTCACATTTACAAATGTTAGAAAGAAAATACCAACACAAATATTGAATTATAAGTAAAACCAAAACAATAACAAGAGTTTAAGTAGAAAAATGTGGTTTTTCACAAAGAACCCTGACAGCAGACAGAACCGTGTGAAGATGGATAAAAAAATACGAGGAATTCGGTCTTAAAAACTCTCGAATTTCCTTAGAATTACCTAGCCTTAGGTTTTTCTTAAAGAGAGCATACGAATGTAAATGAAGAGAAGTTTAAGAAATTCTAAGAACTAAATAAAGAAAATGAAACTAAGAACATAATATTAAAAAAAAAAATCTAAAACAAGATTTAAAAGAAAATTTAATTAAGAAGAAAATTAAAAGAAGTTACAAATTGTGCCAAAAAAATGTCTCTTAAAAGAGAAAAAAATAAAAGAACTAAACAAATAGACTAAAATGAACTTATAAAAGGGAAGAAAGGTCCACTCAAAATTATAAAACAATTATAAAACATGTTCTAAAACAATTATAAAACATTTATGCATGCATCAAGTTCGAAAGAAAGGTCTACTCACAGACCGTCCGAAGCCACGCTTTGATACGCGCGCCATAAGCCTCTTTCGGGCCAAACGTCGCCTCCGGGGTTCCCGAACCTATCCAAATTAATTTAGAGTGTTACTAACTTTTTAAATAACCCCTCACTAAATCCCCATAAATTTTTGGATATTCTAACTATTTTTACACGCGAACCTAAACCTTCAGACATCCCGAACTATATCGAAATGATGTCTGATCGACTCGAATCTAGTCCCAAAATGTTCGTTACATCGAATAGATGATTTCGTGTGTTGAACACATCCCCAAAAGCCTCACCATGCGCCTCCCAAAGGGGCTGAACGTGCGGCGCACGCGCCCACTGTAGATCATCTTCAACCTTCGGCCAGGCTGGTCCTAATCGGCCGGCCTGGTTCGTTCAGTGCAGCGGTCTGTCTAGACCAGCGTGACCAGTCCAAGGCTATTCCATCTTCATTTTTCGTCCTTTCTCTTCCCAATTGATTCCATTCTTCCTATCTAATCCCTAGAAACCTATTTAGATGATCAAAACAAGGAAAAACCATCCAAAATCCCTTCATTCAACATACCCCTCATGGTTAAACTTTTCAAAAACTCCCAAGGGCTTCCTCAGTCGTGAACCACCACCAAAACCTTCCTACAACTTCCCTAGCAACCTATTTACCCCATTCAAATCAAGAAAAATCGGCCATAACGTACCAAATCAAAATTAAAAGAAAAATGGGTGAAACATATACCTTTGCACGACTTGCCTCAGCCGTCCATGGTGGCACTGCCTCTTGCCAGCCACCATCATCCTCACGGCCCTCCATCACTCTCTGGGTCTCACAAGCATGATCAGGTGGGGAAGGGTAGGATTGGTTTGGGATGGTCGATCGGGTTTGAATGAAGAAAAAAAAGAAGGTGAACTGATATGCATGAACCAATTTGGGTGGGCAATGGATGGGTGACACTTGTCACTCATCCATTGGGCCTGTCCCAAAATATCTGGGCCCCATTTTCTGACAAATAATTTTTGTATCGAAAAACGTGCAATAGTACGTTCGAACTTCCGTGAATCGTAACTTCTTTGTCGAACATCTGAATTCGACGTGCCGCCTGTCTACGGATTCGTACCGACTCGATCTACGTAACGGTTCTCGACCCTCAGCCATCGGACCTCCCGGGTCAAAAGTGAACTTCCTGCTCCTTTTCAACCAAATTACCAAAATACCCCCGAACTTTCGAATGTCATAACTTCTTCCTCAAACGTCGGAATCAGGCCTATCACCTGTCTATAAACTCGTGACGTCCCGAAATACATCACAGTCATCGGCCAAAGTCCATTTCGCCCTGCTCGTCTGTTAATCCTCGTCTAATCCCCGATTAACGAGGCTAATCTGTTATTAATTCTTAATTAATCCTGATAATTCGGGACGGGTCGTTACAATCTTCCCCCCTTGAAGAATTTTGTCCTCGAAATTCAAATCGACCTGATTCCACAACCAAATGGTGGAATCCAATCATGTCTCCTCTACTCGGGTATTCTCCTGTACACGTACACGTCCATCCCAAATGTCGTACTTGTAGGTACGTACCGTCACTAAAGCTTCTCAAGCTCTGACTTCACTCTCATCGACAGTGTTTTGATCATCGACTCTTGAGAGTCATCACGTCAGCTCATAAGTCTCACTCGAGACAGAACGTCGACACTCGTCGATCTCGCTGTTACTCACTTGACAGGTCAGCAATACCAAACCGACATTCAAACTGCTTTTCAATCTAACACTCTGACATGTTCCATCCTACAATCGTCAGGCTAAATTACGTACTTCCACTAAGGGCTATCACATCTAATCGGACATCCTTCTCAGCATCCGATCAGGCAACATTGTATAGATCCTGCCATCAAAATGGCACGAATCCCATCTTGTAAACCATACTCAAACCTATGTCCATACTGACCCTCCTTAGAGTCCCATCAATCCATACCTTTTTGAACGCATTGGATGTTGATTAAATCCATTACTACTACATGTCATAACCATCCTGACTAGCTGACAACTCCCGGTTCCACTGCGCTTTCTCTGCGCTACTTTGATCTCGATTCGCTCTCGAGTCCTCACATCATACCTCGCGTCACTCAGCAACCGATGCTGAAATCTTGACTTTCCTCTAGTCTTAACCTCTCACTATCGGATCTATTCCGATTGCCACTCATGTCCATCTAGGACTCTATCCAACCTACAACATTGCCATATTATTGGGACTCTCAACCCGACATACCGACTAACCGTGGTCAATCCCATCATCCAAAACACTGGTGCACCCACATCACATCAACATTGGGGTGCCACCCAACCTACTCAAGGACTGCACACTGGCAACGTCCAACCACATACTACTTTCCGCGCTCCAATCATGGTTCGGACCCCAACCATCCGTCACCAGGCGAACATCAATCCATCACCTCGGACACTCACTCGTCACATCCTGTGATGCTAAATACCATCTACTCATCAAGTCAATCAAATTTAACCCATAGCCTAGGTGTTCGATTCTTACACCTTCTTTGAACCCTTAGCTGTTATATCACTCCTCGTCGTCCCACCTAGGGAAGAATCAAGGAAAATCCAAGATGATGACATCAAGGTTCATCTTATGTCATCCTCCGGCACTCAGCACTATCTACCAAGGAGTCACACTCAGTGACCATGGAATATCCATCACCAACGTGGAATCAAGTACTTTTCTGCTTGTCTCAATCACAACTTCTCTTGATTCCGAAGTTCCAATCACATTGGAAACATGCTTCCTTTCCAATTACTGAGCTCACTCATTACACGAGCATTCCCGCGTCCTGTAGGAAAACGATTTTCATGTCTCAAACTCAGGAGGTATGGTCAACCGTGGCCAACCAAAATCAATCCGCAATGGACTCTCAAGTCCTTAGCTCAACCAGACACCATCCACGCGTCCGTGAATACTGTTTATGTAGGTACACCCATTCTAAGTGGAATTCACGCGACTCAAGGTTAAACCTTGTATACTATTTACGGATGTGCATAAACGGCCTACAACACTCGCATCTCGTACCTTTAATCAATTTGATCCAACTTTGACTCACATAATTGGTCGGAATCCACTGACATCGGTTGGTAGGCTAAACAGATCGCAACGTCTATCGTGATCTGAAGCCAAATTTCTGCGTACTACCATATCTGACCAACCGACCCTCACGTCATAAGAAGTCACTCATGTCATCCATTTATACATTTTCATCTGAATGTCACTTAGGCATTTCATCCTTTAACGTTACTACTCCTGGGCACACACTCGCGCCCCAAGTCTCGTGTCATCAGGGAACTGGTCACCAAACCAAGTACTCTTGATGCCTCGCACTGAGCCACTCAGGATCCTCTCTGTCCCGCTCAGTGCCCACCGAACTCACCTGCTCGTCCCTCTGGCACCTCTACTATTCCATTTGCATACTGGTTCACACGTCCCCACTCTATGGGATCAACTTCAGCACTCACACTCGTGTAATCCATCCAAGGATATCTAGGGCACCTATCACTCATCCAGGTATATCCTACTCGTCACAGTCACCTCACAGAGGTAGCGTCGTAAGTGTGCCAACCCCCAATGTCAATGTCTCATTCTGCTATCGCACTTAGCCGTAGCCGAGTCGAATCCAGAATCTATGCTCTTATTGTGCGTTACCCATGCACCCTCGTATCCTCGTCACGACTGACAAATCCCATCGTCACAATCATCACGGTAATCTAAGTCCATCCAACTTGATAAGACTCGATCACATCCATCGATAGCAGCGTCTGCCACAGCCTCGTGCAGACCAATCTCAGAAACACTCTGCTATCGAGACTCCAAATCCATGCGATCAACTCACCGCAGGTACTAACCGCTCAACACAACATCCATCGATCGCCCCCCCTTCAAAATCCAATCAACAAGTACCACTCTCCTGGTAGCTTGTCCAATCAGTCACATACTAGGGTTATCACAAATTGAGCTGGCCGCTACAGCCCAACCATCTTGACAGATCCCTCGGTCTCAACTTTGGAGAGTCGTCATACCCCGGTACTGGTATCCAATCAACCAGTAATAATAATCGGAGGATCTTGTCCCCTCATAACGCTACGGCTCTCAGCCGCTGGCCTCCACAATGACTTGGCCATACACCGTGCCTAAGACTGTGTTTGCAAGGCTCCGATTCCAGGCTATTATGGCAAATACGATTTTATAATAAAAAATCATATGAAAAAAAGATAAGAAGCAACTAAGGCTAAGACTAAACCCCCGTAATTCCATAAGAAGTAGAAAAAGTAATCGAAAAGTCGGTCGTAAATAGACATCGCCAATTTAAAAAAGAAATTATTCCCTCCAGAAAGGAGTTGTTCTTACCTTCCTGTACGCGTAGTGAAGAGCTATAGAGAGCTGTGGTTGGTTGTTGACCAACGGAAAGCATGGGAGAGCGAAGCGCTATGCGGGCAGGGGGACGGGAAAAGAAACAGCTCCGAAGAAAGAAATTGGGGTTCCCAATGCTTCTCCACCCCAACGATCTCTAGTTCTCTTGGTGCCATTTGTAGGGTCCCAGTTCCCAAAGCTCATACCGGAAAAGGCTAAACTAAGGGTTTCGAATCCTAAGCCGGTTCAAATTCTTGCTCGTCCGAGATACAGATTAAACCAAGAGCGGGCATTCAGCTGGTTCCACTAATCTTGTCTGAAAGCAGAAGGCAATAGACCATCAAGTAAGGAAGAAGCGACTTCACCGTCACGGCGTCTTTGGCTCAGACAACAGTCTTACCCTATACTTATTATTACTTACTAGCGCACTTCACTTCAACTCATACTACTTTACTTACAGCTTAGTCTCAAATAAAAGAGACTTGCTTTTAAACAAAAGGTGCGTAGCTACCTTCTTAAAGCACGGAAAGAGGTCCAGAAAGCACAGTAACAGCTATGAGATAGGCGCCTTCTCACCTAATACCCGATACTAATACTAAGGATTGAAAGTAGCGAAATCCCCTATAGGGCAGATCTCCAGATCTACGAATAGAAGCGGGCACGCGCTTTCCTAAAACGATTGGAACTAGGGTATCCTCGCCGAAGGAAAAGAAGAGTACGCCAAGCGAGGTTGGATGCGTGTGACTTGCTTCCTCCTGTTCTCCTTGCTGCGTCGAAACTAAGGCATTGGACTAATTCTTTTCGCCACGTGAAAACTTTAGTCCAGAAATTCTTTCTTTCCCTCAGGGGCCTATTTCGGAAGTAGATGGCCACAAGAACGCCGGTGTCACGACTGGTGCAGCCAAATACGCAGAACTCTCCTTTGGGTGTCGGACATGGTAGTCGACTTTATCTGAAGGATCTTGTAGCTCCTGCTGAGATATCTTCTTCCTTGTGGGTTTAAGCTTCTGTCTACCGAAGGATATCATATTGATCTCTAGTAAGTCATCTCCTTCCTTCAACTGCACACGAACCTTAGTCCCTGGAGGGGTGATAAGCTGAGACGGATCAAAGCTTCTGCCCAGTTTTCTCTGCTTCTTGAGGTGTTTTTCAGAGTCCGGTCCGTTGTGTGTGTTTTTTTTAAGGCTTACCCGGGCATCCAATTCTTCTTCTTTCTTTTGCTGCTGGTCTCACGGAGAGAGCAGCTCCTTCTTGTTCAGGGTCATAAGATGAGAGATCTTCCTCCGATTCTGAGAAATCGGTCAAGCGGGGGGCTACCCTTGACTCACCTCTCTATCTACAAAAGTCCCTCCCCAGAGGAGAGCAGAAGCTCCAAGATGAGTATGCCCTGGATTCCCGGATTCATTCTCGTCCTGATTCACCATGGAATTTTGGGAATCTATAAAAACATTCTAGGGGAGGAATTGAATTCATTATTATTGAATTCAATTGATTTCTTGTCTATTTCATTTCATTTTATTTCATCTCTATCAGAGACTTGTATTTGGTCCAATCAGAAAAATTTCTATCATTTCTATATCAGAAATTGAATATAGATATATACCACATAACATATATATTATACTATGATATATAATCATATATTTTTTATACTTATATATGCCCTTATTTGTATCATTTTTTACTGTACAATTTTTTAATACTTGAACGGTCGAATTTTTTTATTTTATTAGTTTTCACCTTTAAGCTTCAAAGCGGCTCTTCCTCTTAGAAAATAGGGAAGAGCCTTAGGTTTACCCGGAAGTGGGAAAGGGGACATGAAGATTAAACCTTGAAAACAGGGATGCTGCCTATGCCGATGAAGTACTCCCCTCTCGATGTCTATGCCTATAAGGATAAGGGGCTTCCCCCTATGAGGGTGTGGGCACACTAATACCTAAAGCTGCGGATGGATTACTATTCATACCTGATTGTTCGCATTGGATCTCAGGTTCTCTATTGTACTCCCTAAATAGGGTTCTTTTCACCTTTCCCTCACGGTACTTGTACGCTATCGGTCATTGAGGAATACTTAGGCTTAGAGGGTGGTCCCCCTTTCTCGCGTAAAAGCGATCAGAATTCGAACACGCCGCGTTTTACTAGGAAGGATCGAACCATGGGAACGAATCTACAGGGCTACCACCTTCTTTGGCCAGATCTTCCAACCTTTTCACAATTACAGTTCACTGCGCCCTCGACTTGAGAATCAAGGAGATTAGCTTGCTGGTTTTTCCATCATCCAATCCACAACAAATCGAATGAAACCTGGCGAAAAAGAAGTGAACACTTTGATGAGCTTTTTCAAAAGTTATTGATTCCATTTATTGGTATGCGCGAATCCCATCCTTGGTCAATCTACACCTGCCTCGCCAAGTACTCAATCAGTAAGACGACGAGTTTCTTGACTTGAAATACAACTTCCTTTGCCCTCTGAGCGAAGGACTGAGTATATATGCCTTCCTTTGTTTAGTTAGTAAGAATATGCCAGTGCTCTCAGTGAGAGCGGTACTAGGGTCCAGTTTCAAGTCTTGATAAGAAGGCTAACCTTAGCGTTCGAAGTCTCTCTGTGCATATTGCTGAAAAACGATTAAAGCCGTATAAGATTGGAAAGTTTGCAACTGACATAGGGGAAAAGCAATAAACACTCTTTCCTGCGCTTTCAACTTGAAAAGTTCTATCTACCATAGGTGCAAGACCCATTCTGCCCGGAGAGCAGCCTTTAGATTAGAGAGAAGGGGCCTAGTGCGCTTGGCTCTATTCCTTCCGGTCTTTCATGGCTGGCAGGATTTGAACTACCCCCTTCGAGTTGCCCTCCGGTTTTTTCAACAGTTGCGTTCTTCTATGCAAGAAGAAGACTTAGAAAGAACAAAGAAGTTTGGATCCGAAAAAGTATGCTTAGGCAGTTCCTTCGTTGAGCACAATAGAATGAAGAGGAATTTGTATTATTTCAAATCCCTATTCTTATCGAAAAGAAGGAATGAGAAAAACCGAAATCTTCCTACTCAAACAAGAAGTCCAATAGTTTACAACTCTTCTTTATATAGAAATTCCACCCATTGCTCCGCATCCCCCATCAGTTTACTATGAAGAGAAGAATCAAAAGGATTGAACTACCTACTCATTATTCGGAGGTGAATCATAGAACACCAAAAGTTGTGGTATCTTATGGACCTAACATAGGTCACATCCCTCACGACATAAGATTGAAAGATCTAAACCTTCCTCTTCGGAGCGGAAACGGACGTGGCCAAAACATATAAAGATCGGCGTAGTCGCTCATAGGGACTTGGCTGTTACAAAACATATCAGCCTTGCATTGCGGAAGGAACGCTATGTTCTGTTTTGAATTGGGGGCAAGAGCTCTTATCGACGGAGTCGTTTGGCACCTCGATGTCGACTCATCACATCCTGAGGGTGCACTTTCATTCTTACAACTTTCTTTTTGAAGAAGATAGTTCACAGTGCTCATTATTCTATAGAAGATACTGTAAAAGCCAGCTCATGTTTCCACTGGTGCGCAAGCTTTTGATCAAATTTGTGATCCTGCTACTTCTTTTGACCTTTTTTCGGCCCTCTTTGCTCTATTTGTAGACTGGATCGATTGGGTTCTTTCTTACATGGACCGCAATTTAACGATAGTTAAAGGTATGTCACGTGGGATCCTATTCAAAAGCGTTTTTGCGAAGGTTTCTTTGGGCTAAGGCTTCGTTTTATCCAAAATATAGTATTTCTCTTGTGTATAGTATAGAAAAAATCAGACAATTAGCCGAAAACCTCTATATACTAGAGCTAGACGGTTGTCGGCTGCTGGGATTCACTCAGAAAAGGAGGCCCTAATTATTGCGGAGGCTACGGAAGGCAAAGAGGTTTGATTTCGCTGCTCTTGCGTTGACTGCATATGTGAATGTTTCAGATTACCTAAAAGAGTATGTGATGGAACAATTTCATTGCCTTGCGCTGGAAGTTGTGAGAAAGGGGCCTTTAACGATAGTTAAAGGTATGTCACGTGGGATCCTATTCAAAAGCGTTTTTGCGAAGGTTTCTTTGGGCTAAGGCTTTGGTTTATCCAAAATATAGTATTTCTCTTGTGTATAGTATAGAAAAAATCAGACGATTAGCCGACAACCTCTATATACTAGAGCTAGACGGTTGTCGGCTACTGGGATTCACTCAGAAAAGAAGGAACACTCGAAAGCACGAATTCCGGAACCTGACTCCTTATGAAGTTACATTTGCGTGGTTTTTCTCCGGAAGGTTCCGCCAGAAAGAAAATCGTGTGGGATTTAACCGTTCGGTCTTTGGAAGGAAGTTCCCTGATTGGTTTGAGAACCTGATTGAAATTGAAGAAGAGAGGTTCCTCCTCTATCCCTTCAACCTTCTCGGGAGGTGGGATACCCCATAAGCGCTTTTACCTTTCCTCTTTTATACACCTTCCCATCCATCAATGAAAAAATTTCTTATTGGTATCTAAGTAACTCGACCCCAACTCATCTATCCATTGCTTCCGACCGAAGCCGACCATTGAACCTGCAAAAACAAGACAGCGTGCTTCTGTCTTCTCCTCCCAATGGGAGGAATCCCCCGGATAGGAGCATCTATAGCGGCATCAGTAACGAGGGAAAGAGAGGCGGAAGGCGCCTCGATAGAGAAGGTGAAACCTTCCAAACTATGAATAAAATCCCTCATCGGATTGGCCATGAGAACTTCGAAGCTTATCGGGCCTCCTCTTATAAGCTAGCTCCAGTCGATCGATCGCTTCCGTTTGGAATAGATTAGTTGGGAATTGGATGCTCTGCAGTGAAGGGCCTAGCTGCTAAAGCAATTGATCCGCTCGATAGGGCGGGAAACGGATAGAGATAAAGATGCAGAGTCTGATGCGCCTCTCATCCCGGTGAAGAAAAGGTGGGTTTCCTGGGCCCCTCATTGGGTCGGAGTTTCCTATCTCTCATTCGTTCGTTCCTCCGGGAGTAAAGTAATTGGAATCGGGGTTTGGTTCCGGTGGCCTCATATCTCCTACTCAATTTGAAGGTAGGTCAATGGACATTAGATACGTGATAACACTTGTGGTTTGGGTGAATCGCCTTCACTCTCGGGGTTCAGTACCTGCCTCTTGGTGTCAAATACCCTGTGATGGGAGAAGGAGTGGGAGACTAAGAGAGAGAAGATGGTTGCTTAGCAGCGGAAGCTGGGGATCGAGAAGCGGAGGGAGAGCTTAGGCTTGAAATGGAGCTAGGATACCGGTATTTTTCTCTCCCTGGAGTCATAGGCATAGATGGGGTAGTCAACTCAAGCAAGACAGAACTACAGAGCTAACTAAGCAGTAGCCACCTGAAGACAGAGGAGGAGCACCTGAATAAAGAGCCAACCATCTTACAATTGCCCTTACGTTTTCTTCGCTGGAGCGCAGGTTTGGAACTAGGGCTAGAGCTATACTATATGCCCGGGCTTGTTGAAGTTATGAAGCATATTTTAGCATTCCATTCCATTTTCCAGCGGGATCCGGGCCTAATACCTTGCTATTGCTCGGCCTAAAAAAATGTTGTTAGAGCCGATGTTCCTTTTAGAAGGGCGGAGTCAAAATATAGTGTCGAACAAGTAGGTGTAACTGTCGAGTTCTATGGCGGCGAACTCAATGAAGTCAGTTATAGCGATCCTGCTACTGTGAAAAAATATGCTAGACGTGCTCAATTGGGTGAAATTTTTGAATTAGATCGTGCTACTTTGAAATCCGATGGTGTTTTTCGTAGTAGTCTGAGGGGTTGGTTTACTTTTGCTTGCTGCCCTAGAACCTTCGAGCCTAGCCTGCCCGATCCATAGCCCTTGGAGCAAAACTCCCTTGTAGAAGGACTCCCACTTCAATTTCAACTGCCAATGCAACTGGAGCCCTACCCCATTGAAACTCCCACAGGAACTGGCTCGAAAGGAGAATTACCTTACTACTGGAAAAGCTTACTTTTTTCCACCCTGTTGTGCTAGCAGCCAACTCCGGCGTGTCAGCTTAGTTATCCTCATCAAGCCACTTACTTGATGTCTAGCTTCCCAATTGGTAAACGGTTCCTTTTCCCCCAGATCAATGAAGAAAGGAGAAGTCAGTTGACCATTAACCCTCTGCCGAGATTAACCCTGCCCACATTTCCTTTTGAAGGGAGCAAAATAAATGTCTACACCTGCTGCCAATAGTCTTTCTTCGGAATTATACAGAGCGGGTCGATCCTCCCCTCCCGTTTGTTTTAGCTACTTATCCTAGGGTCTCCTCACTAAGGGCTCCCTGGCGACAACAGAGGAACCAACCCGCCTGCCGTGGCGGGGCGGCTTCTGGATATTCACCTACCAACACAACCCGGGCCACGCCGGGACTTTCTTTCGAAAGCCGGGGGTCAGAGAACTCCTAAATGCAGCAATGAAAGTAGATATCATCGTGATGGACTCTCTTTCCCATTTATTGAATCTTGTTTTTGAAGACATCTTCCTAGCTTACTCACATGGATTCAGAAAAGGTCGAGGAGCTATTACCTTCTTTCTTCAATAAAAACAAGATTGGCCTACGCTTTCTCTTACTCTTTCGAAGAAGACCTTGATTTGAAAAGAGAAATCAACGCCTTGCTTGATCCATTGAATGATCAAACAATTTTTCTTTGAATACTCAAGGGGATTTGGAGGACCAGCGAGGCGACCGCAAATCTTACGAATTAATTCAAGAGTAAGCGTATGCGGTGGCTCCTAAACTAACTTCTCTTCTACATCTGATCGTGAATGAATTAGAAAGAATGAAGGACAATTATGCCATTAGGAAGAAGTCTTCTTTTCGTATTTTTTTCCCTTCTCGGTAGTTCGGTAGCAGGTTTTTTCGGACGTTTTCTAGGATCAGAAGGTACCGCTATAACAGGGCGAAAGATTCTTTTTTTTTGCGTTCCTTCTTTTAGGCTTGAGTGTGTTGTTTCGTCTTTCTTCTTTGCGTTTGAAAAAAAAGCCTTGCGCCCTCTATCTTCTATGTGTATGGTAGTATTCGTACTATTTAGAACCATTTCTACTCATCGATTAGAATCTCAAGACGAAAAAAGGCTTTCTCCTCATCTCCTAAAACGGACTGAGAGCTCGTCTGTACCTAACATTGAGATTTCAACTTATATGGGTTGAAAACGGGGAAAAGGCTCGGCCCTTCCTTTATTAAAGAAGCTCTTTCTACTTCTCCTTTTGATCTTGTGTCCGAAGTCCATCCTGCCCTTCTGTTATCGAAAGGGGGATCATCCGTATATGGCTTTGCCCCGGGGCGAAAGGTTAGACCTTAGAAAGTCAGCGAACAGCGGTTCTTCTATATAGGTATGACGTTCCCCCCTTGACTCTCCTAAAGTCGAGCTAAGTGACTTCGTAACCTTTTCATAGCGTAGTAGAATGAAGGCTACGCACCGACGCTTTGGCTTGACATTGGATGCCATGCTACTATTGTTGAGGGTAGCCCTTGGTTGGTTGCTGGGGGTTTTAATGCTATCAGAAAGAAGAATGAAAGTCTTGGGGGTCGACCTTGTGGCCTAGCTGGATGGATGAGTTTAATGTCTGCATTGATAATGCTGAGTTAGATGATTTGAGGTATGTTAGATTCGTAGAACAGAAGAAGGAACTTGCTATTTTTTTAGTAAAGCGTACCGACGCCTTACTACTACTTAATTAACGGCTAAGCGATTTCATAACCTGAGCTTTCCTTAACCGACCGACCTTACTTCGTAACCTTAGCCTCCCTTTCTTTATAGTTCGACTCGACATCCCTCCAGGATTCGACACACCTAATCATGGCATCTCATGCCAGATAGAGTCAATGTTCCTATTCCCAAAAATCTCACTCGGGTCAACCATTACCTCAACTGCCCTTTGCAGCACATTCTCCAATCCGACATGACACGACCGACAACGGTCTCGACTCGGAAGTCGTCATACGGTGTCTACTGTTCCACTACATCCTACTCACCAGTAACACTACGGCTCTAAGCCGTTGGATTCATATGAACACTGATCCTACTCAGGATCCAACCTCATTATCGCGCGACATGCGTGGCATAGGATGCCAATCGTACCCTAATCCATCAGATCTCGTGCAAAACGTAGTCTAACTAGGATTCAATTCCACTGAATCCTCGTACTAATACCCTAACTATCAGGTTGATGACGGGCTATTACGACTGCAGAGACATCACATCCTCGACCTGCACATACTCTAAGAGAAAAACACGCTCTGATACCAACTGATATCAAAGTATAATGAGTATCATATGAGCCAACCTGCTCTAATACCACTTTGTTAGGACCCGTCCCAAATCCTCCGGGATTAATGTGGGATGTGCTTGCTTCCGTCTGACACGAAGTGTCAGACCAGGGATAATTCCGTCTCTAGCCCTCACCGGGGCTTCCACAGTACGCCAGGAACATAAGAGGAGTAGTGTGATCTCTCGATCTCTGCTACAGCCCACACCCGCGATCAACCTGAAAGGCATTAAAACCATGAAAACTGTGAGTGGACAAAATAATATTTTAATAAAACCTTTTCATAGTAAGACATTTATGCCCTTCAGTAAAAGCATATGCATACATTTAAAAATCATTTACCAAAACGTTCATAAAACCATTTGAAAACATTCTCAAAACCTTTTAAGGGTTCATGCCCGGTCCCTGTAAACCATCATGAACAATAAAACCTTTTTAAGGGTTCATTCCGGTCCTCATAAACCGTCATGAACCATAAATCCATTTATGGGTCCCCAACCTGAAATCACTTTCCATAAGAACCACATACGTACTCATACGTATAACCCATCCGCGGCACTTCCGAGAAGGTGCCAACTCGGGGCACACAGCCCCTAGGGAACACATCCCCGATATATGTCACGATTCATCTCTATACTAGTGTGCACACTACTCGGGGTCTCACTCCGAGTCTTCCCCCAGGAATTCTCCATTTGGGAGGCTCTATCTTCGGACCTAGTCCGATCATATCTCCTGAATCTAGTTCGGGACCACATCATAACTCCCACTCCTGGAACGGGATCCCTATGGAGATACCCATTCTGGTCTGTGGAACGTGACTCTCCAGGTCAACGTCTGGAGGAGACCAAATAAATCATATGGAGGGTTTATATCTTTTCAAATCATTTCCTTTCTCAAAACATGTTTCCAACTGGGGCTCATACCCGATTGATCTCAATAGGATTCCTCGAATCCGATTCAAATCCACTTTCACAAGCCTCGACCTAAATCCATAGTTCAATAGGGTCTCATGCCCGAATTCTCATTTCATAAACCGAAGTGGGACTCAAGCCCGATTTCACAATCAACTGGGCCTCTAGCCCGATATCACGACTAATTGGGCCTCAAGCCCGAAACCATAAATCAACGGGGCCTCAAGCCTGATTTCACAATCAATAGGGCTTCAAGCTCGATACTACAGTCAACAGGGCCTCAATCTCGAGATACAACCAACTAGGCCTCACGTCTGAACTCGTAAACCAACGGGGCCCTCGGCCCGATCGTATACTCAAATGGACCCTCGGTTCGATTCCTCGTCAAATCAAATGAACTCCAAGTCCGAGAGTTCGTAAATAAAATGGGTCTCATACCCGAGTTCATATTTCCAAATCCAAAACCAATTCATTAAACCCTCATTGAAAACTTAGCACGTACAAGCATCGTATAAAACAGGAAATCTCGAAATACGTGCAAATAAGTAAATCCTAGGCTACCACAAACAAATGCACTCATGACATCACAAAAAATGTTTTAAAACAATTATAAAATACTTATGCATGCATCAAGTTCAAAGAAAGGTCTACTCACAGATTGTCCGAAGCCGCGCCTCGATAGGCGCGCCATAAGCCTTTTCCGGGCTAATCGTCTGCTCCTGGGTTCCCTAACCTGTCCAAATTAATTTAGAGGGTTACTAACTACTTAAATAACCCCTTACTAAAGCCCCATAATTTTCTGGAATTTCTAGCTATTTTTACACGCGAACCTAAACCTTCAGACGTCTTGAACTATATCGAAACGATGTCCGATCGACTCGAAACCAGTCCCAAAATATTCGTTACATCGAATAGATGATTTCATGTGTTGAACACGTCCTCAAAAGCCTCACCACGTGCCGCCACGCGCCGTCCAAAGGGGCTGCGCGTGTGGCTCACGCGCCCACTGTAGATCATCTTCAACCGGCCCGGTTTGTTCTGTGCAGCGGTCTTCCTAGACCGGCGTGACTGGTCCAACGCTATTCCATCTTCATTTTTCGTCCTTTCTCTTCCCAATTGATTCCATTCTTCCTATCTAATCCATAGAAACCTATTTAGATTATCAAAACAAGGAAAACCCATCCAAAATCCCTTGGTTCAACATACCCCTCACGGTTCAACTTTTCAAAAACTCCCAAGGGCTTCCTCAGCTGTGAACCACCACCAAAACCTTCCTATAACTTCCCTAGAAACCTATTTACCCCATTCAAATCAATAAAAACCGGCCATAATGTACCAAATCGAAATTGAAAGAAAAATGGGCGAAACTGATACCTTTGCACGACTTGCCTCCGCCGTCCACGGTGGCATTGCCTCCTGCCAGCCACCATCATCCTCACGGTCCTCCATCACTCTCTGGGTCTTACAAGCATGATCAGGTGGGGAAGGGTTGGATTGGTTTGGGATGGTCGATTGGGTTTGAATGAAGAAAAAAAAGAAGGTGAACTGATATGCATGAACCAATTTGGGTGGGCAATGGATGGGTGACATTTGTCACTCATCCATTGGGCCTGCTCCAAAATATATGGGCCCCACTTGCTGACAAATAATTTTTGTCTCGAAAAACATGTAATAGTACGTTCGAACTTCCGTGAACTGTAACATCTCCATCGAACGTCCGAATTCGATGTGCCGTCTGTCTACGGATTCGTATCGACTCAATCTATGTAACAGTCCTCAGCCCTCGGCCATTGAACCTCTCGGGTCAAAAGTCAACTTCCTGCTCCTTTTTAACCAAATTACCAAAATACCCCCAAACTTCCGAATGTCATAACTTCTTCCTTGAACATCGGAATCGGGTGTGCCACTTGTCTATGAACTCGTTACGTCCCGAGCTATGTCACAGTTATCGGCCAAAGTCCATTTGACTGCCTGAACGGAGAGTCAACATTTCGCCCATTCCAAGGAAAAAATTTTCATTTTTCCCTACTCGTCCGTTAATCCTCGTCTAATCCCCGATTAGTTAGGCTAATCTGTCATTAATTGTTAATTATTCCCGATAATTAGAGACGGGTAGTTACATTTTTTTTTCTTCATTTGTTTTTTATTTTTTTCTTTTTTCCTTCATATATCAAGGTAATAACATGTGCTAATAATACAACAAAGTTTGAGTAAGTAAATCTATATAATACTTATAAAAGTCTTCAAAACATCATCAATTTCTCTTCACACCATCCTCATGTCTTCAACCGAGTCCTTGGAACAAGGGTAAAGGATGTCTACACTAAACTCAAGTGTTTAGATAATCATGGTGATGAAAGAATGACTTAACGTGGGCTCAAAAAGGGTTAAAATTAAGGGGTCGCAACTTGTGCACACAAATAGGGAACATGAATATTTGAATTTGTGGTGTTAACTCTAATGCCTTAATCATATCCAAAATCAGAGAGTTTATTGACTTCAAAGCTTTGAAAATCACATAAAATAAGTTCTAGTACTCTAGAGTTCATTAAAAGCTATGACAAGTAGTTATGAGACATATGTTTACCAATTTAAACAAAGAACTTCTGAATCCCTCATAAAAAATGTATATAAAGTTCTAAAGCTCACATAAGGTTCAAATGATTCATAATCATCTTAACATGCTCGTTTATGTACCAATACACATGCATTATCTACAAGTTATAACACTTAATCACAAAATATTAACAAGCAAATTCAAGTTGTAGTGATCATCTTTATAGCCATAACATATTCATTTCCGTTCATTTATATCATTGACAAGTTAAAGGGAAACTTAATACTCGTAAAAACAATAAGTCAAAACAAAAAGACTCAAGAAAGTAATAAAAACAAATTAATTTTTTTTTCATAATATATATATTTTGAATAATTTTTATAAAACAATTTTATTAGACAATTAAAATTGTAAACCGTTCCCCCACATTTAAATTCTACATTGTCCTCAATGTAGGAAAATAAGAAGTAATTGAACATAAAATCGAAGTATGGAAGAGGATTTACGAAAATAAAGCAAAAAAACAATAAATAAACAAAATAAGGGAGAGTGAAGGATTGAAAGATAGCAAATCTACGTTGATGACTCCTTTACATCCCAAGAACACATTGGGTTGCCTCTCAACATGCGCTTAAAGTTTAACGTCCATCTAGCCTAGACAAAAATGCAAGTTAGTTAGTCATAGATGCACGTTTGTCAACAATGAAAGTTAGATATGAAAATTTAAGTTAGGGATGCAATCTGAGTTAAAGATGCAAATTAGATTAAAGATGCAATGCAATTTAAACTAAAGATGCATGTTAAGTTAAAAATGCAAGTTAAGTTGTCATGATAAGAAATGTAAGAAAATGTAAAAAGAAGTGTAATAAGATATATACAAGTATGAAATAACATATATACAAGTAAGAAATAACAAAATACTATGCATGATAGAATGACTTGCACCTTCGATCTCACTTCCCTATATTCACTTAGTTTAGGGGGCTCAGAGATGAAATCCGGGCATCATGAAACCTTATGCAATGTACAAATGCAATAGGAAACAATATTTGCACGTTGGGGAAATCAAAGATATATAAGGTTTACATAGCTTCAAAGTTTAGATGGAGACTTCTACGTCCCTGCGACCCAAGTAAATATCTTAAATTTATTTAACTGTTTGGGTAAGTTCAAAGGTGACCAGGTTAGAAATAATAGATATAAGAGGCAGAGATAATTTAAAGACATCCCGAGGCTTAAACTCCATTGATGTCCCTTTCTTAGACCCAAAACCCGTTATGAGTACGGTATCTTGTCCTAGACATCACCTTTGCAACTTTCTTACTCTAGAGGAAATAAGATAACTCAAGTATTAACAATCACCGCAGATGATAGTTAACAAACGAGCCTTTACCTATTCCATTAAAGATCAAAATCTAAACTTCGAAGCGCAAGTGATCTACATATAGCCGAGACTAATGCATGAATGCAAGAATTATTCACAAGTACAGTTTTATGCACAAGTAATGATATTCACAAGTAACGATATTCACACTAACATATTGATTATGCACAAAATTTATTTATAAGTATATATGTACACTATCACAAAGTTAAGACTAGAAAATTTTGAAATTAATTTTTTTTCGATTTTTTTTATAATTAAAAAAGTAATGAAAACGTTTTCTTTATTTAAAACAATTTTTTTTTCGAAATTTATTATTATTATTATTTATAAATAAATACAGAAAAAAAGACAAACTTAATTTCAACATATTTGTTTTTACGAATTTTTTTAAAAATTTCCAAAAAAAATTCGAAAGAATAAAAATAAAAATAAGCAAAAGTGAACAAGTATAATATAGAATTTATGAACAAGTATAATATGAACATTATGAACAAGTATAACAAATATCTACAATTATAAACAATTTAAATATAAACAAGTATAAAATGAACAAGTAAGTACAATCATAAACAAGTATAAAATGAACGAGTATAATAAGAATTTAAATTTACATAAACAATTATAATATAAACAAGTATATAAGGAAAACAATTATGAACATTTATGTACAAGTATAAAAATAGAAATTATGAACATTATGAACAATTTACAATTTATGAACAAGTATAAACAAATATACTAAAAAAAAGTATGAAAAAAAAAATTATGAACAAGTATAAAAAAAATTATAAACAAGTATAATATGAACATGTATAAAGATAAACAAATAAAGTAAGAACAAATATAATATGAACAAATATAATATGAAAAAGTATATATAATATAAACAAGTATAATAAGAAAATTATGAAAAAATATAATATGAACAAAAAAAAAATATAAACAAGTATAATATGCACAATTTATATACATACACTAACAAATTAAAAATAATTTTCAATTTCCTCAGCAACAGCTCCAAAAATTAATAACGTTTAAACTAAGCATTAAATTAAACATGTACTTTAAGTATTATGCAATTTAAACCCTTTTTGTGTAGATGTAGTATTGATAAATAAGGATCGTTCTTAACTAGGGAAATTAGGGAACATTAATAATGTGTTAGTGAGAAAGAATAATGAATAAAATAATAATGAATCAATTAATGAATGAAAGAATAAAAAAATAAAAGAATTAATGAATTAAAGAATTAAAGAATAAAAGAATAAAAGAATAAAAGAATAAAAGAATAAAGAATAAAAGAATAAAAGCATAAAAAATAAAAAGGGGGGTTTGAAAAAAGTGTAATCTAAACTACATTTTAACACTAATTAAGAATTAAATTAAAATTAATCATAACATTATTTAAACTACTCCTAAAATAGATTTCCTTCAAACACAATTGTTACCAACACTCTAACATTTAGTACATATTGAACCAATCACGAAATCTTACCTCAATTACTTCAATTACCAAAATACGTTTTTCAATATTATAAATGCACCGACAGCGGCCGACACTTACAATCAGATTCACCTTAAGTTTTTTATTAAATGCACTGACATCGGCCGACATTTAAGTCTCTTCAATCCTATTATAAGTGCACCGACAGCGGCCGACACTTAGCTTTGAATTGAAGTTTAAACACTAATACGTACAAAATAACTAAAATTCATGAAGTAAAACACATGGAGATTGTATTCACATCTACAAATGTTAGAAAAAAAAATACCAACACAAATATTGAATTATAAGTAAAATCGAAACAATAACAAGAGTTTAAGTAGAAAAACATGATTTTTCACAAGGAACCTTAACAGCAGGCAGAATCGTGTGAAGATGGAGGAAGAAATAAGAGGAATTCGTTTTTAAAAACTCTCGAATTGTCATAGAATTACCTAGCCTTAGGTTTTTCTTAAAGAGAACATAAAAATGTAAATGAAGAGAAGTTTTAAAAAGTTCTAAGAACAAAATAACGAAAATGAAACTAAGAACAAAATATAAAAACAAATCTAAAATAAGATTTAAAAGAAAATTTAATTAAGAAGAAATTTAAAAAAGTTACAAATGGTCATAAAAAATGCCTCTCAAAATAGCAAAAAAAAGAACTAAACAAAGAGACTACAATGAACTAAGAAAAGGGAAGAAATGGGAAAAATAGGGACCTCAACAAATTAAATGGCCTCCTTATTTATAGAGGGACTGCCAAAAATTCAATTAATAAAATACAAACATTAAATATAAAAATAACTACAATTAAAATTATGACAAATGATGAATGTGTGCGGGTTGAATTTGCAGGAAAATAAGGCAAAAGTGAAGTAGGTGAACTCGGCAACATGCTACAGAGGCACATAACATAATTTCCGTGGTAGGTGGCAGAGTGCAGAGCATGGGACTTGGCCAAAAACTGCTGAAAAAGGGGCAGGTGGATCAGCGCGTCAGGCGGGTCAGGCAGACGTGACTTCACTGTGGCCTCTTTGATACGGGCTTACAAACTTTGCGTGAGACGAGTTGACAGCGGCATGGCCCATTCGGGAGGCGCGCTCCGAAGTCGAAATGGAGAGTTTGGTAGCACGCAAGCGTTAGCTGAAGCGACATTGGGCTGAGTATTTTGGGCTTCGCGGGCTTCGTATTTGGACTGGGCCTTCGCTCATGGTCTGGGTTGGACAAATGGAATGGGATTGGGTTGCAATGAAAATTGGGCTAGATTTCAATATTGAATTGGGCTAGAATTTCTATATAAACTTGGCATGTCCATCGAATTTCGTCAATAATTTTTTCGTTATAATTCTAGTCGGGACGATTCTTTCGCCAAAATGCTCCAAATTCCAAACTTTATTTTTTCCTGCAAATTTCCAACAAAATATATTATTTTCTCCAATTATTTAGTATTTTAATATTCAAAGACAAGTAAAAAGGTTATAGAACGATATAAAATAAAGCTCAATTAAGAGCCTATCACTTATCCACCTCAAGTTCTCTTCCTTCGTGTTTCATTTTTCCCTCTCTCTCTCTCTCTCTCTCTCTCTCTCTCTCTCTCTCTCTGTCAGGACCCACCCCGGTTTCACCCCGAAACCCGAGGTAAATCCTGCTCCCGTCTGACACCCCGACACAAAAACAGTCAGACGCAGGAGAAAGCACTCAATAAAAACCGAAGTTAGAGTTTACAGAGCATAGTACGAATACAATGAAACAAAAACCGTTGACAAATACACGCACGCAGAAGAAAAACTTAAACACTTGGAAATCCCGCTCGTCACTTCTATGCCTCAGACACTGCCTCGACGTCAAGACCCCGCGCTAGCTCCACAACCTGGAGGGCAATTTAAAACATAAGATGTGAGTGGACCATAATAAAAGAAAAGTTCTAAAAACCATTTATAAGAAAACCGAGTTTAACCCTCCGTTTTGAAAACCACATGCATAACCCAGTTATCAAAACAGTAGGATCCAATACTCAGAAAACATCATAAGAAATAGAAACAGTATAAAACAGTTATAGAAGTCATAGAACCGTAACAGAAACCATGAACTTCAAATTATCATTTTCCGATCAAAACTGCTGGACCTATCCGAGTCTTTAAACTCCCGAGTCTTTAAACTCAATCCAGGCCTCAATAATATCTGAGTCTTTAAACTCCCGAGTCTTTAAACTCAATCGGCCTACGGGGGAAATATCAATATATCCGAGTCTTTAAACTCCCGAGTCTTTAAACTCAATCCGGGCCCGTCCCCCGATAATTAGAATCCGGGTCTTTAAACCCAATAACCAGATCCAGCAAATCCAATCCAAAACCATTTGAAAACCATTTCTAACTCCTCATCCAAACCCGAATCCGAAATCACCAGTCTGATGCCCTTCCGGCGTTCAGAACCGTCATTCCGAACCCAAATCCGGAATACCACTTTTCAACTTTAAAACCAGATTCCGCTTTCCGAAATCCGATTCTAAAACCGAAAACCTCAATGATTAAACTTATGTTTCAAAATCCCGTTATCGTCATTGAAAACAAGTTATCATTTGGAAACCCCAAAACCATAGCATCAATTTCAGAAACCAACCAGTCCTCGTAAAACGTGCTAAAAACCGATTTCCTCGAAAAACGTGTAATAATGTAAAACCAACCGAAACATATTCGATAAACATAGAATTATGATTAAAACCACAAAACAATTATAGAAAACAGTTCTGCATGCTCGAGTTTAAGGAAAGGGTCCACTCACAGTACCGAGCCCTCAATTGCGTCCCGAACGTCCTGCACGTTCCTCGGCTTCCTCGGGAAATCCCGATCCTGTCAACAACCACCAAATTACGTCACTAACACGTCCACGAGTATCCACCTAAATTCCCTCAAAAATCCCCGGTTCCTGAATGTAACGAACCGGAACCCTAAACCTTCACCCTCGCGAAACTGAACTCAAACGACGTCCGATTAACCCGAAACCACTTCCAATGGACTCAACACAACTCCTGGACCAAAACCATAGTTGATCGTTTTCCCCAAAACTGCCGCACGCGCCCCCACGCGCCGCCCAAAGTGGCTGCACGTGGCCCTCACGCGCATGCTACAGGGCATCGGCTACCTCGAGCCAACCCGGTTCGCAACAGTAACCTGCAACTCGGACCGGCGAGACCCGTTCTCCGCCGTCCGGCCACCATTCTTCTTCATTCCTTCACCAGTGTCCTCGTCCCGGCCTACCCTATCGATTCCTCAACTCCTCTAACCTCGACACAGTCCCATCATCGTCCATTCCAGCTCGAAAGAAAACTCATACACGGCTCTGTTTTCCTTCCCGGCCACCCAAGTAACCTCCCTTCACGGTAGCCATCCTAAACCCTTCCTAGGACCTTACTGAACCTAACCCAACTCTACTAGACCTTCGACTCTCGCCCAAACGTCACGACTCGCCGTTTGAAACTCACGGCAAAACAGAGCTTACAGAGTCCCTCCGTCGTGCCATCCACCACCGTGCACCTCCCGTCACGGCAGCACAACCAATAGAATCCCAGAACTCCACTGAGTCCCCTAGACCTGCCTATGAACTTCGATTCGACCTCTAGACTCACGACTCTCGATTTGAAACTCGACGGCTAAACAGAGCAAATAGAAGAGGATGAGAAATTACCTGTCCTCCGATCGCCGTCGCGAGCTCAGCCGTGATGCAGTAGCTCTTCCCGTCCACCTCCAGCCCCTGGACACCTCCTCTGGCCTTGCTTGATCGATCACAGCCACAACACCACCCAAAAACACTCACGTCCTCCCTGTGCACTCTGGTTTTTCCCGTGGCCCTCACTCCTCTCACACACACGGCCAACACTTCCAAACCTCCTCCCTGTAACCTTCCCACTTCTTTGATCACCCTCGCACACTCACAAACTCACCAGCACCCATGATCAACCCGCAATCCTCTCAATTCTCACCCTCTGTTTCTCTCTGTGTCGAAGAACACTCACACGGGCACTGCACGGTTGCACCCCAATTATTGGAACCGTGCACACACGCGAGAACTCCCCAGAACCCACTACACAATTGCCACATGTCACCATCCCCTATTCTCTCTCACACACATGGCCCCATCTCAGTCCTTCATCTGCTACTCTCTGTACAAATCCCCAGGTGTAAAAAGACCAAAATACCCTCCTGTTTAACTCAAAATTACAACTTTACCACTACCTTCCTAGACCCGTATCTCACACCTCGCAAGTCCAATGAATACGTGCCGCCTGTCATCGAACTCAGGACGACGAGATCTATCTAACCATCCTAGGTTAACATCTCAAACCCCGATCGTCCAAAAAGTCAACATTTCCCCTTCTTTTTAACCAAAATACGGTTATGCCCTCAACCTTCCGAACATCCCAATTTCCTCCTCGGATGTCGGAATCGGGCGTGCCACCTGCCTACGGATTCGTGACGTCCTAAACTATGTCCTGGTCACCGGTCAAAGTCCATCTGACCACCCGAACTAAAGTCAACATTTTTGCCCAAGTCAGGGGCAAAATCGTCATTCTAAACTTACGGACCTATCGGGACCACCTAACCACCAATAAACCTCACTAATCCCACCTTAAACACTATCTTAATCCCAGCTCTCGGGACGGGTTGTTACACACTCTCTCTCTCTCTCTCTCTTTTTCTCTTCCTTCCACTTCCACTTTCCTCTGGTTTCGTCTCTTTGTTTTTCTATTTCATTTTTCTCTTCTCGGCCGGTGCTTCAACACACACACCACACACTTAACTAAATATAAAAAACCCACATAAGAGGTCCAAGTCGGTTCCACAATTCCATATATGATAAGGGACACTTGTCACATGCATAGATCATCCATAAGAAAAATCCTTTAAAGCAAATTACCAAAATGCCCATAATAGAAAATTACCAAAATTCCCATAATATAAAATTAGCAAAATACCCCTATGTAATTTAAATTAAGAACAAAATCGTCTGATCAATTTCATACTCGACAGGCCGAGACCTTTACTCGGGAAGCCGAGACCTTTACAATGGTGCTTACGGAAGATCCAAAAGCCATCCTGATCAAAAAGCCAATACTGTAAATTTTGGTCAAAAAGTCAACTCCTTGACTTTCATGGTCAAAATGATCAATTTCATTTTGACTTTCCGATTTTACCCTCGTTGAAACTCTGACGTTACATATAGAACAAAAGGCATGTTGGTCGGAGGCCCAGATTGACAGGATCCGTCCCAATTGGACCTCGATAACCATGCCCGGTCCTGCTCCCGTCTGACAAGTCAACTGAAGTCCCGACAGTACCCTCAGCACCTGTCAGACTAGGGATGACTGTACTGATTTCTGCTCATGCCTCCGCCTCTCGATTTGCCCCAAATGTCGTGCCACGGCCTGGAGGGTCATCAAAAACAAAAAGGTGTGAGTGGACAAAAATATATTCGTTAAAACACATTTTAAAAGACATCTTTTACCCTCCAGTTTATCAAACCTGCATGCATAGGGGAAAACAGTTGGAACACAAATACCGGCTTTTCAGCCAAACCATCTAACAAGTCAAATTCTCGGCTCTCAGGCCAAACACATGAAAACATAGTCACCTGGCCACACAGACCAGCACTCGTACTCAATACCAGTACGCAATCATAATCAACATCAAACAGTACCATGCACAAGGTCACAATCCATTACTCAATCAATCAATCAATCCGCACTATTCACAAGTGCACAAACCATCACACGGTCACGTCTGCACTACACGTAGGCCATAACCCGTGCCTCAGTCGTCTGGGAAGTCGCCCCGAGCTCCGACTGCCCCGGCACGCATCACCCCGAGTGTTAGCCGTCTGGGAACACCCCGAGCTTCGGCTACCTAGGAACACATATCTCCCCGAGCAACAACCGTCTGGGAACGCCCCTAGCCTCGGCTGCCTGGGAACAATCACAATCATATCCCCAAGCTCTGGTCGTCTGGGAACACCCCTAGCTTCGACCGTCTGGGTATTCACAATCACAATCGCAATGAAAATCATCCCGGGAGCATATCCCAAAACATGTCAATCAGCTCCATGACTCAATCCAAGTCAAATCATTACCAATCGGGACTCAAGCCCAAATACCCTTTATACGTAAATCCGTAAAATCACAGGGAAAACAGTATAATAATCCAGAATTCATTCTTGACTCATGAATTCACCAAAATATCCATTTTGAAATCATTTTGACTCCGGGCCTAGCCCAAAATATCATTTACGCATTTCCTCGAAAAATGTGCCCGAAAGACCGATTAAAACATTCATTAAATCACACATAATCATGCTACATCATCAGGACATCATTGCAAGTCAATTTATGAAATCAATCATGGAAAACATTTAACTATTCATGCATCATGGTTTATAAAACAAACGTCCACTCACACACCGTCCAAACTGCTCCCTTCCCGAGCTGCACGCGTTTCCGTAATTTCCGACACTTGCCAGGAATCCCGAATCCTATCCAAAATCATTACTCAAGGTCACTAGGGACCTAATTATCATCATATTAATTTATCATAATTTCCCGGGAATTTAATATTAATTTAATACGTAACTTAAACCTTCGGACCCTCGAAACATTATCGAGACGGCGTCCGATCGACTCGCAACCAAAACCAAATATGTTCGTTACATTAAATAGGACAAGTTTCATGTTGACCGTACCTAGAAATTCCCACTCATGCGCCCCCACGAACCGCCGTGAGTGGCTGCGCGTGGGTGCCACGCGCTTGCTACAGTGCCGTGAACAGTTACCTCCTTCACCCGTTTACCTGGTAAACGGGTCCGGTTAGCCCGCGGCGTGACCCGACTGGGATCCTGTCCATTTCCAGCTAATTTCTGTAATTGATTACTCTAATTGCATCGTTATAGACCCAATTGAAGTTCTGTAATTCGACTTACATCAATTCATGCCTCAATCCCGTCGACTTTGAGTTTGAACGATCAAAGACTTTCCAGCACTGTTCATCGTCGAATTGCATCAATTTCCATCAAATTTGTGAAATTGATTCATTCAGAAGCATCGTGGGACACTGGGAAACATGCTTGCAATATTAATTCCATCGTCCTCGACCTCCAATCCATTCGACTCAAGCTCGAATTTTCGAAACCTTCCCCGTCTCTGTTCTAAGCCCAAACGACCCCAATTTCATCGTTTCTTCCACTGGTTCGACTCGTTTCACTCCCAGAGAGCTAAAGGAATCATCAATTTCATTCAAAAACAGCTAGGAAATTGAAATCGATTTTGAGGCCCTTTAATGGTTTTTCGGGTTTCCTTCTCGGGTTTACAGCTCTGTTTCCTTCAATTATCCCCTCAGTTTCACTCGTTTTTCTCTGTGATGTTCTCTTCCCATTCAAGTACTATCTATTTGTCCCCCTCACCGATCAATTTGATCAAAGGAAACACAAAGGAAATGGGCGGTTTGTTTGTTCGTATTAGGCGTTCAAACCTACTAATCCTTCACCCATGATGACAAGTGTCATGACCTGGCCAATCCATGCCCAAATTAATTGACTCTGCTAACCTAATCATCACAATTATCCCAGCTGCAGAAAATTACCATTTTACCCCTACTTGGAAAAATTACCAAAATGCCCCTCATAGTTCTAGACCCACAACTTTTTCGTTCGGACTCTGATTGACGCATGCCGCCTGTCTACGAATTCAGCGTCCTGAGACCTATCCAACGGTACTCCCGGAAAGTCCAAACATGGTCCCGGTCAAAAAGTCAACTTTCGGCCCTTGTGACCAATTTACCAAATTACCCTCCAACTTCCACACATCATAACTTTTTCCTCGAATGTCGGAATCGGGCGTGCCACCTGTCTATGAACTCGTGACGTCCCGAACTACGTCACAGTCATCGGTTAAAGTTCGTTTGACTGCTCGAATAAAAAGTCAACCGTTCGCCTAATTCCAAGGGTAAAATTGTCCTTTTCCTCAAATTTTCCAAATTTTCGTGTTTCGAATTTCCGGGGCGTCACACAGATTCTTTGTCATGCGCCCTCATGCGCCTCTCTTATCCCCTGCACGTGGTGGCCACCAGCTAGAACAAGTCTCCTTCAACTTGGAACTGGGTCGATCAGGTTCCTGTAACTCGGGTCAATGACCCGCAGTTCTAACCCGACTATATCTCAATCAATATTCATCCATTTATAGTGATTCAAGAATCAAAATTTGACTACTCAGGTCAACGATAAGATCTATAAAATCAAAATGAAGAAAACTTACCTTCTTACGACAAAGAAAAGATCTATAAAATCAAAATGAAGAAAGTTTACCTTGAGAGCCTTGTCCGAAACTCTTCCTGTAGGCCATGGTTGCCAGAGCTGCCCAGTAGCATTTCTGGCGTCTAAACCTTAGTTCTCTTCGCTCAGAGCAATCATTTGTGGGTTACACGGCCTCCTAATGCCTCCATTTTGTGCTACAAACCTCGAAATGGGTTAACTATCACATACCATTTTAGAAACCTTCGCGGTTTTACCATGGTCATAGGCCAGGGGGCAACTTTCCTCCCCTAGTTCTCCCCACTTTCTCCATTTTCTCTCCTCCCTATTCTTTTCCTCTTATCCAGTTTCTCTCCCTAGTCTCTCTTTGTGATAGTCTCTGCACGGTTTGGTGGGTTGTCAGTTGTGATGACGTCATCATGCTCAACAGTGATGCCATGATGATGTCATCATGTCAGAAATGTCAGACCAGGGACCAATTAGGGAGTGACATATGTCCTCTGACACCTGTTAGGGATGACGTCATGCTGACATCAGCAGTTACTGTAGCAGCGTTGATCGCGTGTTGACCAGGCGCATGGGGCGCATGTGAATAGTGTTTTTGGTGGGTTTAGTACCATTTTCAAGGTTTCGACAATACGAATCTAATGGCATTGGTTTCGTGTCGATTAGAGATTGTTAGGTCGGTCAAAATAGGGTTTGAAGCCTCAAGAAACGTGTCCGGGCTACGTTTCCAAGCCGGATCTGTTCTAGGATTTTAGGGATCAACTTGTTGGGTCCTTAAGTGACTTTTTGGGTGTAATTGTACAGGTTTAGGCGGTCGGTTGATCAACAAGGACCATGTGTGAGTGGGCTATTTGATTTCGAAAGGATTGCATGCATAACTGTTTTATTATTCCGCTTTATGATTAAGATGGGACTACTATGGGTATTATATTATGATGCTTATTACATAGTTAGGTATTTTGGGCATGAGACACGTCTGGATTATACTACGGAATGTTTTCAGGGATTATCAGGGGATGCAGGGTAACTATAATACTATTGTGATGTAGATTCTGACTTTTCTGTCATTGTCTCCTCCAGGGAGGGTCGTTGGCCTAGGTGGACCCTGTTGTAGGCACGGAGCACTGACATACATGAGTCATCCCCCGTTGGGTTACTCACTCTCAGGAAGTCATTTGTTTTTACCTCGGACAGCATTCCGGGATACCGGACATATGTGGAACTAGAGGATTTCTCGGGATTTGAGTCCCTGAGTGGCACGCGTAGCCTTAGAACCGTGACATCATTATTTAGGCATCGGGGGTGCCGGGGTTTGGTTCTACAGTGCACTATTATGATGCTTTTCACTATTCAGTTATTATATGATTCTATGATTTATGTTATAGTATGATTACTTATGTTTTATTCAATGCATGCAAGTTTTGAAAACGGAGGGGTAAAACCTTATGTTTATTTATATTATTAAATTGGTTTTGGAAACCTATTTATTTTCGGCCCACTGACTCTTTATTATTTAACTGACCCCTCCATGCTGTGCTACTAAGGTAGAGGAGGAGGATCCGGAGTACGAGGCTTAGATTACTTCGTTGTGCACCTGTACACCCAGTTGGGTAGGTTGAGCACTGCTTTTGTAACCTGAAATTGTGCTCGTGTTTTGTTTTCGTACTATCCCTGATCCGATGGCATTAAACTCTGAATTTGTATGTTTTAAACTTTATTTATCTATTTCGAAAGACTTTAGTTTGGTTAAGGGTAATTTTGGTATGTTTAGAGTCGTTGTCAGACGGGAGCGGGACACATCCTAATGTGGTCCCAGTGGGATTGGGATGGGTCCTGTCATGAGCAACCAAATTTGAAAGGTTATTAGAAGAAGAGCAACAGTAGAGGCACAATTCCTAAGTTCCACTATTTTACAAGAACAAGATTCATGTGCACTAATTAGAGCATTTGGAGCTCAGAGAAGAATAGTAGGCTTCAGAGAAAGAGCATAAGCTGGATGTGGGCACAGCTGAGATCCTAGCTCTAGGGATTGGACCAGTGACCCTCAAGTTGTTAGTTAAACCTGCCCAAGAGTAAAAGCCATTCATGCTGGAGAGCAAGCAAACCGAGATTACGGAAGTCCCGATTGAAGAATCAACTAAGGATGACAACCAACTATGCCATGGTCCGGATGAGACCAAGGAAGAAATAAAGGAACTTGAAAAAGACCTACTAGAAGGTATGGAAGTAACTGCTTTGTTTAGCAAGAAACATGAACCTCAAGTTGAGGTCGACGTAGTGGTAGTCCTATCATAGCACATATCGGTCGTATATCACCAAGTCGATCATATGATCAGTGATATATCTATCTATGATCCTTCCCGAGCAACAATCCAAATCCCAATGGATGCAGACCCTGATGTCATCCTAAAGGCCATTCCTTGTCAGGAAAATTCACTATTTACTATCCTGACTATGGGAATGATAGATGGACGAGCTTCCATCAACATCCTACCCGTTAAAATGTTGAAATAATTGAATAAGACACTACAAGACTATTTGCCGTCTTTGGCTATAATTTCTAAGTTTAGTGGAACCATTGCTAAAACTCACTGGGTTCTACCCTTGGAGATCATAGTGGGATCCAAAAAGTGGATGTTGGCATTCTTTGTGGTGGACAGCACTACAACCTACAACATTTTACTCGGAAGAGATTGGATCCACAAAAGCATGTGTGTCTCTTCTACCCTACGCCAAAAAATCACCATGTAAAATCCCAATGACACCACCCATGTATAAAGGTCATGGGAAATTATCCAGGCAGATGCTAGGCCATTCATGAGCAACCCTAGTTTCTAAAATTCCAAGATGGATAGTATCAAATTGGTCGATTAGGACGAAAATGGTTGACCTACTAAGGTCATGGCCAATAAGTTGTTTGAATCAGAGTTCGTCCTTCCTGCATAATGGGAGAGGTTGTTCCTAGTGTTGGACTTCCAAAATCATTAAATCCTAAATGCAGCACAAACCTAAGGCAGCTAGGTTTATATAAATGTTTGCCAGAGATAGAATTCCAAAATAACGTCTTCATAAAAAACATAAGTACTTGCTGGTCTGGATACATGGAAATCAGAAAGCAAGATACACATGAAATCAAAGTCATGATGGATCAAGAACAAGTACGAGTCAAGGAGAATTAAGATCTTCTCTGGCCCAACCCGGGGAAGCAGATCAACCAACGGCTTGAGAAACATATCCATCATCATAACCATCTTGAAAAAACATTCCTGAGATGGTCTCGATGGCTTCATATCGATCCTCAAACATGTTTTTTAGCTTTTCAATCCCCATCTTCAAAGCAGTAAGGTCATCTTCCAGTCTTTGGAGAGACAACTTTTCTAGGTCGCTCTTCACTACCAGCTGCCAGACCTATTGATTGGTTGAGGCTAAAGAGTGGGGGTTCTCATACATAACCCCCCAGTCTTTCTTTTTGGCCAAAGAATACTTCAGCTTGCAAATATCGAATCCTCAACGTTTTCTTTAACCATCCGACAAGCCCTGACGAATTGATTCGCTATTGAATTCATTGGAGTCTCACGAATAGATCGAGGATGCCTACAAGGCATGGTGGTGTGAACTTTGATGGGAGGGAACCCTGCCAAAATACAACTTAAAAAAGAGGTGAAGACTCGGCAGATTACGTGTTATCACATGGTTACATGAAAAATCAGGGATGCTTGTTTGAAAGACACGACATCAATATTAGCAAGTCAGAAGCAGAAATCACATATTAGATCTAAAGTCAATAAGCCTATCACAAAATTTCACTTCATTCCATTAAAAAGTAGATTACACATCAGAGGTACAAGGACGGGGTTTCCGACCTTTACTATCTACAAAACCATGAGCAAAGGCATCTTTGTATGACGAGCGGCGTGTATGGCGGAGTTGTCTGTCTCGAGAAGCCAAGGTACACAATAGGTCCACTTCTTGGTCGCGAATTTCTGCCAATTAGATTTCAAGAAGGATATACTATTTCGGGTCCCTGCCAAGGTAACCTCAAGGGATGCAGCACGAGCATTCAGAGATTCTTTATGATAACTAGTTTCATGCTTATTGACACCAATCAAGACAACAAGGTGGTGGAGTTACAGCTCCAAATCTTGGATAATATTCTATTGTTCTTGAGATTCATCTTGAAGGCACTGCTCAATATGCATATAGTAGATGAGAGGAATTCAAGGCGGATTTTTCCTGCTGGAAGACATGACGGATCGGAAATAAAGTAAAGTGATAGTGCAGAATGTAAACTTCGGACTTTTACTATTTGGTAAAGTTGAAATTTTAATGTAAAATGAACATTTTGCCCCTAGATGGGAGGATTTGTTGACTTTTGACTCGGACTGTATTTTGGACTATAACCTATGACCGTGACGTAGATCGGGACGTCACGAGTTCGTTGACAAGCGGCACGCCGGAATCGGAGTCCGGACGGGAAAGTTATGGTCAATAACGCGAAAATAACACTATTTATGAAATCCCAGGAATGTCACACTTGGCTAGTTCTAATTGGATAAGGACAATCTGGTGGGGGCCTTGGATGAGTGACAAGTGTCACCCATTCTATTGGTGGGATTCCCTATTCAGTTGCATCAATTTAGGGTTCCATCCTCACCCATTTGCTTCATTTTTCATCTTCATCATTTTATTCCTCTTTAAACCATTAGCCTACAAACACATACAAACACCATACCAATCTAACTTCTATTTCTCCATCATCTCTTTGTTCATTAGTGAGACTGAGTGAGTGAGGTTGTGAAAGACGTCTAGGGAAGTCTGTACATGGCGGCGGATCGAGGTAGAGAGGTGAGAAAACCCGAAACACCTATTTTTACCCAATTGTGGAAATCCGTTTTTAGATGTGTGTCGAAGGATTTGATGGACTCTAACCTGTTCTAGGGTTCAAGGTAACCTCAAGGAAGTAGATTTCGAGGCAGAAGGTGACCGAAGTTAGCCGAAAAACCAGCTCGAAAATCCAAACTACTGTTCATCGATCGAAGGTACGATCCTAAACTGTTTTTCATGGTTTTGTTCACACAGATCAATTACTTAGGCTGAGACGAACACGTAGGAAGAAACGGGAACAAAAAGCGTTGAGAAATGCAGATTCTAAAACTAGGTTGGGTCTCAAGTATGTGCGACTCGAATAGCAGACATGTCGAGAGGACAGGGATGATGATGTCATCAGATGACGTCATCACCCTGTCAGATGTCAGATGATGTGGCCTATTGAGGACAGGACACGTGTCCCATATCAGTGAACGATCAGCACTAACATGTCAGTGATGTGGCCCAATCAGTGGCTGCCACCTGTCAGTGACGGGGACCAACCAGCAATTGACATGTGGCACTTATCAGTCTGACACGTGTCAGACCTGACATGATCAGATGATGTCAGTGGCTGACGTTAGCAGTGACGCCAGCGTTGACTTTGACCGTTGGCCTAACGTCAACGTTAACTTTTTGGTCAATGTTGACCGCGACTTTGGCCCACATTTGGGCACATTTTTTGAGGTGGGACTAGTGCTATTTGGTGGTTTCGGCCATTTTTTGTGGTGGTTTCGGCCATTTTTTGTGGTGGTTTGACTTTGACCCCCACATTTTTTGACTTTGACCCCCTTCTGTCGGCCATTTTTCGTGCTGGTTTCGGGTTGATCAAAGATCATTTGGTGGGTCAAAATGGAGTTTATTACCTCGGGAAGAGTATTCGGGACGTGTTTTCCAGCCGAAATTGTTCCTAGGTTTTAGATATGAGTTTTTAGAGACCATTAGTGATCCTTGGATATGTTGGACAGGTCAGAGACTGCGATATAGCTTCAGGATAGGTTTTAGACGTTGATTAAGCAGCATGACAGTATTGTGAGTGGGTCTTTTGGTTTATAAACTGATTGCAGGCATAACTATTTTTTATACTATTATATGATGGTGTGTATGAGTATGATGGGTCTTATTTATGGATATGTACCTATATATATGTACTATGTGGGCATGCGACTCGTCTGGTAATTGTAATATTAGTTGTGGAATCATACCGGGATGTCATAGGTTCATACTATTGCATCAGATATATTGACCATATGGATTACTGTCTTCTCTAGTTATTGGTACCTTGGAGCGGTCACGGTGCATTGCCTATGAGGGGTCATGCTACAGAGCGACTGGACCATAGGCTGGCCTAGGAGCAGGATTGCTATGATTAGACGTCTGGGATGTCAGGCATCTGGGATGTCATACGGGGACTGGGTTCAGGGATAGGACTCGAGATTGAGACTCCGGGCGGCACGCATAGCCTTTGGGCCATGACCTTATTAGACGTCTAGGATGTCCTACATCTAGGATGTCAGGGTTAGGATATACGATGCAATATGATTACGGTGGATGCATTATTATATATGTGTGTGTGATGTTATGATATATGATTAATGATGTGTGATATGTTTCAGTTTGCTACATATATACGTTTTGACTCAAATGCATGCATGATTTGAAAACGGAGGGGTAAAACAGTATTTTTACTATGTATTATGAACGGTTTTGAAATATCATTTATTTTCGGCCCACTTACACTTTCATTATTTTCTTGACCCCTCCAGGACGTGACCCAGAGGTAGAGGTAGGTCCCAAGGCTGAGACATAGTCACATCACTACTGCGTACCTGATACCCTGGTTGGGTAGGTCGAGCACCATTTTGTAAAACTGTTATTCGTGCTCGAAATTTTGTAGTGCTCTCTATCCCTTATGTGGCACTGTTGGACCTATTCTCGGATGTATTTGATGTTAAGACGTTTATTGTGAATTATTTAACCTGTTAGGATTATTGGGGTAATTTTCTAGGATTGTGTCAGACGGAAGCATGGCGCATCCCCACGTGGTCCCTGGGGGATCAGGATGTGTCCTGTCACAGAACGTGATGGGTTTGATTCCTATTTATTTTGAGTGACTAAGTCGGTGACTATCAGGCATTGGTATGAATTCAAACTTATTGTGAGGGATATTTCTGGAAGTCTCATCTCATTAATAAAATGTATTACAATATACCAAAAAAGAAGAGAAAAATAAAAAGAACCGACAACAGAGGAAGGAGGGGTGATCATTGGTCCGAGGACGCTCTCATGACAAAGGAAACTCCCATCATTGCCCACTATAGAGTATAAAGGACGTTCTCCCAATGCTAGATATTTCGAATCCTCTCCCTAATCACGATGGCCGTAAGCTCCAGTTTTGGCCCATCTTTCCTTTCCCGAAGATCCTGGAGGATCGCCTCTCATGCCCTGGCCCTTGCCTCTATAGCAGCACGGGATTCTCACAAGAGGACAACTTCCCTCACGATTCGCTCAAGGAAATGGTTATCGGAGTCGAGGTCATCAAATTTCTTTTGAATCCTTATATGAATGGTCTTTGAATTCACTGATTGGCTCGAGACTTCTCAGTGCGAATCCATTGCAAGAAGAGATTTTTCTGATGTTTAGAGAAATTATGATGAAGGATGTGGAAATAATGGAGAAAAAAGGGAGTTGAAATAGAAGGTTTTGTGTAACTTTGCACCATCATGATTAAAGGTGTGGAACTTGAAGCGTTTGAAATGGAAGGACACTCACGAAAATCAATTGAATCATCAGAATATCATTTTACTGTGTACAATCGGCTAAGGCCCTGCATCAAAAATAAAAATTCAAAAAGGCATATTGTTCTAAAAATTATCCCAACATGGACTGGAGCCCAAGCCTAAATAGACATACTTCAGTAGATACTTTATGGGCTTGTTCGACTGCGGCTTGCGCTTTTCTTTCTTTCTCCTGGAATTTATGCGCTTTGGCCCGCGGTCCTGTCTTTGCTCGCTCAAAGTTCCGCTCAAGTTTTGAACGCAAGTCTTTTACTGCAACAAAAGCGGATCGCCTCTTCTCCACTTCTCGAACCATTTCTATCACCTGGCAGCCAATGAGAGCACTTTCCTCGATGCACTGAACGAAGTCTTGCTCTGATGACTGATGTTGAAGCAATAAATGTTCCAACTATCGATTACTCGTCGTCCAATCACAGGTATACGATCCAATGAGTCTAGTCAAATATGGTCTCAACAGAAGTCTCTCAAGTTCTTGACTGAGGTGGAATTTCTCGATCGGGGACTTGTCTCATTCTCCCAGACTCGGTGGGGAGTATACCTGTAGTCCTCCAAGTCCCATAGCGAGATAGTCCGCCGAGCTCATCTTGATCATGGGAGAGAAGTGACATGTGGTCGGTGGTCCTGAGAAAATGTCTCGGTAGGGTTAAGTTGGTATGTCTTAGGAACAGGTGGCTCTGCGGAGGCACCCGGGTCGACTGTGGCGACGGTGGCTCAGTGGCGGCACCACGAGTGATTGCGTGGGATAATCTCGATGGAGGTACCCTGGTGGGTCGCGGGAAGGGTCGGTCTTAGATGAGTTGCCCCGATCCTTGGGTGGGTGGCAGTTACCGAGCGGTGTAGCTGGCTCTGCGGGATACAGACCGATCAGTCAGGCGGGCTGGATCGCCTGATGAAAGATGATGTGGGGGGGCTAGTACCGAGCGGTGTACCTGGCTCTAAGAGGTCCTAATCGGTTGGTCATATGGGCTGGATTATCTAGTGAAAAAGGATGTGGGAGGGACGATTAGTCTTCCTTAGTTGGATGTGTAACACGTGTCGGTCAGATCGGTGTGGTTTGCGACACGTGTCAGCGACTATGGGTGGTGATGCCTCATAGTCCGTGTCGAGCACTATAAATAGTGGGGGGTCTTCACTGATTTCCCCATTTGTGTTTTTGAGAATTTGGGTGAAGTTGTGTCAAAGTGAAAAGCGATTTTCGATCAGCTCTCGGCAACGGTGCTCACGATGGTGCAATTTCCAATCCATAACTTCGTCGCAAAAAAACACGATAAACAGCTCTATCCCATAATTTTGTACATTAAATTGGTAGTGAGGGAAGAATTGGTTATGAACTTGATGAAGTTTATGGTCAGATCTTCCGGGATCCGAATCAGTCTCTGAGTTGTGTTTCTCTCATTTTCTTGTAGATGTCCGAGGATAGTAACTCGAGAGTAGAGCAGAAGTGCTATGACTCAGAGGCTGGCGAGTCATCAAATAGTAGTGTAATGTTTTTCATTCCCCTACCAGTGAGTTCTGGCTAGCTCGGCTAGTACTGAAGATAGGATGCTGTCGGCTCATGAGGTTGCCGAGAGTTATGGCCAAAAGAATGAGCCAGTAACCAAAGAGAAGGTGACCCACCGAAGGGGTGATGGCAGCATCTTAGTAGAGTCAGGGATGGTATTGAAGGTAGGTGTGCCAAAAACACTTAAGTTAACTCATGGCCGACAGAAGGGGGTGGTGTAGAAGACTAAGGGGAAGTCGTCTAGTGATGGTTTGGTGTTGGATGCGGGGCCAATAGAACGGGCCACCTACACCGTGGATGAGATGGTGAATAAGAAGATCGAGAAAGGTCTGATAATGATGAGGATAAAGTTTATGGTGCCATCATCGGTGGTCACCCAGCTATCAACAAAGGATGAGCGACCAAGTATCCCCCTGGCCGGTATGGCGCTGTTCTATAAAGAGCTGATGCATCACGGTGTGAGGCTACCACTGCACCTGTGGTTGCGACGGATGGTGAAGAATATGGGGGTAGCAATCAGTCAGCTCAATCTAAATGTTTATATTGTGCTCTGCTCCCCCTACACGACCTTCAACTAGACCGAGGAACTGGAGCCGACCTATGCCAAGCTCACGTACCTGTATGCGTTTGGGTTTCAGCAACAAAGCACTAGGTGGGTCTTTGTGCGGCATCGTAAGAAGAGCAAGGGAGCCGAGTTCATTCTTAACCTACCGACCTCCTAGAAATTGTACAAAACAAAGTTTTGTCTAATCGGTGGGGACTGGGAGGGGAATGTCGATAGGAGTCCTATACCAAGTAGGTTCCAAACTAAAGGTGTGGTGTCGTAGTATAAGACAGGCTTGTTTTTTTTTTTTAAGTGTTCATGTTTGTACTGACATGGTGCTTGGTGTGTAGGTTTGTTTCCCCTCGAGGAAATTTCATCGGAAGAGAAGGAAATGATTCAGGTAGTGAGGATGAGCCTAGATGATTTGTAACGTAACAGACGCTTCCTTCGGCTTCCAGGTTTTCAGTATAAGGCCGAGTTAATCGATACCGACGAGAGTAAATTGGCTTGACCGAGTAGGTTGTTTCGTGTTTGTATTTTCCTTTGCTCACATGTTTTTGTTGATGTAGTTCCAAAGAACCTTAGTACGAGGATTAACAAGGATTGTTTGGCACTCAAGATGAAGGCGGATTAGACCAAGAGGGAGTCGGCATCACACGGGAAGGCGGCTCAGCGTTGGGAGAAAATATTGAAGAAGAAGAAGAGAGACCGGTTAGACAAGGGGTAGTGGGAGTGGACTAAGCTCCAAAGCCAAGGTCGTAGAGCCTTGATTGGACTCCGAAAATCACAAGCAGAGGTCGAAGGTGAGCGGGTGATAACGCTCAAACTACGCATTAAATAAAACACGTAATTCCAGTATTATGCAATTTAAACCCTTTTTGTGTAGATGTAGTATTGGTAAATAGGGATCGTTTTTAATCGAGAGAATTAGGGAACATTAATAATGTGTTAGTGATAAAGAATAATGAATAATCAAAAAATAAAATAATTAATGAATTAATGAATAAAGAATAAATGAATCAAAGAATAAATGAATTAAAGAATTAAAGAATTAAAGGAATTAAAGAATTAAAGAATTAAAGAATTAAAGAATTAAAGAATAAATGAATAAAGAATAAAGAATAAAGAATAAAGAATAAAAGAATGAAATTGGGCTATTTGAAAGATTGTAATCTAAACTAAATTTTAACGCTCTAACATTATGCTTATATTGAACCAATCAAAAAATCGTGCCTTCATTATCTCCATTACATGCATACATTTTTCATATTATAAATGCACCGAATAGCGGATTATTACCTACAATATGATCTGAATTAAGTTTATTATTTAATGCACGAACAGCGGCCGACATTAAAATCTCTTCAATCAAATGCTAAGTGCACCGACAACGGCCGACACATATAGATTGTATTCATACTTACAAGTGTTAGGAAGAAAATACCCACACATATGGAATTATAAGTAAACTAAAACAATAACAATAATTTAAGTAGAAAAATATGGTTTATCACAAAAATCACCGAACATCGGCAGGAAACTTGTGAAGATGGAAGAAGAAATACGAGGAATGCATTCTTAAAAACTCTAGAATTGCCTTAGATGTAACGACTCATCCCTAATTTTAGGTGTTAATTATGACTAATTATGGATTAGTGAGGCTAATCGGGGATTAGCCGAGGATTAACGGACGTTCAGGGCGAAATTACGATTTTTCCCCTAAACGAGGGTAAAGAGTTAACTTTTGACCTGAGAGGTCCGATGCCCGAGGGCTAAGAACCATTACGTAGATCGTGTCGATGCGAGTTCGTAGACAAGCGACACGTCAAAATCGGATATTCGACGGGATAGTTATGATTCACAGAAGTAACGAGGAACTATTTATGGCAGCACGTTTAATGAGGCAAGTTGATTTTTGCCTTTTGTCTTATGTTGGCCCAAATCTTTCCCAGGCCCAATGGATGAGTGACAAGTGTCACTCATCCATTGCCCACCATCTCACATACATGCATAACCGTCCCTTTACATTTTCATTCCATCGACTAACCCGAACCTCATGCCCAAATCCACCACCCCAACCCTCACCTATCTTCATCTACTTCTTGATTGTGAGACAGAGTGAGAAAGGGACTGTGAGGCAATGGCAAGACGACCAGACGCAGTGGATGGCGGAGGAACCGTAAAACCGCGCAGGTACGAGTTTGATTCAAAAATTGGAAGTCGAGTTTAAGTGAGTATGGGACGTGTTCATTGATTGGGTGATGTTTCTGGTTTCATACGTGGTCATAGGGATCAAAACAGTGGACTGAGGCTGGCTGAGCAACCAAGACAGACGGCCGGAAAACTGGGCTATGGTTCTTCAATCCAAAGGCATGGACTTTGATCGATTTTCTTCGTTCTATGATCATAGAATGATAGGAAATGATGAGAGGAAGTGAATGGAATTGAAATGGAAGGAAACAGACCGAGAATGAGAGAGATAGGAGCCTGAACCAGTTCCACCAGTTCGGCAGGACTGGATTACAGGGCTGGATCGGACCGGCTGGTCGGCTGGAGGACAAGATGAAGTTCAGGCGCATGGCTCCCACTCGCAGCCCCTTTGGGGTTGCGTGAGGGCACGTGGTGCATCTTCTGGGGAAGTTTTCAACATAAGAAATCATCCTTTTGATGTAACGAACATTTTGGGACAAGTTTCGAGTCAATCGGACATCGTTTCGATATAGTTCAGGATATTCGAAGGTTTAGGATCGAGTTTAAAAATAGTTAACAATTTGAGAAAATTATGGGGTTTCAATGAAAGGCGTATGAAGGCGTATCTGCATGCGTATCGAGGCGCAGCATAGACGGTCTTTGAGTGGACCTTACTTTCTAAATTGATGCATGCATAAATGTTTTATAAGTGTTTTAATACATGTTTTGTGATTCCATGAGTGTATTTTCTTTTGGTAGTTAATAATTACGTATTTGCACGTATTTCGAGGTTTTCAGTTTTATACGATGCTTATACGTGTCGTGCTTTCTACGATAGTAGATGAAATGATTTCGGATTAAGAAATATAGAACCAGGCATGAGACCCTTTTGATTTACGAACTCTCTGACTTGTAGTCCATTTAATTTTATGAGAAATTGGGCTGGAGGCCCATTTGAGTTATACGATCGGGTCGGAGGCCCCGTTGGTTTACAAATTCGAGCTTGAGGCCTAGTTGATTCTAGTATCAGGCTTGAGGCCTAGTTGAGTGTGAAATCGGGCTTGAGGCCCCGTTGATTTATGGTATCCGGCTTGAGGCCCCGTTAGTTGTGATATCGGGCTAGATGCCCATGAGGATGGTATACGGAAAACCATTTTCATATTTCATTTCCAAAACCATTCAAAGGGCCACGCCCGAGTTTTCCATAAACCATCTTAAATCCAAATATGGGTCCTTGACCTGAAATCGTGTTATAAACCATAACTGAGCCTCATGCCCGATATCATAACCAAGTGGCCCTCAAGCCTGAATTCGTAAACTAACAAGTCCCCCGGCCCTATCGTATAACTCAAATGGGCCTCCAGCCCAATTTCTCATCAATTCAAATGGACTCCAAGTCCGATAGTTTTCAATCAAATGGGTGTCATGCCCGATTCCATGTTTTCAAATCCAAAACCCGTTCGTCAAACCATCATTGAAAACACAGCACGTATAAGCGTCGTATAAAACTAAAAACATCAAAATACGTACAAATACGTAAATACTAAGCTACCACAAACAAATGCACTCATGGCATCACAAAACATGTTCTAAAACACTTATAAAACATTTATGCATGCATCAATTTAGAAAACAAGGTTCACTCATATACCATCCAAGCTGCGCCTCGATACGCGCACCATAAGCCTTGTCCAGTCCAATCACCGTCTCCGGGGTTCCCAAACCTGTCCAAATCATAATAGAGGGTTACTAACAACTTCTATAACCTCTCATTGAAGCCCCGTAATTTTCGCGAATTTTTAACTATTTTTAAACTCGATCCTAAACTTTCGGACATCCCGAACTATATTGAAACGATGTTGGTTGACTCGAAACTAGTCCCAAAATGTTCGTTACATTGAAAGGATGATTTCGTATGTTGGAACCATCCCCAGAAAATGCTTCATGTGCTCCCACGTACCGTCCAAAGGGGCTGCGTGTGTGGCTCACGCGCCTGCACAGTGCACCCTTAACCTTGCGCAGACCGCCCGGTTCGGTCCACCTCTGCAACTCTGGTCCGACTGGACCGGCGTGCTTGGTCTAAACCCATTCCTCCTTCAATTTTCGTCCGATTCCTTCCAATTTGATTCCAATCTCTATATTTCCTCATTTTCTATCATTCCATCGATTTAAAACCATGGAAAACCACCTAAAACCTACCCGTTCGAAACACCCCATCACGGTCCCATTTTCCGGTTTTCCCCCTGGGCTGTTCAACCCCTCTTAGCCGTCCAAAAACCCCTCTAAACCTTCCTACAAACCTACTAAACATCCCCCAATCACTAAAAATCATCCCCAGCGTCCTTATCAAAATATTGAATTCAAAAACACAAAACCAAGTTCTTACCTTCCCTCCGCCAAGCACGACGGTTTCAGCCACCTCCTCGCCTTCCCTAGCTCGTCAGCCCGTCTCTGTCCCTTTCTTAGATTGAATCAGATGAGGGAAAGGGATTGGGGTGGTGGTCGATGGGGATTTGGGTGAGATCGGGTGGAAGGTCAAAGGAAAATGAATGGGGTGATATACATGTATCAATTTGGGTGGGAAATGGATGAATGACAAGTGTCATTCATCCAGTGGGCCTGCCCCTAAAATTCTGGGCCCACTTAATGCCAAATGGCATTCGTCTCGTAAAACATGCAATAGTTCCACGGAACTTCCGTGAACCGTAACTTTTCCATCGAATGTCCTATTTCGACGTGCCGCCTGTCTACGGACTCGTATCGACTCGATCTATGTAACTGTCCTTAGCCTTCGGGCATCGGACTTCCCGGGTCAAAAGTTAACTTTTTGCCCTCGTCTAGGGGTAAAATCGTAATTTCGTCATGAGCGTCCGTTAATCCTCAGTTAATCCCCGCTTAGCCTCACTAATCCATAATTAGTCTTAATTAATCCCTAAAATTAGGGACGGGTAGTTACATTATATCACCATATGCCTTATCAAGTCAATTCATCACAGCATACCATTATCTCATCCTGCATTTATTCTCACACATGTCGCAACATCACATCATCACCATATATTGTTACATATGTATAATATTGTGTCATCATGTCATCATCTATATGTCATCCTTATTTATCCTCATTAATCATGTCATCATTGTATCATTATCATATTATCATCATCATTGATTCATCATGTGTAATGACCCGTCCCGAATATCGGGATTGAATATTAATTAATTATGAATTAGAATGACTAATCGGGGATTAGTTGAGTAAAATCGGACGAAACGTGCAAAATGACCGTTTTGCCCCTACGTGGGCAAAATGTTGAGTTTTAGTTCAGGCGGTCAAACGGATTTTGACCAATGACTGTGGCGTAGTTCGGGACGTCACGAGTTCATAGACAGGTGGCACGTACGATTCCGACATTCGAGGTGAAAGTTATGACGTTCGGAAGTTGAGGGGTATATTGGTAATTTGGTCATATTAGGGGCCAAATGTTGACTTTTTGACTGGGAGGTCCGATGGACGAGGGCCAAGGACGGTTACGTAGGTCTCGTCGATACGAATCCAACGACAGGCGGCATGCCGAAATCGGAGATTCGACGACGGAGTTATGGTCACGGAATCAGGTTCGATTAACCGAACGAACTGGGATTAAAATAATATTTTAATATGAACAGTACCCTGTGACTGTGCACATCCGGATGAGTGACAAGTGTCACCCATCCCTTGTTTCCAGCTCCTTATTTCCCTCCAAACACCATCATTACAACATCATCATTTCCCCTTCATCATTTCTTCCATTTTCTCCTTCATTTTCTCTTCTTTGTTTCTTACCCGTGAACATTGAGCAGCAGAAATTGGGAGAATTGAGCTCCCTTTCACAACCAGTTTCGAGGGGAATTTGAGAGCTTTGAGTGATGGATTCAACCGGGTAAACACGAGAGATTGACAGTGAGGATGAGACTGGAATTTCGGATTTTGAGTTTTGGGAGGGAAAATCGAATTGGAAGAATTGGGCCGTGAGGAGTGGAATTGAAGCTTCCTTTAGCTTTCTGGGATCAATACGAATCGATCTGCAACAAGAACGAAGGGAATTGGGGTCGAATTGAGGAAGAAAAGAAGGAAGGAGGTCTCTGAAATTTCGAGGTTGAGTCGAGGAATTTGAGGCTTCGATTGATGAAATTGAGCTGGGGATTATGTTCCTGAGGATCCCACGATGCTTCTGGGTTCATCAATTGGAAGAAAACGGTTGAGATTGACGGAACTCCATGGTTGCACAGTGACAGCTGTTCTTCTAAGAATCGAGTTTGAGTCGTGGAGTTTGAGCCATGAATCGATTCAATTGAGTTGGGGAAAAGGTTTACCTGAGTTCATTGAAGCTTCTTGATGAATCAATTTAAGGAAATCGTGTGAAATTGAGGGATTTCTGATGATGAACAGTGGCCGGATGTCCTTCGATTGATCATCTGTGATCGTGAGGATTGAGGTAATGTTTCATGGAATTATTGTTACAGAACTCTAATTCGACTTAAGTGGAAGCTAATTGATTGATCAATTGATGAATTCAGTGTCGAATTGATAGGATTGGAACCGGGTCTGATCGCGGGTTAAACGACCTGTTTACCAGACAAACGGGTGAGGGAGACAGCACTGTAGCTGGCGCGTGGGTTTCACGCGCAGCCACTCACGGCGGCGCGTGAGGGCGCATCCGGCCTAGTCTCAAGGTGAGGTCAACATGACTTTTGATCCTCTCAGTGTAACGAACATTTTGACGTTGATTTCAGGAAAATCGGATATTGTTTCGATAATGTTCCGCGTGTAACCCTCTATAATGATATGTTGTATTTTGAGATGTTAGTAACCCTCTATAATGATTTTGGACAGGAGTTGCGATTTCCAGAATTTACGGAAAAACGTGCAGCTCGGAAACGGACCGTTTTGAACGGTGTGTGTGTGAGTGTACTTTTGTTTTCTAACCGTGATGCATGCATATATGATTTTAAATGCTTTATTATATGATTTTATATTCTTTGGCATGATGGATGTTTCAATCTGGTGATTTCTCGATTTTATGATTATTATATTATTATATTCTGGCACGATTTTCAAGAAATCATGAAATTGGTTAAAAATGATATTGTGGACGTGAGAACCCAAGTAGATAATGATTTTTGTATTCTCGTGACTTTGTGATTATTTTAACCAGTTTTTTGGGCACGTTTTACGAGGAACGTGCAAATGATGTTTTGGGCTAGACCCAGATTGAAAATGATGTTTTGACTCGGGTTATGAGTCAGGAAGTTGAAAATGATATTTGGACTCGGATTATGAGTCTGTGATTGATTTTATGGATTTACGTGATCGTGGTAACTCGGGTTTACGGTTGCACGGATTTGCGTGAAAATGATACTTTGGGCTTGAGACCCAATGGAATTGTGATTTTGAATGGATTTGTATTTCCATGTGATGACATGATGATATTAATGATTTTGATTTCTAAAGTGAATCCTGGACACTGTTTAATGATGGCTTTGTGGAACTTGATTTGTGAAAGCTATGTCTCGGGCATAGGCCCTATTAAAATGTTTTTGACTTGATTTGAGACATACATGATTTTAAAATGAGATTACTGGATTTGGTGACCTGTTCCACATATACCATCCTTTGTGATTGATAGTCTCCTCCAGACGTCGTAGATCCTGGAGTAGTCACGATCCACTGCCTGGAGATGGGTAGCTCCGAGGGAGGCTCACTCGCAGGAGCGTGGGGTTATGATGATATTCTCTAGACGTCGTTGATCCTAGAGTTGATATCCCCTCAGACGTCGTAGATCCTGGGAGATGTACTCGGACGTGAGACACCGAGTTGCACACGTTGCATTGATATCGTGACGGGTTATATAGATGATGTGATTGTGCACTTGTGAGTAGTGCAGATGTGATTGTAGGATCATGAGTTGATCCTATGGTAGTCGTCTTCTCGGATGAGACTGAGCCTGGATGTACCACTTGGATGGGTCTGAGCCTGGGGATGTGTTCGCCCAGAGGTGACTGAGCCCGAGGGGGTTGAACCCAGAGGTGTCTGTTCCCGAGAGAGTGACTGGATATTGTGCACTTGTGATTAGTGCTGATTGAGGTTATTTGTGATGACGTACTGGTATTGAGTACGGGTTTTTGGTCTTTGTGGCCAGTGATTATGTTTTCACATGTTTTGGCCTGAGAGCCGGGATTTGATGTTTTACAACATGAACTGATTTGATGAACATGAGTTTTGTGGACCATGGGAAAATATGTTTTGATTTTATCGGTCCACTGTTCATACTTGAATGATTTCATACTATTACTCATGTTTTATGATATGCATGCAAGTTTGTGAAAACTGGAGGGTAAGAATATATTTTGATAAATGTTTTTATAAGAGGTCATTTTTGTCCACTCACACCTTTTCTGTTTTATTAACCCTTCAGGTCGTGGCGCGTTGATCGAGGCTATTCGAGAGGTGGAGGTATGAGCGGGCACAGGCACAAATATCCCTTGTCTGGCAGGTGCTGAAGGGTAGTTTTGGACTTTCAGTTGACTTGTCAGACAGGAGCAGGACCGGGTACGGTTTTTGACGTCCAGTTGGGACGGGTCCTGTCATCATGTCATCAGTAATATGGTACTCATATTCATAATAATTCATTTTGATTTAATGAGAGGACCTGTCCCGATACCCAGGGAGATCCTACTACCGTCTGACAGTTAATATCAAAAAGCCCAAAAATAACCTTAAAGCATACCATTATTCAAAATGATTCCTCAACTGTCAAACAAAGGATATGTTTACTCTACTGCTACAGAGCATAGCTATTATGACACGACCCATCCCAATCCTCCCCGGGATTATCACGGGATGCGCCATGCTCTCGTCTAACACGAAGTGTCAGATAAGGGATAACTAAAAATCTCAGCCCGACCGGGGCTTCCAGAGCGCGCCAGGATAGGTGGAGTAGTGCGATGTTTTGGTCTCTACTACAGCCCGCATCCGTGATCAACCTGAAAGACATTAAAATCGTTGAAAGCTGTGAGTGGATGAAAATCAATAATTTCATAAAAATACATTTCATAAAGATATTTATGCCATTCACTAAAAAGTATGCATGCATTTGAAAACCAGTTATCTCAATCAAATCAAATATGATAAAACCCGTTTGTAAAACCAAAGTCATTTCCTTCCTCAAATCATTAGGGTCTTAGCCCAAAAACCATAAATCCAAACATGTGTGGGAGTTCACCCCAAAACAGTAAATCCAACCCATGTGGGCCACTGCCCAAATCCATAAACACATATCCATAAAATCAAAAATACCATTTCAGTAAAATATATTTAAACCAACCTTGGCATCCCAGATGCCTAGCATATCAGATGCTTGACGTCCCATGTAACGCCCCGAAAAATCCAAAAGTTGTAAAATATTAAAATAATGTGAAAATGATGTTTTTACCCTTGGAAGAATATGGCTAAAAGTTGACTTTTTGTTTAAAATACTTTTTGTGCATTTTTCGAGGTCCCGAGACACTGAATCCGTAGACAGGTGGCACGTCGAAAACGGAGCTCGTATGAAAAAGTTATGGGTCTGGGAAGTTCAGGGGCAAAATGGTCATTTGTGACCACAAGGGTAAAATGGTAATTTTATGTGAATTTGATTAGACGGTGCAAGTGCTTTTAGTATGCTGATTTATTCATCTATCTTAAGTTGCTGCTTCAACCCCTCATATGAGTCATAGACTTCATCAAGTGACAAGTGTCACTTGTTAACAAAGATTAGTGGCATTTAATTGCCGTTAGGAATAATTAATTCAATTGAATGAATATTAACATATAGTTAGCACCGTACTTGGCTAAGAACACAGAGAAAAAAATTTCCTCAAAACCGTGTGATCAATTAGCAGCAAAACAAAGGAAATACAGTGAATTAGAGTGATTAATTGGTGTAGGTTGGAGTGAAAAACCGAAAGAAAACCAAAAGAACTCGAGGGAAACCCATACTGGGAATGCCCGAAACAACCATTAAAGGACCTAAATTCGATTTTGATTTTTTAGACGGTACCGTTCGAATTTGAGGTGATATTAAGCTCGCTGGGAACTAGACGACTCGAACCCAATCAACTGGAACAAAAATTGGAGGCGAATTAGTGACGAACAGACCCTGCAACTGTTTCGGAAATTCGAGCTTGAGTCCGATTACTTAGAGGTAATAATTCATGAAATTGATTTCGATTTCGTGTTTATAATGGACCTATGATGCTTCTGGTATGATCAATTGAAGGAAACAGGCTGGTTTTGGGTAGAACTCGAATTCGAACCCGTCAGGTGTTCATCGTGAGTCGAGGATTGTGAGGGCTTGTGTGATTAAATTGAACTTATAGAACTATAGTTTGGATTGAATGGATGTTAATGAGTGAAAGAAGGGACAAAATTGAGCTAGAATCGAGGGAGATTGCACCGGGTCTGATTGCGGGTTTCAGACCCGTTTATCAGAGAAATGGGCGAGGAAGGTGCACTGTAGCAGTGCACTGTTCACAGCGCGTGAGGGCGCGTGATCGGGAATCTGAAGGAGGGTTCAACACACTTTTTGATGCTCTCGATGATATGGACCTATTAGCGTTGGTTTCGGGTCAATCGGATATGAACAGAGAGTAGTTTTGTATACCTGAGACGTATAGGTTACGTTTAAATAATATTATTTTATTCCGATAATTTGGGAATTCGTACATAGGATTGTGTAAGCCTCTAGTGATGTTGTATTACTTGTTTAACAGGCCGGGATAGTCCCAGGACATCGGAAGGAAGCGAACAACTCGAAACGGAACAATATGGACGGTGTGTGAGTGGGCTTTTGTTTTCTACCCTAAATCCATGCATATATGTTTTAAATGTCTAATAATATGATTTGAAATGATTTGGTATGATTGATACTTCGATTTGATGATTTTCGGATTTTTGGAATATTATATTATTTTATATGCGTTTGGGCACGATTTTCGAGAAAACTATAAAACTGATATTTCGAGCTAAGGCTCGGGGTTTGAACTTGATTTTGACTCGGATTATGAGTCTGGTATTAGATTTGATGGATTTATATCATGAATGAGATTGTGATTGCGCAGGTTTGCGTGGATTGATTTATGGATTTGAGAAAAGTGTTTTTGGGCTTAAAGCCCAGTTCAAAAATGGTTTTGATATTACATGCAACTGTTTTCACTGGTTTTCATGATAATGATATATGAGGGCTTTCGGTGTGGAATATGTTTCCCCCGAAATGGACCCTGGAGATCACGTTCACCTCTGGGATGGAAGTGTTTACCCCGGAGAGGTCACGTAGCACGGTATGTTGTCGTGCAGCCAAATGGAGGCTCGACTCATACCAGATGTGCTGGATTATATGGGGGTCAGTCAGTGATATGTTCATGACGACCTGGATTGCCGGCTGGTGATGTATTCACAGCGGCGGATGCTCGGGATTTGAGTGGTCCTTGAGCCTATTGATTTGCACGCGTTGTAGGGATAACGTGACTATATATTGGACCTGGATCCTGTGTTTTTATTTCTGTTTGAGGTTTATGTTCATATCTTGATTATCTGATTTATAAGTTATGATATGCATGCATGTTTATGAAATTGGAGGGTAAGACTGCATTTTGATAAATGTATTTCTAAATGTTATTTTTGTCCACTCACACCTTTGATGTTTTAATTGCCCTCAAGGCCAATGCACAGGTACTGAGGCTAACATCGAGGCTGAGGAATAAACAGACCGTTGTGTATTCAGACCCTTTGCAGCGTAGGATTTTGATCCCTACTTGTAAATATTTCCTATGCTCTGTAAACCATGTTGACTAGGTCGACGGTCTCGGAATACTGAACTATCCCTTGTCTGACAATGTTTATCGTTTGTATGTTCTATATGTATATATGTGAAACTACTTTTTGTACTTTCGAGTTATTGTCAGACGGGAGCAGGATATTTCACGGTTATCGAGGGATAATCGGGATGGGTCTTGTCATCCCAGACGTCATATCTCATGGTAAAAACAACGCGTGCTGCCCCGGGTCTCTCTGGATCCATATCTCTAACATCCCAGACGTCTAATCATATCAATTTTACTTCTGAGTCACTATACGGACAGGTCGCTCCATGCAGTGACCCCTCGCAGGCAATGCACCGTGACTTCCCTAGTGTCCCAGAAACCTAGAGAAAACAATCCACATATCCTCATATCAAGATGGTTTATGGAAAACAGTTTTATAAAGCCATTTCAAAACATCTCAAAGGGCCCTGCCCGGAATTTCCATAAAACCATCACAAATCCATAATTCCAAAACCATTTAGGGTCCCCGACCCGAAATCACGTTTATGAAACATAGGGTCCTAGAACTGAAATCACATTTATAATACACAATTGGGCCTCATGCCCGATTTCATAACCCAACTGGGCCCTTGTCCCGATCACATAACTCAAATGGGTCTTAGACCGATTTCATAAACCAACTGGGCCCCTAGCCCGATGCCTCATTCAATTAAATGGACTCCAAGTCTGATAGTTCATAAACCAAATGAGAATCAAGCCCAATTCCATATTTCCAAATCCAAAATCATACCATCGAACCATTATTAAAACCATAACTCTCGATATACGTGCAAATACGAAAAATATCTCGAAATACATGCAAATATGTAAATCATCAATACCACAATCATCATCACAGAAATCACATATGTAAATCATATAAAACAGTTATACATGCATCACAGTTTAGAAAACAATGTCCACTCACAGACCGTCCTACGCCATTGCCTCGATACGTGCGTCATACGCTCTTTCGAGCCACATCACTATCACCGGGACTTCCAAACCTGTCTAAACCACACTATAGGGTTACTAACTACCTCATTAACTACCTTCCCCCCTGTCGGTTTTCCATGATTCCAGCCACCACCGTCCCTCCTTTTCGTCCTAAAATGTTTGTACAATCTCACAATTACTTTTCCACTAACAAAACCATTCAATCAACTCTAAAACTCAAATTCCAAATTTGAAAACAAAACTCACCGTTCATGGCTTCGCCGGCCACCATCCAAGACGGCTCGAACCATGGCCACCACCAGCCTCGTCTCATTTCCCTCTCTCATCTTCGTTCACATACTAAGCCCAGATAATCGGGTTTGAAGGGGTTGTAAGGTTGGGGTTCACGGTTTAAGGACCCTCACGGGTTTTGGGAGGAAATACAGAAATGATCGATCGAGGGGGAAAAAAATATCCCACCGTGTGTCACTCACTGATTGGTCCACCTAGATTTCCAATCCAATCCAAATTTGCCACATGTCAGTTTCTCGGTTTACGTAAATAGTACCGTAAAACGTTCTAAACCCGTAACTTCTTCGTCGAACCTTCAATTTCGACGTGCCACCTGTCTACGTACTCGTAACGCCCTGATCTACATAACGGTCCTCGGTCCTCGTACGTTTGACTCTCCGAGTCAAAAGTCAACATTTTACCCTATTTCAAGGGCAAAACGGTCATTTTACACTGTTCGTCCGAATTCACTCAACTAATCCCCGATTAGCCATTCTAAATCCATAATTAATTTATATTTAATCTTGATATTCGGGACGGGTCGTTACATATTAGCTACAATACCACTGAACATTCACTCATACCCTTAGGAACTAACGAATGCGCAGAATCTAGAAGATGCCTCCGTCCAACAGATAGATCCTCATTCGTATCACAGTATAGAGGACAAAAGAAAACCGATAAAATTTGTGAGTGGACTAAAAATAAATATTTATAAAATATAGTTGACAAGCAATTATAGTACCCTCCGTTTTGTAAAACAGTGCATGCATAATCAGACCAAGGAAAATTTTGACCTAAGTAAAATAATTAAACATAACTATCGAAGTGCACATAACCATGGGAATCCAGCAAGTATCATAAAGCAACTCAACATAAAACTCATATCAAGGACACAACACCCAACACACACATTTAACCCTTCCTCGATGGCAAAATAATATCACAGCTACACTACTGGTAGGACAAGCCACTCGGGAAAAAAAGTTTTACCATGACGTCCGAGTGGGGACCGACTCAGGAAAAGGATTTTTACCTCAACATCTGAGTCGTCCAAACCTAGTATCAGAAAAAAAGAGTTTTACCTCAACGTTTGAGACTACTTGTCACAATACTAGTCTTGGGAAAAGGAGCCTTACCTCGACGTTTGAGATTGACCAACCAAACTCAGAATCCCGAGGAGGATTATCCATAATACATAATCAATATGTACTGTAACATCTCGGATAATTGAGGAAATGAAAAATGACATTTTGCCCCTAAAAGTCAAAGTGTTGACTTTTTGACATGGACATTTTCATAAATTTCGAGAAGATCGTTATGAAGGTCTTGGTCTTCTGAGTACATAGACAGGTGGCGTGCCGAAAACGGAGGTCAAATCAAATTGTTATGGGTAAAAAAATGCTAAGGACATTATGGTAATTTTAGCTTTGAGGGTAAAATGGTAATTTGATATTTTGCATATGATTCTTGAGTTTTTATCTAGAGACTTCTCCAATTGTTCCTCTCAATTCTTCCACTGACCTCAATGTTTATATATATGTGTTTGTGTGTTTTGTGATTGGTATAACAATCGGTGGTGTAGCACCGGAAAAAAAAAAGGAAAAAGGAGAAAAGAACTTGAGGGAACAGGGGAGGTGAGGGAGGAAGAGAGGGAAAACAAAGACGGGGGAAGAAGGAAGAAAGAGAAAAGGAGGGAGAAACTGATGGGATTTAGGGAAGAAAAGGAAGAGAGCAGTAAGGATCATGGAAGACCTGTGAGTTCCCATTAAGGGTTTCGGGGATAGGAACTTCGAAAAAAAATATCCTAGAGCCCTTATAGAGATCCTGTGATCATTCTTAGACTAGTAGGAAGAGGTTTGGACGTGAGGAAGTTGCATGATGGTGAGCGGAAGCCATGGCCGAGAGATGGTCACCTCGATACTATGAGTTCATGTAAGTTTAGCACTTTTTTAATACAATAGATCTTCTTCTAGGCTCAATACGATGATAATGGACTATTAGAACGCCCAAATTGGACGCAAAATGGCGAAGAAATGACCAGGTTATGCTCGCGCGTCGGACGACCCAAACTAGGAAATCGGTCCAACCCGCCAGAGCTTGAAGATGATATTGCAAGCGTGTGGTCCCCACGCACAGAGAACCACGACGACACGTCTCCAATGAACACGAAAGTTCTTCATTATCAGATTTTGAGTTTAATGGTCCAAATTTTGGGTTAATTGGATATTGTTTGAGACAGCTATGATAGTTCAAAGTTTTTATGTTTTATGTTTTATGTTTTATTGAAAAACTCTTAATTCATCCTAAAAATTAGGGAAAATTAGTATGGTTATGTTTAAGTATAAAACAAGAGAATTATGGTGAATTCTAAGAAGTAGTGTACTGATGAAATAATATGGTTGTTTATAGATCTATGTGAAGTTATAAATGGATAACTTGGAAAATAGAATTAAATGATTGTTATGGTATTTTTGAGATGACTATTGGGGAACTTAATTAAATTTGTTTATCATGTTACTTGGACCATTAATCAATCATAATGCTTATGGTAACATGGTGAATATTTGTTAGTAATAATATAATAATATGGATGATGGGTGGAGAATGGGAGATGATTAAGGAAACAAAGTAACTAGTAAATCATAGGATTATTATCATGGATAATTATGCTATGATTAGGATTGTTATGGATTTATGTTCACAGATGCTTATCCTGAGAATCTTGTAAACCATTGGACCGAACGTTTAACATTATAGTCGAAAGGTACATTTGAATACACTATGTAAAGTATTAAGTCTTATCTCAAGCTAAATAAAATACTAAATGCAATGACATAATAGTATAAGGCTATTTGGGATTCCTTAATCAACTATAATGAAATACGATGAATTATGAGGAATAGATGATATATATTTTTAGGTAATTGGAACGGTAAACCATGATGATTTTTATTAATGAAAGAAAGATCCCAATTAGGGTCAACCTAATAATTTCCGTTACTTGTCGGGATTAGTGGGTTTGATGTGGACGGTAACCTCGCAAGGAAGGACTAGGTTTGGTTAATTGAATAAAATAGACTTGATTAAAGTCAGTACTATCCTTTGTTTGATTCGAGCTGTCAGATGAGAGCAGGGTCTGGGTGTGATTTATAAGGTGTTTTCAAGGTCGGGTCCTGCAATGTACATATCCAGAAGCATGTTTCAAATACCGAGAAAGCGTATTCATATAACTCACATCAATTCCAAAATCACGTTTAAAATAAAAAATACCATATAATATGACAGGACCCGCCCCGATCCTCTCTGGGACCACATGGGGACGTGCCCTGCTCCCGTCTGACACCTAAAATAATGTTCCAATTTTAACCTTAAACGTTCAAATGCATAAAAACCAAATTAAAGTTTTACATCAAATCCGAAATAAACAGATGTCAGACAAGGGATGAATCCAAAACTACAAGTTGCGAGCACGACTCTAACATAAACCTGCGGGTGAAATCACCCAACAGGGATTCAGGTACGCAGAAGTAGATCTATGCCTCAGCTTCAGGTTCCTCCTCAACCTCAGTAGCACGACCTGGAGGGGTTACCAAAACAATAAGGGTGAGTGGGCCGAAACTCAAGTTTATAAAATCGTTTAGTAAGTAAAACATATAATTTACCCCTCTGTTTTCCAAACATGCATGCATCAGAATTTAAAACCATAAATCATATAGTATGAACCATAGGCATGTAATAAAATCATAAGATAAATTTTAGCCACTGCACTATACACTCCAATCCTGACATCCCCGATTTCTGACGTCCCTGACGTCCAATAAGGTCACAGTCTCAAGGCTACGCGTGCCACTCGGGTCTCAATTCCGAGTCCAATCCCTGAACCTTGTCCGGGTACGGCATCTCAAATGCCTAGCGTCCTAGACGCTCGACGTCCCTGACGTCAAATAAGCAATCCTGCTCCTGAGTCATTTTACGGTCCGGTTCCTCCGTAGAATGACCCCTCGCAGGCAATTCGCCATGACCACTCAGGAGTACTACATCCGGAGGAGACAGTATCATATGAATGGATATATACAGCGCAGTACCAAATACATTTTATTGATATCCACATGCAAAACATATATATATATACATAGATAAAATCCAAACTAATCTTTAAGATTCATCGGACGGGTCTCAAACCCAAATACCGTGAAACGTGCCATAACCATGATTTCCATATCATCAAAACCGTTTCTTGATTCTAGCATGTGAACATATAAGTAAATCGGAAAACATTTAAGCATGCAAGGGTTTAATGAAATCGGGCCCACTCACAGTACGATCCCGCAGTGAACCTGCGCGTACGAACTTGTACCGGGATTATCGTACAATTCCTGTCAGTCCAAATCACACGTAAGGGTCACTACAAGTCTTAAACAGTTATCCAAAAAGTCCGAAACAGAAACCGGCTCGGGGAAGCCGTCCAATACGTTTCCCGAGACAACCGACCCTAAACTGACCCTCCCAAACTATCTCAGATCAACATGGTTAATTCATCAAAAATGTTCAGAATGATGAGAGGAACAAAAGTCATGTTGATCGTGATCAGAGATAAGGTCCAACGCGCCCTCACGCGCCGCCCAAAGTGGCTGCGCGTGAAAGTCACGCGCCTGACACTGTAGCTACAGTGTCACCACCTTCACCCGTTTGTCTATAATACGGGCTTGCCACCCGCGGCTTGACCCGGTTGATTACCCATCAATTCCTACTCGATTTAAATCCAATTTGATCCTAACATGTTTATTATTCTTCCAATTTAAGTTCTGTGTCATTAATTTTCCTTGACAAGTCCATTAACTGGCCATTCAACCCGTGATCAACCAAAAGGGTTGATCATCCCAACTCACTGGTTTCCAAACCAAAATCAAATTAACCTTCCAGGAAGCATCAAAGGACCTAAACGAACTATAAGGAATGATCAATTGAACAAAACGTTACCTGGAAGTAGCCGTCCGAACCTCTGAAATTCCTCTGAAAACGGCAGCCTCTGTCCCAGCTCCACCGTGGCTGGTTGCCCTCGATTTCGATATGGAGGTGTTCTAAACATTCCCAGAAAGCTCACTCAGTGCGTAGGTTGGTCCAACAGTCACCAGAAATCAAAACCCGATTTTCCCTCAAATTTTCCAGAAATGGTTTTCTCTGGTTTTCCTCTCAAATTCTCAGTCCTCACAGCAGCAAAGTGAAACACACTCAATTCTTATTCAGTTTAAACAATCCATACCAGCCAACAGCTCGTGGAAGCCATACTGTCCACTGAAGAATGTTTCCCGCAAAGGTTCGAATCTTTGAAATTAAAAATTGTGGCTTTACTGGATGTATCCAGCCATGTGCTGATGTCTAAAGGGTTTAAACAAATCCCAGCTTTCCAACTCACACACTGATTAATCAATTGGGACACAGAACCACCGCACATGGTGGTGCCGCCCAAGTTCCCCCGTGGTTTGCTACAGTAACCAGGGGTAAAATGACCAAAATGCCCCTGGTTCAAATAATTACCAAAATGCCCCTCACTTCCTAGACCCGTAACTTAGCCATACGAAGTCTGATTTCGGCGTGCCTCCTGTCTACGGACTCAGGGCATCGAGACCTACCTAACGATCCTTGAGTCAAGTGAAAATTAGTTGTCAAACGAAAAGTCAACATTTTTGCCCCTATCGTCCAAATTACAGTAATGCCCCTGAACTTCCGATAGTCATAACTTTTTCCCTGATCGTCTGAAATGGATGTGCCACCAGTTTATGAACTCGTGACGTCCCGAACTACGTCACGGTCATTGGTCAAAGTCCGGTTGACCCACAAATCAAAAAGTCAACAATTTGGCCATATCATTCACAAGGGTAAAAACGTCAATTCATACATTAAATTACAATATTAAAATCCTCGAATTTTCGGGGTGTTACATAATATCACATATACGAGTTTCTCATAAAGCGTGTATTAACTAATTATTGTAAAATCATCCAAAATCACCAATATCGAGAAAACACACTTTATAACCGGCATAAGAATTTTCCAATCAAAATCAATATTCAAAGTCCCGGGCCTAAATCCAAAACTCAATCGACACAAATCTCGTGAAATGTTTCATTAAAATAATAATAAAATATTCATAAAATCAACACACTTTATACCTTTTTCCTCTAAATTATGGAGACTCTTTAAACCCAAAAAAAAAAAAAAAGCAAAATGCGAATATGAAGCCACCAAAGAAATAAATACAGAAAAAAATAAATGTAACCATAATGTCAAAGAACTTGTAATCGATCTTGATAGAAGTACCGTTGTTGAAGGCTTTTCACTTGACCCTCCTTGTTTCTTCTTCTGTCCATCATTGCTTCTTAACAAAAATGTTGATTTATTTCATACGTTTATGAATACCTAAATGACCTCCAATTTTATTTAGTTTTTACATGGATGATATTGATATGATAATTAAGAGGATAAACAGTTCCGATTGTGATGTATGTAAAATGACAATTCAATAAATCAAAAAGGTGGTACAGGAAAGTAATATTAGGGTAGGATGCAAGTATTTTCCAATAAATAACAAGTACATATAACAGAATATATATTGCAAATCGCATGCATGAACAAGAATCAAAGCAGTTTTTCTTGTGTGTTATCTAACTTGAAGTCGTAAGAATTTAATCCCGTGTAAACGTCGTCGTTCATGTTGCTGATAATCATTTTCCCCTTAGTAGTAACGTTGCGCTCCGCGTAGGAGAAAGGAACATCGCACCACGCCTCAGTGGCCAACAACCTTAGCTTCACCATAGTCTTTGCCGGAATAACAACCTTATACACATAAACAGTACTCCTCTTCTTTAGACTACCACTTGATGTCGCTGTGACACCATCACTTTCTCCCTTCTGCTGCTGCATTAATTCTGCAGATTGAATCTCCATCTTTCCACCATCTCCAATCACCGGAAACCCGGGATGGGAGCTACCCTTGACGTTCAACTTGAAAGTGGATGAAATGCTGGAATTCCAAGTCCATGTCCATGATTTTGGACACTCTAGCATCACCTCTATAGTCTGAGATTCTTCAGTACCGTTAACTGCCTCTCCACTCGCCATTTGAACCACCTTTTTGTTGAAGATCCTTGCATCCGACATATGGAAATAGACATTTAAAACCTGAGTTGAAACTAATTCATGCGCTGTCATCACCAATTGTTGCTCTCCCCCAATACTGGGATTGTTGGCATTCAGACCGGATGAAAGTCCATAGCCGTAATGAGTATATCTACTGCAAAAAATTTTGTTAAACATGCTGCGGAGAGCCAAGTGAGTTTGGTCAACTTTGATCGACCAAAACAGTGTCTTGCTGCTGCTGGTGTCATCCGAGTCTGCCACGATCCACTCAACCTCGTCCACCCTCCAGAATTTGCCCAAGGAATTGGACATTATGCGGGCACTTCCATCCGGTTCGGTGAAAACCACATTGACCGACGTTGGGTGGTCCCATGTATCGCCCGAAAAGATCATGTACGGGCGTCTGTTGGTCCATTGGTGTGTGAGAAACATACCGTTACTTATCCTTCGGAACACCACATATTTGGGAAGTTTCACTAGCGATGCCCAATCGATAGCTGTGAAGAAATCCAGCAACCCCTCGTCCGGCGAGGCAGCAGATCCAACTCCCAAGCGTGCCACCGTCAGAGGATTCTTCGACAACAGGATGTGAAGGTGGCGAAGTCGGAGGACGGTATAACTAATGGTATGATTATACTCAAAGACTGGCTAGAACAAGGTACAAGATGGCTTGGATTGGTCTTCAACTCGTTTATCTACCTCGGCAACAATCCATTTTTTCGATTCAGAAGAATCATGCGATGCAGCCAGATATTTGTTGTTGTGACAGCATCTAATGTGAGCTAGTCCTTCATTCCCACTAGTCCTTCCCATCTTCACTTCGAACTTTGCACCAGGGCCCCATGGATCCTATGCAGAGAAGCTCAGAAACCCGGCCGCTGCTAGGCTGACGCCCCCATTCTTCTTTTCTTCATCTTCATGTATGTATCACAAGTATTTGTTGTTTTCATTCAACTTCAGTACCACAAACTTAGACAATGCCATTTTAGCGCTCTCCCTCACTCAAACATTGCATTCCTTACGAAAACCAAACTAATTACTAGCTATATATAATTACCTAATAATAATGAACTCTCTGTAAAAAAGTGGACGTCATATTGCCCGCCGGTGAAGATGTAAGCGATATATGCATTGAGGATAATATAAAAGTTGAGGAATATATATTGCTATAACTAGCTATACACTCTATCCAGATATTTGCAGCGCATTAACACTTGTTTATTTAGAGTGAGTCTATTGATTATTGTTTAAATCATAATTTATTAATTTTCAGTAATTAACTAATCTTCTTGTACCAAAACTTGGAGAGTGGTTTATGATAATAATCATAATCTAATTATATGCCGCCATGTGAAAGCTTCAAGGGTGTGAAGCTAGCTAACTTCAATGTCAAACCTGTTAGAGATCGGGATTCCGGCCATTATATAGACTCGGGAGTTCGGCCCTAAAACCAATTGGTGATAGGGGGAGTTGCCCAAGGCTATATTAGACACACATTCTATTTCCTCTTTTCCGATGTGGGACTCTTATCCTTACATCCCAACACGCCCCCTCACGTGTGGCGGCTCTTCTAGCCAACACATGATGATGTGAGCCCATTGTCCCACATTCCATTCGTATGAGCCCATTGTCTCATACCTCTCTCAACTTTTTTTTTTCAACCACTAGACATGATGATGTGAGCCCATTGTCCCAATTTCCATTTGTATGAGCCCATTGTCTCATACCTCTCTCAACTTTTTTTTTTTCAACCACTAGCATTTTTTCAACCACTAGCAGGTTGTCGTCACTACGCCCCCACGCAGCGAGTGACTGGGCAACGTGTGGCACGTGTGGCAGTTAAGCCATCCACGTGGGTTAACCCGCTCTGATACCATGTTGGATTTCAGAACTTAAAGATTGAAGATCAATGAAGGATCGGAGCCAATTTCAGAAGAGCTTCTTGCTGAGGTAACAACTTCTTCCTTATACTCCTAGCTGGAAAAACTTGTGGATAGGTTAGATTAGGATTTGAGATGAATGATTTGCATTCTAGCTTTTAGGAAAATGAGAAGAATAAGAAAAAATGGATTGATCGAATAAGAGAATGAACTCAGAGGTTTACTGTTTCATTGATGCACAGAAGGTGTTTGAAAAAATACCAATAAGAACAGATTTTCCTTTTTCTTATGCTCTCACCGTCTAGAGAGAGACATACATTCCCTTAATTGATTCTGTGATGATTTTTTACTCATTACATACATTCTTCTCTGTACAATCTGTTAGAGAGGAATGACATCATCACACACACACTTTACATGATTTCTTGCTCACTAAGACACACACTCACACACCTCACTCACGTGCTAACACTAAAAGAATTTAATACAGGTGGCAAGGTTTCATTTAAGTGTTTGATCAGCTGCATTGCAGCTTGATCAAACTTAATCCAGGTGCAGCTTACATTCCAACACCCCTTCCTAAGCTGCATTCTGGTTTGACCCCTAGGAGACCCCTTAGGTAGTGAAATCTTGTCTTAGAAAGAGCTTTAGTTAGGATATCAGCCACCTGATCCTCAGTTCTGCAGTATTGCAGTAGAACTTCCCCATTCTGCATAGAATCTCTGATGTAGTGCACCTTCCTATTGATATGCTTTGTTCTGTTGTGAAAAACAGGATTCTTTGCCATGGCTATGGCAGATTGATTATCACAGTTAAGGACAGTAGGTCCTGACTGTTTTTCCCCTAGATCCTGAAGAATAAACCTGAGCCACACTGCTTGTGTTGTGGCCTCAGCAGCACTTACATACTCTGCCTCTGCAGTTGATAGTGCCACACAATTCTGCTTGATTGAGGCCCAGGAGAAAACACCATTTCCAAAAGTGAAAACGTACCCAGAGGTGCTTTTACTGTCATCTTCAGAGCCCCCCCAATCACTGTCACAGTAGCCTATTAGGATAGAATCTTCACTCTTCCTATACTCTATGCCATAATCCAAAGTTCCTTGAATGTATCTTAGGACCCTTCTTGCTGTCCCAAGATGTTTCTTGGTTGGATTATGCATGTATCTTGACAGTAGACTAGTAGCATACATCACATCAGGTCTTGTGGCTGTTAAGTACAATAAACTGCCAACAATCTGTCTGTAGAGCTGTTCATCAGCAGCTTCACTTCCATCATCTCTTCTTAACCTCTCATTAGCTACTAGGGGAATGCTCACTGATTTACACCCTTTGAGTCCAAATTTTTCAAGCAAGGAAGAAGCATACTTCCTTTGCTGAATAAAAATCCCTGAACTGGACTGAATAACCCCCATTCCAAGAAAATGATGAAGTAAACCCAGGTCTGTCATCTCATACCTCTTCATCATATCTTGTTTGAATTTCTTCATCATTTCAGTGTTATCACCTGTATAGAGGATATCATCAACATAGATAGAAACAATTAAGGTACCTTCACCCTTTTTCACCTTCAAATACAATGTGGCTTCACTTGTGCTCCTTAAGAATCCACAGTCTAGTAGATAGCATATTTGTCTAGACTATACTCTATAGTTGATCAAATGAGGTCTTATGGTGAAGATATAAAAGAAGCAAGGATGGGGCAGAAAATCCTCATAAGCTTAACTAGGACCTATGACCCTATAGTTTCAATCCTAGAGGAAACCAAAGATCTAGATGAAATAAATGTGCAGGAACTGATTGCTTCCATTAAAGCTTATGATCAGAGGCTTGAACTTCACTCTGAAAGTTCCACTGAAAAAGCCTTCTCTAGTCAGTTAAGCCATCCACGTGGGTTAACCCGCTCTGATACCATGTTAGAGATCGGGATTCCGGCCATTATATAGACTCGGGAGTTCGGCCCTAAAACCAATTGGTGATAGGGGGAGTTGCCCAAGGCTATATTAGACACACATTCTATTTCCTCTTTTCCGATGTGGGACTCTTATCCTTACATCCCAACAAAACCTCCAGCTAGCAATAGCAGTACTACTGCAAATTAATCTGCAACCCACAACCATACATGTATGAAAGAGACTCTTTACCTAATTAAAATAGATTAACAATGACTTAGCGACTTATACCAAATATTAGTCTTGCGACATACCTATTGTTAATTATAGTATGCATGTTGAAGGAGAAAGTCAGTCAGTAAAACAATAAATGACTTCATACCTCGCTGTACTGCCCGCCAGCCATGGGTGCTGATAGTACCATGTGCATTGAAGGAAGTCGATATTATATAATTTTAGGACAAACTAACATAAAACCCCGCAAACTATAGGGTGTAAGATATAATCAACCACTTATATTTTACATAACAATTCAACTTAATCTCAAAGATCAGAACTTCAATTAAATCAAGGACATAGAACAAGTAAATTATTCATAATGACTAATCACATACCTGAAATCAGCCATAATATAAACCTTGACCAGAAGTTTGTGTTCTCCTCTCTGTCGAAAGCCGATTACCTAAGCTAATTATTAGGTCATAGCATTGTATTTAGGTCAGACTTAGAGCGAGAGCAGAAACGAACTTTAAGCTAGTCTTGTTCTAAAAGATTTCTTATTATATATAGTCAATAGAATCCATATGGCTAATAGGTAACAAAATATTTTGTATTGATGAAACATATACCATACCTAATTAGGAGTACCAAATTAATTGATGTGATTATCACTATAAGAAATATATGTGCTGGCCTACTATTTTTTGCCTTACGAATATGATTGTCACCTAAGGAAGTCTTGCCTGACGATAATTAGAAGTTGTCGAGAAAAATAACAGCAAACTAGACACGAAGAAAATTGTGGTAAGGCATCCTTTTTTTCATAGGACAATGTGTAACGACCTGGATCTCGAGGAAACGTGAAACTAGAAAATTTAAGGAGAAAATGACTATTTTGCCCTTGGGAAAGTCAAAATGTTGAATTTTTTATTAGGACACCGTTTGAGGGTTCCGAAAAGACCATTACGATGTTCTCGAGATCCTGAGTTCGTAGACAGGCGGCGCTAAAATCGGGAAAAAGTCGTACAAAATTGATCATTTTTCCCCTAAGTCAAAGAGTTTTCTTCGTCAAAGTTAAAATGTTGTCTTTTTAACCAGGACGTTTTTTGGAAATTCTGAAAATGCCATTAGAAAGGTCTCAGTCTCCCGAGTACGTTCACAAGAGGCATACCGGAATTGGAGTTCAGATGGTTTTATTTTGGGTATGAGATGTGTAGGGGCAATTTGGTAATTTTTTTAATGGAAGGAATTTTTGTAATTTCTGCTTGTGAGATTTTTACTTGTGGATGATTAAAATCCCTTATGTTTTTGTGCATCGCCTGCCTTGGACCCGTGGTGTGTGTTGTGTGGATGTTCTTGGTCGGGATAGAAAGAAAAACGCAGAGAGAAGAAAGAAGAGTGGGAAAAGTGGGAGGAAGGGAACAAAGAGAGAAGAAGAGTGATGGAAGTCTTTTCTGAGAACCCAACAAGGAACTCGTGAAGGATTTTTGGGTCAAGGGTTTTGTTAAGCTGTTTTCGACTAAAAACTATGAAAACTAGTCCACAAACAGTTTTCTGGAGTCCCTACGATCCTAACAAGATGCTCAACTAGGATTTTGGACGTTGAAACCCCTAGAAACCATGAAGGTGCACCGTGGCTGATAATCAAAGAATCAAATAGTGTTTCTAAGGTCAGTTTTCCTTTTTTTTAAGTTCATAGATATTTTTCTTAGATGATTTCGAGTAGATTAGAAGAAAAACGAGTGAAAATAGTTGAGTGTGGTGAGAGTTAGAACCAGGTCAAATCGCGGGTTGTACGACCTGTTTTTTAGAGAAAATCGGGTGGGGAAGATAAACAGTAACCGGTACTGTAGCAGGCGTGGCTCCCACACGCAACCACTTTGGGCGGCGTGTAGGGGTGCATGGGTGCACTCACGAGCGGCCAAATTTTCAATGTGGTACTCACTAACCTCGTCCCCCACGGTTGTCCTACTGTAGAGGTTTTGGTCGCTACTCCAATTCCTCAAATTCTGCAGGCATTGTTGGCTCTTACCCCAACACAACTTCAGGCCCTAATGGACCTCAATGTTGGTCCTGCAACCGCCATGGACATATTGCTACCCAATGTCCTCGACTTCTCCAAACTCACGATCATGACCTTGCTCAAGCCTTTGTTACGTTTCATATTACCCGTGCTGCTGCTGACCCCAACTAGTACCTTGACAGTGGTGCCATTCACCATATGACCCTCAATCCTGCTCCTCCACAAACTAAAACCCTTCCTCCACTGACCATGTCATGGTGGGCAACGGTACCACTCTTCATATCAATTATACGGGTAATCTCAAATTTTCCTTTGGTTTTTATGTCTTTAATCTATCAGATTTCCTTCATATTCCTACCCTACTCAAAAACTTGTTATATGTTTCTCAGCTCACTAGTGATGAGCAGGTCACTATCATATTTTCCCTACTCATTTTATCATCCAATACCTAAAACCAAAGATTGTTCCATTCTAGGGCCCCTGTAAAAATGGGTTGTACCCCATCTGTAACGACCCGTCTCAAATTTACAGGATTAATTAAGAATTAAGCGAGGATTAGCGAGACTAATCGGGACTTAGTCGAGGATTATCGGATGTCTGGGGTGAAATTACGATTTTATCCGTAAACGAGGGTAAAAATTTGACTTTTGACTTAGGAGGTCAATGCACGAGGATCAAGAACCATTATGTAGATCGAGTCGATACGAGTCTGTAGATAGGTGGCACGTCGAAATCGGATATCGTACGGGAAATTTATGGGTCACGAAAGGTCCCGAGTACTATTTATAGTGGCACATTTTACGAGGCAAAGTCAACCTTTGTCTTGTTGTGGGCCCCAGATATTTGTTTCAGGCCCAATGGATGAGTGACAAGTGTCACTCATCCATTGCTCACTCGCCTCACTTACATGAATTTGCACCCCTCCCATTTCATTCGATCCAAAACCGAAACCCCTTCCCTATTTCAATCCATCCTCATCCCATCATCTTCTTGAGGACTCTTGAGAGACTAAGAGTGAGGCTGATAGGTTGGTAGTAGACGACGGAGCTAGGCGGTGGCCGGAAAACGGTGAAAAAGGTCAAACCAGGAACCCATGGTTTTTGAAATTTCCTCATCCCATCATCTTCTTGAGGACTCTTGAGAGACTAAGGGTGAGGCTGATAGGTTGGTAGTAGACGACGGAGCTAGGCGGTGGCCGGAAAACGGTGAAAAAGGTCAAACCAGGAACCCATGGTTTTTGAAATTTCGAATTTGGGCTATAGACGTTTAAGGTTGTTTATGATGATCTGGGGATGTCCTCTGAGCTCACACGAGCTGGCAGGTATCAAAATCGATGGGAAAAGACCACGGGATGGCGATGGGTTCGAGGTTGAAGATGGTCGTGACTTGTTAAGCTTGGATAGGTAATTTCAAGACTTTTTCTTCTGATCTTGGGTCCATGGGTCGATTTCTGGGAGGTAGACGAAGCTATAGAATCAAAAATGGTAGAAAACGGTTGGGTTTTGATGGTGTTAGCATCAGGTCAAGGTCGCGAGTCTGCAAACCCGGTTCAGCGAGGACGATGATGTTGTGGTAGGGTGACGTCATCATATGTCAGATGTCAGGCCACGTGGCCAATTAATTGTCAGTGCCCAGTCAGCCTGACATGTCAGTGACGTGGACCAATCAGATGGTGCCACATGTCACTGACATGTCAAACACGTGGACCCGTGAGCTACTGACATGTGGCACTATTTGCTGGAACGTGTCAGATGTCAAACTGTCAGAGATGATGTCATGTTGAAGTCAACAGTGACTTTGACCACTAACTGCTAACGTCGGCGTTGACTTTTGACCAGCCACATTTGACCCGCACATGGGGGCACGTGGCCATATATTTCGAGGTGGTACGAGGACCATTTTAAAAGTTTCGACTATACGAATCCAATGGTGGTGGTTTCGAGTCGATCAGAGATTGTTAGGTTGTCAAATTGAGGTTTAAAGCCTAGGGAAGCGTGTTCGGGACACATTGACTTTTTCGGGAATGTTAGGTGTTCTTGATAAGGACTTGTCTAGGTTGGTAGTAACCTTTGAGTTTATTTTGGACAGGTCCAGATGACCCGGAGAGGTTGGATTAGCTCGAAGAGGCTTATGACATGCGTATCGAGGCGCAACTTGGACGGTATGTGAGTGGACCTTTTTTGTGTGAATATGATGAGTGCATAAGTGTTTTATATTTGTTTATGAACATGATTTTACATGCCATGAGTGCATGTGATTTAAATATGAATTGTTTGGCATTTTCGGAGGAAAATGCGTTAATGCACGTAGTTCGAGATTTCTGTGTTATGTGATATTTGGGCTTCAGCCAAGTGTTTTACGTGCATATTCTTTACATGATTTTATATGATTTTGAGAGTTTCATAGAGAAGCGTGAAATCGAGGGTTTGAGACACAATTTTAAAGGATTTCACGGTTATGCGTGAAATCGAGATTCAGGCACGAGTCCTAGTTGAACGAGCTTGACTTGATTGAAGTCAAGGATGATTTTGAAAGTGATTTGGAAATGAGAAATGGTTTTTGGATTTGGAAATATCTTTCAAGCATATGACCCAGTTGATTTGAGGTTTGACTTGGAGTATAGTCAAACGTGAGATAAGTCGAGTTACAACCCAGTTACAAGATTTCGAAATATATTTTGGGCATGAAACCCAGTTGTAAATTTGATAGGATTCAAGGAATCCTATGTGTGACACTATGGCTTAGAGTCCTGGATGATCGAGTTAGAGTCCCGGTCGATGATGATATTCGGGTTCAAGTCTCGGATGATATGATGCTTGCCTCTGGACTGCGAATGTGTTTCTTCCGGAGAGGTCACGATGCACTGCTTGTGGTCGAGTAGCCACTAGAGGCTAAGGCTGAAGGGGGCTCGAATTAGGAGTGCTGATGTTATCTGAGATTGATCGATGATGTGTTCACGATGATCTAGAGATAGTCGCGGCGGGAGATGTGTTTACGGTGACGCACTAGGATTGTGAGCGATGCTAAACTATTTGCACATGTGTTAGGATTGGAATAGTGACTAACACTAAGATGAGGTTGGGATGAGTTCCCATGTGTTCAATGATTTGGGATGAGACCCCGTACTTTTTTTCTATGATGTGGTTTTAGACTGAGACCCTATATGATTTGGTTTTGGGCTAAGAGCCTACTGAGGTACTGGCTTCGATTGAGAAGCATTTTTCACGGAGATTTGATTTGGGAAGCAATATGTCTTGCTTCCAAGAAAATATTTGAAATGAGGTTTTATGATGCATGCAGGTTTTTACGTGAAGGTTATAAATGTGACTTTCATTAAAATGCTTTTTATAAACTGTCATTTTTTTCCACTTACAACTTTTATGGTTTTTAATACCCTTCAGGTTGATCACGGATGTAGGATGTAGCAGAGATCGAGACATCACATGCCACCACCAATCCTAGAGTACTCTGATGAACCCCGAGTGGGGGACGTGTTTATCCCTGGTCTGACACACGGTGTTAGATGGGAGCAAGCACATCCCACGATAATCCAGGGGGATTGGGATGGGTGCTATCAAAGTGGGTTGTAGTAGAGATTGAGACATCACATGCCACCATCGATCCTAGCGTACTCTGTTGAACCCCGAGAGGGGGACGAGTTTATCCCTAATCTGACACGCGATGATATACCAGAATAGGTACATCCCACGATAATTCAGAGGGATTTGGATGGGTCTTGTCAAAATAGTATCAGATCGTGAGATTGCTCTTAGAGTGACGCGCATATGTTGGATGTGATGTCTCTATAGTGGTGACAACCTTCATCAACCTGATTGTTAGGGTGAGAGTATGAGGATTCAGTGGAATCGAGCCCTGGTTAGGTTACATTTGGCACATGATGTGATGGTCTAGGGTTCAATTGGCACATGATGCCGTGTTTTAGTATGGTTTGATCTCGAGTCGGATCGATGTTCATGTGAACCCAATGGCTTAGAGTCGAAGTGTTACTGGTGGACTAGGTCCCAGTATAACGACTTTGAGAGTAGGGACCGTTAGACGGTCATGTCAGATTGAGGATTTTGATTGTCATAGTATGCCATGTTCAGTGTGTTGAGTCCTGGAGGGATTTTGATTGGCAGGGGATACCACGGTATAAATGTTGTGTGGCATGGTGTGTCCTGATGGTGACATGCCATGGTTGTGCAGTGTTAGACACTGAGTAAGGCCAAGTTTCTTGTGGGCCCAGTGGCTGGAGAACGTAGAGTTACGAGTAGATGAGATCCTTAGATGGATGTTGGTTGGTTAAATACCAATTGTCCAAGTATACCGACTTTTTGGACTCGAGAGTGATAGATCAGTCAGCAGGTTTGTGATAACCCTAATTTGAGATTTATTGGACAAGTTACCAAGAGTGTGGTAACTGTGGACCGATCGGGGATACTATGCGTTGAGCTGCTGGTACCTGAGATGAGTTGACCACATGGGTATGGAGTCTCGATAATGGAACATTTTTGGGATTGGTCTGCACTCGGTTATGGTAGACGTTACTATCGATAGACGTGGACGAGTCCTATCGAGTTGGATAGGCTCATGTTATAGTGACGACTGAGACGATAGAGATTCACCAGTCGTGACAATGATACAGAGGTGTATAAGTGACGCTTAGTACGAGCAGAGATTCTGGATTCGACTCGGATACAATTGAGTGTGATCATAGAAGGAGATGCTGAGCTTTGGGTGTTGGCAAGTGCGTCGCACTACCTCAGTGGAGGTGACTGAGATGAGTGGAATTTACTTGGATGAGTGAAATGTACCCTAGGTATCCTTGGATGGATCGCACGAGTGTTGGGTGCTGGAGTTGATCCCATAAGAGTTGGGACATGTGAATCAGTATGCCAACGGGGATGGTGATGGAAGAAGCCGAAGAGAATCAATGGAAGTGTGTAGCCTTGAAAAATGATTAAGCTTTACAACAACTATCAGAGAATACTCTTAGTCGGAGGAGGTGAATTTACTTTTTCCGTTTGCTTGGCCAGATCTCCTGGCTAGGCCGTCAACATGATGCAAGACTTGAGACACAAGGGTGTGCTTAGGGGTTGTAACTATAAAGGTTGAACGTGAGAATCATGTAGTGATGAATGACATCCTTTTGGATGTGCATAAACTGTATGAAACGGGCATGCGATACTTGGTGTTTATGCTCCAGCAGGATAACGTAGGATGAACTTTGATGTCATAATCTTGGATCATCCTTTATTCTTCCCTATGTGGGTTGATGAGGAGTGATATGACAAATAAAGGGTTCAAAGAGGGTGTAAGACCCTATGACCCGAAACCTGGTCATTAGTTGAGAATGAGAGCTAGTATGGATCATAGGAGAATCGAGTGGTGTTGTGACGATCGAGGTGATCAAGATAATTGAGAGGGTTCAAGGATTGTATGAGCCGAGATGCTCAGGGCCCTGTAGGCCAGAAGAACCCTAGTGATCATGCATGTGCTTACCTCTACTAGTAAGTATTCGACGAGATCCAGATACGCCCACGACGGGTGAGATGTCGACATGTGCATCGACAAGGTACACGAGACAACCATTTGGGCAATGACATGAGATACGATGTGGGGACTCAAGAACGAGTCGAGATCAAAGTGGCGCAGCGAAAACGCAATAGAGCCGGGGGTTGTCGGCTAGTCACGATAGTTTTCTTGGACTTAGAGAGTTTTAGAAGAAAGTTGTATCTCTATGGACAGTGGGTTACGGTTGCAGACCATTTAGTGACAGAGGATAGGGGATCGCTTAGTGTGAGCAATGATGATAGCTTGAGATAACAAGATCTAGAGGATGATTGTCTGATCAGATGCTAAGCTGGAGGTCAGCTTCGATTGTCAGATGAGAAGAAACATCAGGCTGAAAAGCTGACTACTACGTTAGCTTTGTATAGAAGACTTGCTGGATTGAGTGACAGGTGAGATCGACAAGTGTCGGTGTCTCGAGTGAGACTTACGAGCCGACGTGTGATTTCTCAAGATTCAGAAATCGAAACTCGGTTGGTGAGAACTGAGTTGGAGCTTTGGAAGCTCCGGTGATAGTGGGTACCGACGTGTACGGTGGGTTGTGTCAGACGTGCACGTTTACATGATAGTTGTAACGACCCATCCCGGAATTCGGGATTAGATTGGTAACTAACCATGATTAATGGGGGTTCGTCGGTGATTAGTTGGGTGGAATCAGACGAACGTGGCAAAATGACCGTTTTGCCCCTAGTCGTGGGTGAAATGTTGACTTTTTATTTGGGCGGTCAAATGGACCTTGCCCGATAACCGTGACGTAGTTTGGGACGTCACGAGTTCATAGACAGGTGGCACGTTCGATTCCGACATTCGTGGTGAAAGTTATGACGTTCGGAAGTCCTGGGGCATTTCCGTAATTTGGACGAAATAAGGGAAAATGTTGACTTTTTGATCGGGAGGTCCGATGGTCGAGGGCCAAGGACTGTTAGGAAGGTCTTGATGCCCCGAGTACAACGACAGGCGGCACGCGTGAAACGGACATCGGATGACCGAGTTACGGGTCACGGAAGTTGGAGGGCATTTTGGTAATTATTGTCCTGAGGGCATTTTGGTCATTTGCACGGGTTACTGTAGCTCAACCGTGAAAATAGAGCCTGCACGCCGTCCTGGGTGGTGCTCTGATCGGGCTATTGTTTAAGGCATTAGTGGGCTGGTTAGTGGGGATTTAATTAAGCAAATTGGGACAATGGAGCATGGTTTGGTGCCTAGATCAGGCCACGGGGACAATTTAAAATTCTGGGTTTTGGGAGCCGTTGCGGGGACAAAGTCTCAGTGGAATCAGAGGGATTCCCACGAGTTGCCGTCCATTTTGATCGATTAACAAAGTGTTGGAAGTGTTAGTTTTCATTTTGGAACCACAGAGAGAGCTGAGAGTTGAGAGAACTGGGTCGAGAAGGAAAAATCAGAAATTGGAGGGAAAATTGGTTTTTCAATTTTTGAGGAGTGTTAAGCCAAACAGTGATTGGGTTTAGTTTTCTGGGTTCATTACGAACCCAACCGTACAAACATTGAGGGAGGTTGATCACGGTTTGTCTAGGAACTCAAGCTCCAGTTTCTGGAAAATCGCAGTGTTGCGGACGACGACTTCTAGGTGAGTTCGTGTTCAATTGGTCGTGTTAGAGTGTTCTATTAGGTCCCCTTAAGCTCCTGTTTAGGTTAATTTGGAAATGGAATTGAGTTGAGTGAGTTTGGAATGTCGACCCGATTTGAGGTCCGAGTTTGGATGGATCGATTTAGTCAGTGTCGAGGCTAATAGATGACATAGAACTGGAATTAAATGGTTATAGAAGAGGTTAGGATCAAAAAGGAAAGGAATTGATTGAGAATTGATAGCTATCTAACCGGGTTGTCACGCGGGTTGCAGGACCCGTTTGCAGAGGAAACGGGCGAAGAAGGCGAACTGTTCACAGTCACTGTAGCAGGCGCGTGGGTGTCACGCGCAGCCGCTTGCGGCGGCGGGTGACGGCGCGTGGGTTCGATTTTCAAGGTGAGTTCAAAATGACTTTTGTCCTACACATTGTAACGAACATTTTAACGTTGATATCGAATTTATCGGACACCGTTTCGATGTTATTCCGAGGGTCCGAAGATTTATGTTACGTTTGTAATTAACGATTAATTCCCAGAAAATTATGGGAAATTAGTATGCTGTTATGTAAGCCCTTAGTGACACTAAAGTATGTTTTCGAACAGGATTTGGAATTTCTGTAAATATCGGAAATTACGGGCATGCGTGCGGCGCAAAACCGAGCCTTATGGATGGTGTTTGAGTGGACGTTGCTTTCAAAATTTAATGCATGCATAAATTATTTCTATGATTTTATGATTATGATTATAAGTTGTGATTGATTTTGATTTCCGTATTTATACGTATTCGATTCCCGTATTTATACGTATTTTTACTATACATGTGAAATTACACGTATTTCGAGACTATGGTCACTCGTGTGCTTAATGATGGTTTAATGAAAGAAGTTATATGAAATGGGTGTAAAATGATTTAAGAAGGTTGTTTATGGTTTGCGAGTGTGACTTACGATTTTGACACGTTTTTCGAGAATGTTCCGGATTTGCACGTTTTACGAGATTTCGAGTTATTGTGATTTGATCACTGTTGATGTTTGAATCTGGGAATTGAAATGAGACTTGTAATTTTGAGGATTTTAAAAAATGGGTATTGAGTATGTTTTGATTGGATCGTGATTTTGGTGATTATGATTGTGGTTTTGGTGTGTTGAAAATAAGATTTGAGAAAGAAGTGATTTCTAAGAATTAAAATGGATTTGAAAAAGGTGATTTCGGGCTTGATGCTCGGGGCGCAAAAGTAACTTGATTTACGAGATTTCGGTTTTCGGAAATAATAAAGCGGATTCTTGGTTTGGGTTCGGGATGATGCTTTCGGATGCCGGCTTACGGAATCATTGTTGCGAATTCGAATTCGGGAATGAAAAGGGATTTAATAAAGTCATTTGGTCTGATTTTGCATGCCCCGTGTTTCATGATAATTTGATTATGTTTGTGAAGTATGATTTGGGAAAATGAATGTGGAAATTCGGACCATGGGTCCTGTTGTGAAAAATGTGATTTCGGGATGGATCCCGCGTTGTTGTGATTGATAAACGTTTTGGGGTTTAAAGACTCGTTGAAAACTGTTTTGGGTTTAAAGAGCCGGGTGCTATTGCTGGAGCACGTTTTGAGTTTAAAGACTCGGTTAATTGATGACGGGGGAGGGCCCTTAATGAGTTTAAAGACTCGTGAGTTTAAAGACTCGGTTACTGTGATACCCCCGAGGCCTATTGATTATGTTCTGAGTTTAAAGACTCGTTGATATCCCGGGAAGGCCTGTTTATGCGCATGGTTTTGAGTTTAAAGACTCGGGCGCACTTGATATCCAGCAAAATGATTGACTTGTGGTTTATTGATGATTTATGACGTTTCGGTTGAGTTGGGCAGTGGCCCGGTGTAACGACCCGTCCCGAATATCGGGATTTAATAATATTTAATTATGATTTACTAATCTGGGATTAGTTGGACCGATTTCGGACGAATTGTGCAAAATGACCGTTTTGCCCCTGGGCGTGGGTAAAACATTGACTTTTAATTCGGATGGTCAAATGGACTTTGACCGATGACCGTGACGTAGTTTGGGACGTCACGAGTTCATAGACAGGTGGCACGCTCGATTCCGAGGTTCGTGGTGAAAGTTATGATGAACGGAAGTTCAAGGGCAGTTTCGTAATTTGGACGAAATAAGGGGAAATGTTGACTTTTTGACCGGGATGTCTGATGGCTGAGGGCCAAGGACCATTACGTAGGTATCGTCGATACGAATCCATTGACAGGCGGCACGCCGAAATCGGACTTCGTACGAGGAAGTTATGGTCTGAATCGTGAAATCGGGGAAGTTACGTCTCGGTAACTGTGTTGATTATTTTATTCTGAAAGGGTTGTTGGAGGAAACTTGGATGAGTGACAAGTGTCACTCATCCGACGGCTTGATTGGATCTTGATCCACTAATCATAAACTATATACTAAAGTTCCACTATGTAATTATTTAGAATTAAAATCCCTGCTTTTGATCTGAACCATCCATCTCACTCCCCAGATTGCATCACAGCCGTCCATCTCATCTCTCCCTTCTATTTCTGATCAGTCCTCAACCGTGTACACCCAAACTTCAATTTTCATCTACCCTTAATCTCCTCCCTATCCACTGAAATTGTGAGCGAAAATTGGAGAGAATTGAATTTGATTCGAACTGAGATTACACGGGGGATTGACTGAGTGAGGGAGACTGAGAAATCGAAAATTTGGTTTTTGGGAGGGAAATTCGAAATGGATGATTTGAGCCGTGAGGATCGAATTTGTTGATTCAGTTTGACTTCTGGGATCAAAACGATCAGCTTTGCAGCAAGAACGACGGGAAACCGTGTCGGATTGAGGAAGAACGGAGCTTCCATGGCAGCTTCATTTCGAGCTTGAGTTCAACAGGTTAGAGGTATGAATTCATCAAATTGATTTTGCAGAAACATCCCTTACACTCTCACGATGCTTACTCTATGAATTAATTTGGAAATCAGGGACGGAATCGGTGAACCCGAATTGGAAACCCGTCAAGAATCGATCGAGAGTCGTGAGGATTTGGACCCTAAATTGTGTAATTCGATTACAGAACTTAAATGGCGATGGATTAGATGGGATCAGTTGAATGAACAGATTGAATTGATGTCGAATTGGGTGTGATTGAACCGGGTCCTATCGCGGGTTTTTCAACCCGTTTTACAGACAAACGGGTGAGAGGGATGACTGTGCGGGTACTGTAGCTGGCGCGTGGCTTCCACGCGCAGCCGCTTGCGGTGGCGCGTGGGGGCGCGTGAGTGCGAATCCCGAGGTATGATCAACATGAATTTTGTCCTATACAATGTAACGAACATTTTGGCGTTGGTTTCGTGTCGATCGGATTCCGTCTCGATATTGTTCGGGACGTCCGAAGGTTTTAAATCCAGTTTAAAAATACTTAAAAATTCGGGAAAATTACAGGACTTTAATGGGATGTTAATGTGGAGGTTAGTGACCCTCTAATGTGATTTGGACAGGATTGGGAGTCCCGGTGTTAGTGGTGTGGCCCGGGAAGGCCTATAGCACGCGTATCGAGGCGCTCGGTTAAACGGTCTATGAGTGGACATTGGTTTTATAAATTCGATGCATGCATAACTGTTTCATGATTGTTATAATTGTGATTATATGATTTATTTTGGATATCAGTGAATTTATATGTTTTCACGCATTTCAAGGCGATTTACGTGTTTGCACGTGAATCGAGGTTTTCTGGATTTGCACTGATTTCCATAAATATGGATGGATATGATTTCATGAAACGGTTACGGATTTGATAAAGTAAAATCGGGCCAGGGGTCCAATTAACTTGTGAAATCGGGCTAGGGGCCCAGTTGACTTATGAAATCGGGCCAGGGGCCCAATTGATTTATGAAATCGGGCCAGGGGCCCAGCTGATTTATATATGCGATTTCGGGTCGGGGACCCTAAAATGGAATTGAATAAATGATTTTGGATTTAAATCAACTATTTGGACTTATGACGGTTTTATGGAAATTCGGGGCAGGGCCCTTGTGATATTTTGTAAATGAATAATAAAATGTGTTCCATAAAACCATCTCGATATGAGGATATATATATATCCTGGTGTCCTCCAAGTGTCGGGGACACTGGAGAAGTCACGGTGCATTGCCTGCGAGGGCTCATTGTACGGAGCTACCGGACCGTATAGTGATCCAGGAGCAGGATTGCTAGACGTCATGGACGTCAGACATCGGGGATGTCAGAGATATGGACCCGGTGAGACCCCGGGCAGCACCCATTGCTTAATACCGTGAGATATGACGTCTGGAATGTCAAGCGTCTAGGACGCTAGGCATCGGGGATGCCGGAGATGGAAAAATAATAAATGAATATTACTGGATTGATGAAATAACTCTTGGATTGACTTTTGGAAATTGAAACTATGCTTTGGTTTCCGGGCTAAGGCCCTAATGGTTATTTCTAAATAAATGTGTGATCATTGGTTTTTGGCGCATGCATATGTTTTTACTGAGGGGCATAAATGTCTTATAAATGTTTTAAACAGACTTGTTTATTTCCGTCCACTCACAGCTTTTGTTTTTAATGCCCTTCAGGTTAATTCCGGATGCGACTGCAGCAGAGACTTGAGCATCGCACACCTCCTCCATCGATCCTTACGCACTCTGGAAGCCCGTATAGGCAGTGGCAATAGGTTATCCCTTGTCTAACACCTCTTGTCAGACGGGAGCATGGCACATCCCATGGCAATCCCGGGGGGGATTGGGATGGGTCGTGTCAAGTGGTATCAGAGCAGGTTTTGCTCTTTTGTGCGCGAAGGACGAGGGTGTGATGTCTCTTTGGGCTGCATTTCCGTTGTCAACCTGATAGATAGTTTTGGGTTTGTATGGTGAATTGGGTGTGTTTGGCCTGATACGCCGTGCATTGATGCGATTCAACCCAAGTGGGGTTGTATACGATTAAATAGTAATGTGGGACCGTCGGTTCGGTCAGGTGATGATGGATTGATGCGCTACTGGGCACAACTGGGTTCAGGGAACCCCAGTGGAATAAGGGTTTAAAAATGCGAAACTCAGTTGAGTAATGGTCTAATATGTGGACCCTGGTAGTGTTGGCTAGTGTACGGGTGTTGGTGCATCAGAGTTAGCCGATGACCTTCGTGGTGGAACCCACGAGGGAACCCACGTTGAGTTGACGATTGGATTGGATTTGACGTCTATGCGATGTTAGGACCGCGGAGTCGGTCAGGTTGTGGATTTTACTGCAGAAGGCAGTTGGGTTCAGTGGAACCCTAGGGTGTGATCTTGGAACCCTAATTTATAATCGATGGGCTGGAAAAGTGAACTTTAATTGAGAACTTGTGCTGCGACGAGCGGCTGAGGTCTTGGATGACCATGTGGATGACTCTAGTGAGTCTTATGGGTTTCGATCTACAGGTACGGTTATGAGGAAATATGGAATCCCGTGTTGGGTCGAACATTAGTGTGACGTGTGGATACGGATCTTGACAACGATGACTGTTGGTCGACAGTTGTGTCTAGATAACTGGCTATCGAGGGTATTTAGTGTGGTTTTAATGCTTGGGGATCAGGGGATGTTCAGGGAACGTCCATTTTTCCTGATGTGCTGATGGCAAAAACTGGAGGTACCCATGGTCGTGGGGTACGAGGGGTGTTACGGGATCGTCGTTCGGAATGAACGGAGGTCCAGGGTAACAACTTTGCACACGGTGTGCTAGCATGGATGTTCGTGTGCTATGTATGGATGTTGGTATGTTGGTACTTTTATGCCAATACTAGTATGGATGCCTGCGTGCTGATACTAGTGTTGATGATGGTGCGTTGGTGCTAGTACTAGCGCTGGTGCTGGTGTCAGTGATGGTGATGACGATGAGCCACGAGTTGGGGTGTGACTCTGTCATGATGGGCATGTGATCGGTATCTGCGACTCAGTGGTGGTTGAGTCTTGGACTGGATGGGATCCAGTGGAGGTTGTGACGTGTTGGGATAAGTCCCAACAGGTATATGATGACAAGTGATGAATGGATAAAAAGATATGATTGGAACTTGAGCAATCTAGGGACGATGTTCCCTATGTCATGCGAGTTGGTGGATTTGTAGAGTTGTGGTCAGCTCCGAGATTGGTAAGTTTGTGTACTGCTTATATCCCCTGAGAGTACAAGGAAATTGTTGAAATTGGAAAAGTCGAGGAAAACCATTCGTGGTAATGATGTGGGAGTTTGTGATTGTGAATCACTTGGAACCTGAGGATTGAACCAGTAAAGGTTGAGATGTGAGACGAAGGCAGTTGGGTATGCACAGTTGTGGATGTCCCGTTTGGAGTCGGGGTGTGTGCATACATGAGTATTGGCGGACGTGAGGTCCGAGTGATGAAATGATTTTGGACACGCGGTGGTCCAAGTGAGGTATGGACGTGAGCAGTCCAGTGGTTGGACTTGACATCTCATTGGGAGCATGTCTGTTTCCAACATGGTTGGAACTCCCGATTTGGGGAGAGTTGTGATTGGGAGACGAGAGGAGTGCTCGTTTCCACATCGGTGATTGGTATTCCGAAGTCTTTGGGGTTGACTTCTTATTTCCTGCCGTGGCAGATGATGATTGTTGCTACCAGTACGTTGAGCGTGTATTGGTAGGTGGACCCATGTTTGGCCTTGGGTCATTGGACACAAGGGGTTGTGCGCGATTTTGGATTTGGTGGGGAAATGCGAGGTCATCTTTCCACCAAGGGAAATTTGGCGAATGATTCAATGAGGGTGTAAGACCCTACGATCAGCTTTCAGATGGATTGCTTGCTATGTGAGCATGTGTGGATCCTAGGTGGATCTGATTTGTGATGTTGTCGACTTTGGGCATGGTGACGATCTAGGATCGTGATGTTACTTGTCGGATGACGTAGTGATGGATCTGGGTCGTGATCGTGATGATCCAGATTGGATGAGAGTTTATCACTCTTACCTTGGTATGTGAGTCGTAAATGACGGGACTGAACTTCTTTTCGGAGTGAAGTCCATATGGTTGTTACTCGGGTGAGCAAGTTTCCGATGTGGTCGGATTTCGTCAACCTTTGACGTGGGGATATTGGGATTGGCTTCCCTATGAAGTCAATCGAGTGTTTTGAACAGGCAACCGATAGGTTCGGTTTTGTTACGTTTTGGTGGACGTAAACGAGATTTTGGGTTTTGGAATCGAATTTCTGGGTGACGATTCATGAGTCGATTGCGAAGCTCGAAAATGGATTACTGGATTTGGGTGCGGAATGATTATTCCAATGCTAGCTTACGGAATAATGATTTCGGATTCGGATTTGGAAATGGATTAAAAATGTGATGTCTGGGTTCGGATTCGGGATTTCTTACGAAATTGCGGATTCGGATTAGGAATTGAAACTGGTTGACAGGTGGAGTTCGTTTTGTCTCATGCTGGTCAGGGCAAATGTACTCCATTACTAGAACGTGTGTGGCCACAACCTGGGTGGTTGTAGGCGGATTGATGGATAGATGTACGTACAGGGTACGTTGTATGAGGATTGATACTGGTTAGGCAGAGTGGTGCCTAATGGCGGTACATGGGATGTACCCGTGGTGTGTGATCAAACGTGTTGGCAATCGGCTTGGTTCCGATATCATTTGTTGGTTGTGATTGTGGACTGGACATTGGATATTGTGCGCTGTGCAGAGTGATTTTGTCGGGTTCAGTGATTGTATGAAGCAGGTGCTCTTAGCCATGGTTGGCTAGTGGAACCCTAGTATTGAGATGTGTGATCACTGCTGGGCTGGTATTCAATGTGTTCCAGTTACACCACTTGTTACGTACACTCAGGATGAGTGAATTGGTGGTCAGAGTTACCACGTGTAGCTTTGTGTGACTTGATCACACAGTGATATTTCCAGCGTCTTGGTTCGCTGAGGGAGTCGGCGATTATGGACATTGAGAGTATTTTGTGTCGCAGGATTGGGCTTGCCCTGCGAATGGTGATCATGTGGTTGATCTTGCGCTACATCGAGAGTGATGTTGTGCGTGGTGTTGTCACTGACTGGCAGATGGTTGGGGCTTTATCAGGGTGGTAAAGTTTAGTGATGACAGTTTGACTGATGGTGTCAGCATGGACTGACAAATGAGATTTGGTGACTCCCAATGGGAGCAAATGTAAGGATATATTGGCAATGGAAGGGAACCGTTTAGCTGAAGGAGTCAGCTAAATGGTTAGGCGATTTTATCGCGGATCAGGTGATCATTTCCACTCGAGGTGGTCGAGTGTTGTTGCTATTATGACGTATGACTGTGATGGGATGTCTGGGTGCAGACGAGGCTGGTGTTGACCCAGTATGTGGGTGTACAGGTGTACACATGGTATGTGGTCGAAATGTTTTCCACAAGGTGGTTGTGGAATAAGGTTATTGGTAATTTCGAGGATGAAATTACGTAGATCGAGGACTATTTATAATGGCATGTTTTACGAGGACTATTACGTAGGTCGAGTCGATACGAGTGCGTAGACAGGCGGCACGTCGAAATCAGACATCGTACGGGAAAGTTATGCGTAACGAAAGGTCCCTAGTACTATTTATAATGGCATGTTTTACGAGGCAAAGCTAACCTTTGTCCTATTTTTGGGCCCCAGATATTTTTTTAGGCCTAATGGATGAGTGACAAGCGTCACTCATTCATTGTTCACTCCTCTCATACGCATGCATTTGCACCCCTCCCATTTCATTCGATCAAAAATCGAAACCCTTCCCTATTTCAATCCATCCTCATCCCATCATCTTCTTGAGGACCCTTGAGAGACTAAGAGTGAGGCTGAGAGGTTGGTCGTAGACGGCGGAGCTAGGCGGTGGCTGGAAAACCGTGAAAAAGGTAAACCCCGGAACCCATGGTTTTTGAAATTTTGAATTTCGATTGTGGATGTTAGGGTTGTTTCTGATGATCTAGGGATGTCAACTGAGCTCACACGAGCTGGCAGGTATCGAAATCGATGGGAGAGGACCATGAGATGGCTTTAGGTTCGAAGTTGAAGATGGTCGTGACTTATCGAGCGTGGATAAGTAATTTCGATACTTTTTCTTCTGATTCTGAGTCCATGGGTCGATTTCTGGGAGGTAGACGAAGCTGTAGGATCAAAAATGGCATAAAACGGTTTGGTTTTGATGGTTTTAGCACAGGGCTAGGCTCGCGGGTCTACGCGACTCAGTTACAGAAATCTAGGTTAACTCGGCTTGGCGAGGATAATGATGACGTGGCAGGGTGACATCATCATCTGTCAAATTTTAGGCCACGTGGCCAATGGGAGGCTGCCACTTGGCAGTTGTCAGGCCCAGTCAGCTTGACATGTCAGTGACATGGACCAATAAGATCTTCCCACGTGTCACTAACATGTCAAACACGTGGACCCATGAGCTGCTAACACGTGGCATAGTCAGCTAACAAGTGTCAGATGTCAGACCGTCAGAGATGACGTCATGTTGACATCAATAGTGACGTCAGCGTTGACTTTTGACCAGCCACATTTTACCCACGCATGGGGGCATGGGGACACATTTTGAGGTGGGACATGGACCATTTCAAAGGTTTTGACGATATGAATCCAATGGTGGTGGTTTCGAGTCGATCATAGATTGTTAGGTTGGTCAAATTGAGGTTTAAAGCCTAGGGAAGCGTGTCCGAGACACGTTGACTTTTTTTGGAATGTTGAGGGTTCTAGGCATGCGTATCGAGGCGCAACTTGGACGGTCTTTGAGTGGACTATATTTTATGAATATGATGCATGCATAAATGTTTTATATGTGTTTATGAACATGATTTAAGATGCCATGAGTGCATGTGATTTAAATGTTAATGTTTTGGCATTTTCAGAGGAAAATGCGTTAATGCATATAGTTCGAGATTTCTGTGTTATGTGATATATGGGCTATGGCCAAGTGTTCTACGTGCATATGCCTTACATGATTTTATATGATTTTGAGGGTTTCACAGAGAAGAGTGAAACCGAGGGTTTAAGACACAATTTTAAAGGATTTCACGGAGATGCGTGAAATCGAGATTCGGGCACGAGTCCCAGTTGAACGACATTGACTTGATTGAAGTGAATGATGATTTTGAGTGTGTTTTGGAAATGAGAAATGGTTTTTGGATTTGGAAATATCTTTCGGGCATATTACCCAATTGGTTTGAGGTTTGACTTAGAGTATAGTTAAACATGAGATAAGTCGGGCTATGATCCAGTTACGAGATTTCGAAAAATATTTCGAGCATGAAATCCAGTTGTAAATTTGATAGGATTCGAGGAGTCCTATGTGTGATACTATGGGTAAGAGTCCGGGATGATCGGGTTAGAGTCCCGGTCGATTATGACATTCGGGTTCGAGTCCCAGATGATATGTCGCTCACCTCTAGACTGCGGATGTGTTCCTTTCGAAGAGGTCACGATGCACTGCATGTGGTCGAGCAGCTGCTGGAGGCTATGGCTGAGGGAGGCTCGACTTAGTAGTGCTGATGTTATCTGAGATCGATCAGTGATGTGTTCAAGATGATCTAGAGATGGTCACGGTGGGTGATGTGTTCACGGCGACATGCTAGGATTGTGAGCGGTCCTGAGCTATTTGTACATGTTCTAGGATTGGAATCGTTACTGACACTGAGATGAGGATGGGATGAGTTCCCACGTGTTCTGTGATTTGGGCTGAGACCCCGTACTTATTTTCTATGATGTGGTTTTGGGCCGAGACCCTGTATGATTTGGTTTTCGGCTGAGACCCTACTGAGGTACTGGCTTCGATTGAGAAGCATTTTTCACTGAGATTTGATTTGGGAAGAAATACGTCTTGCTTCCAAGAAAATATTTGAAATGATGTTTTATGATGCATACAAGCTTTTACGTGAAGTGTATAAATGTGTCTTTCGTTAAAATGCTTTTTATAAACTACATTTTTGTCCACTCACAACTTTTATGATTTTTAATACTCTTCAGGTTGATCGTGGATGCGGGCTGTAGAAGAGATCAAGACATTATATGCCACCATCATACTCATCAGTGACTACTGCAGTATTCCTCATCAACCTTCTCCCAACTCCAGTCCTTAAATGGAGCTCCCCTAACTTTAAACTCTACGACAAAGACCATTCTTATCATCTCCTTTTTTTGGGTAAGCTTTATTCGTATATTAGCTGTAACGACCCGTCCCGGGAGTTGTGATTAGCGAAGTGATTAGTGAGAGATTAGCTAGGTTGATCGATGTTTAGTTGGTTATTTTTGAACTTTTGGCGTAGAATGACGATTTTGCCCCTAGCATGGGCAAAATGTTGACCTTTAGTTCGGACGGTCAATTGGAAATTGACCGATGATAGTGACGTAGTTCGGGACGTCACGAGTCTGTAGACAGGTGGCACGCCCGATTCAGACATCCGAGGAGGAAGTTATGATGTTCGAAAGGTTGAGGGCACTTTCGTAATTTGGTTTAAAGGAGGGAAAATGTTAACTTTTTGAACGACAAGGTTTCTTCACGCAAACCTAGGACCGTTAGATAGGTCTCGACGTCCTGAGTACAACGACAGGCGGCACGCCTTTATCGGACATCGGATGAGAGAGTTATGGGTTTAGAAAAGAGAAGGGTAAAATCGTAAATTAGACTCACATGGGTATTATGGTCTTTTTGCACCTTGGGAAGCGTGCCAATCATATGAGGACAGGTGTATAGGGTTTAATTGGATATTTTGGGCTTGGTCCACCACGTGTGTGACATTTGGCTATTTTCTGGTGGCTTCTAGCCACTACCCGGTTTAAATTAAACGAGCTGTGTTGGTGTTAATCGTGCAATTGGGAGAAACAGACACTGAAAACAGAGAGAAGAAATCGATCGGGTTGTAGGGTGAGTGAATCTTTGAGAGTGTGTGTGTGTGTGTGTGTGTGTGTGTGTGTGTGTGTGTGTGTGTGTGTGTGTGTGTGTGTGTGTGTGTGTGTGTGTGTGTGTGTGTGTGTGTGTGTGTGTGTGAGTGATTAGAGGAAAGCTGAGAGTGAAGGGAGTGTTTTGGGAGCCTCAGGAGAGTCGAGTGAGTGAGTGAGGCGAGTGGAAAACCAGAGAAACAGAGAGGGATTTTTGGTGGGGGTGCAGCGTATTCGATCAATCGTGGTATATGCTGGTGTTTTAAGGACGGAGGAGGACCAAAGGAGTCGAGTAGACCCAAAGGGACACGGCGGCGAGCACGGCGAAGGCCAGAACGACGGTGAGTTTTCTTTATCCTCTGTTTTTCAGTTTGGTTTCAAACTTAAAGTCATGGGTTTAGGAGCTTAGTCGAACTATTCTAGGGGTCGTAATGGGTCTAGTGAGTTGCCTTTGAGCTCAGGGAAACCAATTCGTGGCTGGGAGAACGACCAGTGGCCAGGAACAGAAACAGGGGTTTTTTTTTTGGGTTTTGTTCGAGCTTTGGGAGGTGAGAGTTAGGTCGTGATTTCGTGATTTTAAGAGTGGAATAGGTTTCTAGGAAGAGGACAAAGCTAATGGGTTTAAAAGGAACGAAAACAGACGGGAAACGGTGAAAAACCAATCACGCCGGTTCGGTTCACCTGGACCGGTCTGAACCGGTTGAGCAGCAGGTTGAAGACGATGAACAGTACAGGCACGTGAGGCCCACGCGTAGCCCCTTTGGGCGGCGCGTGGGGACTGTTCTGGGGAAACTTCCAACACAGTTTTCATTCTAATCGATGTAACGAACATTTTGGGACAATTTTGGATACGATCGGACATCGTCTCTGGTTAGTTTTACGTGTTCGAAGGTTTAGGATTCCATTTAGGTACGTTTAAAATTCCAGAAAAATTGAGGAAAATAGGATAAGCTTAATTGAAGTGTTAGTGACCCGTTTTGGTGACTCTGGACAGGTCGGGAAATCCCTGAGGCGACCGAGGAACGTACGGGACGCGAGTGACGTGCTCGGGAACTGTGAGTGGACTCTTTCTTTCTAACGAGCATGCATAACTATTTTTATCTACGTGTTTTATGTTTTTAAGTATGCTTTGATGATCATTGATTATGCTATCTGTTTTACATACTTGTACGTTTTTCGAGTTATTTACGTATTTCAGCACGTTTTACGATATATGCTTTGATTATGATTCTGCTGCTATGCTTTTGGGATTTCAATGTATAACTAGTTTTCAATGATTATCAATGGATTTTGAGACATGATTCGATAATCAAGGTTTTTGGTTTTGAAATCGGATTTTGGAAATCGAGGTTTGGTTTTCAAAGCTTGGAAAAGGGGATTTCCGGATTTGGGTTCGGAATGACGGGTCTGAACGCCGGAATGGCTTCAAGATAGTGATTTCGAATTCGGGTTTGGATATGGATTTAGAAATGGTTTTCAAATGGTTTTAGATTGGATTTGCTGGATCTGGTTATTGGGTCTAAAGACCCGGATTATGTTTGAAGGGGGACGGCCCCGAATTGGGTTTAAAGACCCGGATTGAGTTTAAAGACTCGGGAGTTTAAAGACTCGGATACTATATTTCCCCCGTAGGCCTGTTGAGTTTAAAGACTCGGATTATATTGAGGCCTGGATTGAGTTTAAAGACTCGGGAGTTTAAAAACTCGGATAGATCCAGCAGGTTTGATCGGATAATGACATTAGTATTTTATGTTTTATGATACCGTTTCCATGATGATTACTATGTGAAGTTATAAATGTTTTTCAGATATTGGGTTGTGCATGCATGTTTTCAAAACGGAGGGCAAAATCCTGGTTTGTTTATAAACTGTTTTTGAACCTACTATTTATTTTTAGTCCACTCACACTTTTCTGGTTTTAACTGCCCTCCAGGTCGTGGTGCTAGCGCTGGGGCTGACGTTGAGGAAGAGTCAGAGGCATAGAGTTATCCCTGGGTTTTACCGGAGTTTCCGTTACGAACTTTACCGTTGTGCGTGTAGTCAACTTTAGTAGGATTTTTGTTTACCTTGTTTTGGACTATGCTCTGTATAGCTGTTGACTTGTTGGATTTTAAATTCTCCCTGGTCTGGCAATGTAATAATTGTGGGTTTTTGTGAGGCTGTTTCAGTCTTTTGTGTTGGGTTGTAAGACGGGAGCAGGGTTCGTCCCGGTTATCGGGGTGATAATCGGGGTGGATTCTGTCCATTGGTATCAGAGCATAGGTTTATGGTTTGTGTCTGTTACGAGGTTGTGTTTAGGCCGTTTTACTGACTCTATGCCTCTTTCAGCGTGCGATCGACCATGCCTCCGAGACATGAGCTCCCTCCACGACCTGAAGATGACGCGGCGAGAGGGACGGAGAGTGCTACGATCAAGCGAGCCCAGCGGCTCGGGGCTACGACGTTTAGTGGTGGGGTAGACCCTGAGGAAGGCCACAGGTGGATTACGAGACTTGAGCGGATTTTCAAAGTAATGCGATGCCCACCGGAGGATCGAGTGTTACTAGCTACCTTTTTATTGGACGGTGCGGCGTATGAGTGGTGGTACACCCTTGAGTTGTCAGGCTGGGACGCCCACACAGTGACCTGGGAGACGTTTAGGGAGCGGTTTCTGGATCAGTGCTACCCCTCCTCTTTCCGTGATGCCAAGGAAGCTGAGTTTCTGCAACTCCAACAGCGGAGCATGACTGTAGCTGAGTACGAACAGAGGTTTCAGATGTTGTCTCGATTTGCTCCTGCGTTTGTGGCTACGGAAGCCGAGAAGTACCGTAGGTTTGAGCTGGGCCTGCGAGATGAGATTCGAGCCATAGTGACGACTAGATCGTTTGCGACCTTTCGAGAGCTGTCGAATGCCGCAGTGAGGGTAAAGGCTAGCTTGCCGGTACGACTCCGAGAGCCACCTTTTTCTGGAGCTTCGAGCCAGAGTACCTCGAAGAGGGGTAACTATAGTGGGGCCTCATCCACGGGCGATGACCGTTTTGGCAGACCTGGTAGTTTCCAAAGTTCAGAGTTTCGTGGACACCGAGCACAACCGACTCCGCAAACCAGTGCGACGTCTGTTGTATCTACAGGGAGACCGAGTGGTGGACCAGGTTGGGATGTTTGTTACTACTGTGGAGAGCGAGGTCACTTCCGATGCGTGTGTCTGTTGTTACCCCAGGAGGGTGGCGTAGGCCGAGGAGCGGAGGAGCCAAGACGAAGCACGGCGTCAGCTTCAGGGACAGCAGGCACCAGAGGAGGTGGTGGTGCCACTAGTAGTTTGAGGGGACGCGGCAGATCTTCAGGACCCCAGGCCCGAGTGTTTGGTATGACTCAGCAGGAGGCTCAGTCAGCACCCGGTGCCGTGACAGGTACTTTTACTATCCTTGAACGTGTTGTACACATTTTTGTTGGATCCCGGGGTAGAGTTTAGGATTTTTCCCCTAGGTGACTTGGAGTGACAAGGTTGAGGACTACAGTGAGTTCCGTTGAAGGATGACGGAAGGAATTGGAAAGGAGTGACTATAACTAATCGATATGAGGTTATTGAAGAGAACTCACAATCTAGGTGTGCCTTTAGGACTTTGTCGATTGATTCGACGGGATGAACTGAGTAGTTGTGGAAAATTTAGGCGAAGTAGTGAGTCGGTAGGTAGGATTCCCTTTTGGGTGAGTAAAGCAGAATTGGATCGTTTCGGGTTAGATTTCGAGTTGGGTAGTAGTTGAGTTACCTTAGGATTTCCTACCGACTAGGAGACCGGGAGTCTGGGAAGTACTTTGCGTTGGTTTCCAGAAGGCGTAGGTGGATGTACGTGAGGATGTACTCTATGAACTCTCTTTGGTTACTCTAAATGAGGTATTCTAAAATACCTTTGTTTCTTTAAGTTCGTAGAGTTTCCCTTGCGTACACCATGAAGTTCTAGTTGGTTGTTTGGGGCGAAGGTATGTTCGAGTCGAGAAAGTGTACGTTGAGTAAGTTGCGATGACAAGATGGGTCCTGCCAGGATACTTTGGACACCGGGTAGGAGACCCAGGTGTCGGGTACGAGGTGTGGAATTTCTGGAGAAATTCTTTTTAAGGAGGGTAGATTGTAACGACCCGTCCCGGGAGTCGGGATTAGTGAAGTGATTAGTGATGGATTAGCTAGGTTGATTGGTGTTTAGTTGGTTATTTTTGGACTTTTGGTGCAGAATGACGATTTTGCCCCTAGCATGGGTAAAATGTTGACCTTTAGTTTGGACGGTCAATTGGGCATTGACCGATGACCGTGACGTAGTTCGGGACGTCACGAGTCCGTAGATAGGTGGCACGCCCGATTCCGACATCCGAGGAGGAAGTTATGATGTTCAGAAGGTTGAGGGCACTTTCGTAATTTGGTTGATAGGAGGGAAAATGTTGACTTTTTGAACGACAAGGTTTCTTCATGCAAACCTAGGACAGTTAGTCTCGACGTCCTGAGTACAACGACAGGCGGCACGCCTTTATCGGACATCGGATGAGAGAGTTATGGGTCTAGAAAAGCGAAGGGTAAAATTATAAATTGGACTCACAAGGGTATTATGGTCTTTTTGCACCTTGGGAAGCGTGCCAATCAGATGAGGACAGGTGTACATGGTTTAATTGGATATTTTGGGCTTGGGCCACCAGGTGTGTGACACCTGGTTGTTTTCTGGTGGCTTCTAGCACTACCCGGTTTAAATTAAACGGGTTGTGTTGGTGTTAATCGTGCAATTGGGAGAAACAGAGACTGAAAACATAGAGAATAAATCGATCAGGTTGTAGGGTGAGTGAATCTTTGAGAGTGTGTGTGTGTGTGTGATTAGTGGAAAGCTGCGAGTGAAGGGAGTGTTTTGGGAGCCTCAGGATAGTCGAGTGAGTGAGTGAGGCGAGTGGAAAACCAAAGAAACAGAGAGGGATTTTTGGTGGCGGTGCAGCGTAATCGATCAATCGTGGTTGGTGCTGGTGTTTTAAGGACGGAGGAGGACCAGAGGAGTCGAGTAGACCCAGAGGGACACGGCGGCGAGCACGGCGGAGGCCAGAACGACGGTGAGTTTTCTTTATCCTCTGTTTTTCAGTTTGGTTTCAAACTTAAAGTCGTGGGTTTAGGAGCTTAGTCTAGCTATTCTAGGTGTCCTAATGGGTCTAGTGAGTTGCTTTTGAGCTCAGGGAAACCAATTCGTGGCTGGGAGAACGACCAGTGGCCGGGAACAAAAATAGGGGTTTTTTTTTGGGTTTTGTTCGAGCTTTGGGAGGTGAGAGTTAGGTCGTGATGTCATGATTTTAGGTGTGGAATAGGTTGCTAGGAAGAGGACGAACCTAATGGGTTTAAAAGGAACGAAAACAGACTGGAAACGGTGAAGAACCGGTCACGCCGGTTCGGTTCACCTGGATCGGTCTGAACCAGTTGAGTAGCAGGTTGAAGACTATGAACAGTGCAAGCGCGTAAGGCCCACGCGCAGCCCCTTTGGGAAGCTCGTGGGGGCGCGTGGGGACTGTTCTGGGGAAACTTCCAACAGAGTTTTCATTCTAATCAATGTAACGAACATTTTGGGACAATTTTGGAGACGATCGGACATCGTCTCTGGTTAGTTTTACGTGTTCGAAGGTTTATGGTTTCGTTTAGGTACGTTTAAAATTCCGGAAAAATTGGGGAAATTAGGATAAGCTTAATTGAAGTGTTAGTGACCCGTTTTGGTGACTCTGCACAGGTCGGGAAATCCCTGAGGCAACCGAGGAACGTAAGGGACGCGAGTGACGTGCCTGGGAACTGTGAGTGGACTCTTTCTTTCTAAAGACCCGGATTACGTTTGACAGGGGACGGGCCCGGATTGGGTTTAAAGACCCGGCTTGAGTTTAAAGACTCGGGAGTTTAAAGACTCGGATACTATATTTCCCCCGTAAGCCTGTTGAGTTTAAAGACTCGGATTATATTGAGGCCTGGATTGAGTTTAAAGACTCGTGAGTTTAAACACTCGGATAGATCCAGCAGGTTTGATCGGATGATGACATTGGTATTTATGTTTTATGATACTGTTTCCATGATGATTACTATGTGAAGTTATAAATGTTTTTTAGATATTGGGTTGTGCATGCATGTTTTCAAAACGGAGGGCAAAATCCTAGTTTTTTTATAAACTGTTTGTGAAACTACTATTTATTTTTAGTCCACTCACACTTTTCTGGTTTTAACTGCCCTCCAGGTCGTGGTGCTAGCGTTGGGGCTGACGTTGATGCAGAGTCAAAGGCATAGAGTTATCCCGGGGTTTTACCGGAGTTTCTGTTACGAACTTTACCGTTGTGCGTGTAGTCAACTTTAGTAGGATTTCTGTTTACCTTGTTTTGGACTATGCTCTGTATAGCTGTTGACTTGTTGGATTTTAAATTCTCCCTGGTCTCGCAATGTAATAATTGTGGGTCTTTGTGAGGCTGTTTCTGTCTTTTTTGTTGGGTTGTCAGACGGGAGTAGGGTTTGTCCCGATTATCAGGGTTATAATCGGGGTGGGTCCTGTCATTAGCCATTCCACTAAACACAAATTGGAACCCAGGTCCCTTCCAAGTATCTTTCTTGGGTATAGCTCTCGCCATAAAAGATATCGCTACCATCATGTCCCCAGTGGTAAAGTATACATTAGCTACTATGTTGTTTTCAATGAACACCATTTTCCTAATGTCACCACTTCCTCACCTCCAAACTCCAGTCCCTAATTTCTCCTTTGCCTCTATTATCCCACACACCATTACTCCTACAAACACCACTGAAACACAATTGCCGTCCCCCCTTCTCCACATCCCCATCCCACTCCTACTCACACTACCTCCACCACATCACCCACCAACACCTCAATTCATTCCTCAATTCATACTCAGACTACTCACCAAGCTCCAGGTTCGAGTCTGGTACGTCTTAGTGACGTGAGTCAGTTGACTTTGGAACAAACTAAGGAATGAGATTGGTTAGTGAACTGGAGGGATTGTCTCTGGAGTTGGTCAGGTAGCCACGATGACTCCGAGAGGACGTTGAGAGTAGTGAGGATTGGTATGTGGTTGGATGTTGCCAGAGTACAGTCCTTGGGCAGGCATGGGTAGTGCCTTGACGATTGATATGATGTGGGTGCACCTATGTGTAGTGCACGTTGGACGATGGGATTGAACACTGTTAATCGGTATGTCGAGTTGAGAGTTACCAGAGAGGATGAATGTTTTGTCTAATGGATAGAGTCCTAGATGAACATGAGATGGTGACAATTCGATGAGGATTATGGTCGAATGTGTTCCGACATGATGATGTGCTGACTAGACATCGAATACTGTGTGCTCGATCAAAGGGGATTGAGAAGTTTTAGTGATTGTGTGAGCCGAGTGCTCAGGGCCATGTGGGGCCAAGGAACCGTAATGATTTTATATGTGATTACCTCTACGAACAAGTATTCGATGAGGTCTAGATACACCCAGGATGGGTAAGATGTCGATTGTGTATCGACAGGATACGTGAGAAGACAGTTTGGGACTCGAGATGAGTCAAGATTTCAGCATAGGTCGCTGAGTAACATGAGATATGATTGGGAACTCAAGAGTGAGTCGAGATCAGAGTGTTGCCCGAAAACGCAGTGGAGCCGGGAGTGGCCAGCTAGTCACCATAGTTGTTGTGGATTTGGAGGCTTTTAGAAGAGAGTTGTATCTCTATGAACATTGAGAGTCGACCTGAGTATGGGAAAACGAGGAAGTTGACTGTTATAAGTACCGAGGTCGATAAATGTCGCAGATTTGAGTATGGTCTAGGAGGTGAGATTCGTTCCATTGTGACGACAGGATCTAGTGGATGATTCCCTGATCAAACGCTAAGTAGGATGTCAGCTTCGATTTTCGAATGAGAAAGGTTGTCAGGCTGAAAAGCCGATTTGATGTCAGCTTCGTATAGCTGACCTGTCAGAGTGAGTGACAGGCGAGATCGGCGAGTGTCAGTGTCTCTAGTGAGACTGCCGAGCTGAAGTATATGTGTGTCAGACGTGTACGTTTACACGAGAGTTCCCTAGTGGGAGACAGGATTGGATTTCCACCGTCTAATTGTGGACTTGGGTTAGTTTGAATTTCTAGGACGAAATTCTTTTAGGGAAGATTGTAACGATCTGTCCCAAATTTTTCAGATTAATTAAGAATTAATTGAGGATTAGTGAGGTTAATCAGGGATTAATCGAGGATTATCGGACGTTTAGGGAGAAATTATGATTTTTCCCCTATACGAGGGTAAAAAATTAACTTTTGACCCGGGAAGTCCAATGCACGAGGACCGAGGACCGTTACCTAGATCCAGTCAATACAAGTCTGTAGATAGGTAACACGTCGAAATCGAACATTCGACGGGAAACTTACAGGTGATAGAAGTTTCGAGTCGCTATTACACGTTTTACGAGATGAGTGACATTTGTCATGTTGTGGGCCCTAGATATTTTTGAACAGGCCCAATAGATGGCTGACATGTGTCACTTATATGTTGCCCACAAACACACATACATGCATCCAACCCCTTCTCTGTTTAATTTCATCTCACCTGAAACCCAAACACCATAACTCACCCCAACCTTCACAAACCTTCATCATCTATTATAAGCCTGAACGGGAAAGTGAGAGAGTGGGCTGGAACGAGCAAGATGGTGGCCACGGCGAGGGCCACCGTAGACGGTGGCTAGAAACCTTGTAAGGTATGGTTTTTGTTCTAAATTCGAAATTGAAATTTGAGTATGTATGTTATGTTTCCATTGATTGAGTTGTGTTTTTTGTGGTGGTACGAGTCCCTGGGGATTGAAATCGAGGGTTGAGGACGGCGGAGCAGCCCAAGCAGGGAGCTGGAATTCTCGCCAGACCGTTCATCATTCTACAGATGAGTTTTAGCCTGTGTTTCATGATTTCAATGTGGGGGATCAGTTTCTGGGATAGAGATAATGATAGTGGAAGCAACGGGATCGATTTTGGTGGTCGGAGGTGGAAGAACGAACCGGGTCAGGGTCGCGGGTCTGCGCAACCCAGTTCAAGAAAATGGGTCGACCTGGATAGAGGATAGGGATGATGATGTCATCGATGATGTCATTAGATGATGTCATCGATGATGTCATTAGATGACGTCATCATGTCATACCTGACATGTCAGACTGACACGTGTTAGTATCAGATGTTAGTGATGATGTCACTGCTAATGTCATCGATGATGTCAGCATTGACAGCTGACGTCAGCATTGACTTTGCTAACGTTAGTGTTGACTTTTTTATCAACGTTGACTAGCAACTTTGACCCGCTCGTGGGGGCGCATGGCTACGCATTTTGAGATGGGACCATAACCATTTTAAAGGTTTTGACGATACGAATCCAATGATGGTGTTTTCGAGTCGATCAGAAATCTTTAGGTTCGAGGTTTAAAGCCTAGGGAAGCGTCTTCGGGACACGTTGACTTTTTCTGGGAATGTTGGGGGTTCTTGATTAGGACTTTTCTAGGTTGATAGTAACTTTTCAGTATGTTTAGGGCAGGTCTGGATGACCCAGAGAGGTCAGATTAGCTTGGAGAGACTTAATGCACGCATATCTAGACGCAGCTTGGACGGTCTGTGAGTGGACTTTGTTTTATGAACATGATACATGCATTAATGTTTTATATGTGTTTACGAACATGATTTTAGATGCCATGAGTGCATGTGATTTGAATATGAATTATTTGGCATTTTTGAAGGAAAATAAGTTATTGCACGTAGTTGGAGATTTCTGTGTTATGTGATGTTTGGGCTTCAGCCGAGTGTACTACGTACTTGTGTTTTATGTAATTTCGAGGTTTCATGGAGATGCGTGAAACCGAGGAACTGATTTACGATTTTGGAGGATTTCACGGAGATGTTGGAAATTGATATTCAGGCACAAGTCCCAGTTGAACTATGATTTGAAAGTATTTTGGAAATGAAAACTAGTTTTCAGCTTTGGAAATATCTTTAAGGCGTATGACCCAGTTGATTTGAGGTTTGACTTACAGTACAGTCAAATGTGAGATAAGTCGGGCAGAGACCCAGTTATAAGTTTTATGAAAGGTATTTTTGGGCATGAGACACAGTTATGGATTTGATAGGATTCGAGAAATCTTGGGATATGAAGTGTCGTAGGACACTGGTTTTTGGGCTGTGAAGTCAGGACCCACCCTGGTTTCACCCCGAAAACCGAGGTAAATCCTGCTCCCGTCTGACACCCCGACACAACACCAAAGTAAACCACTAAACTACATAGTCAGACGCAGGAGGAAATTTAAATATCTCGAAGTCAAAGTTTTACAGAGCATAGTACCAAATACAAAAGAAAGAAAACCGATAAACAAGGTACACGCACAACGGAAAACTTAAAACACTCCGGGGTCGCTCTCAAGTACGCTATGCCTCAGACGCTGCCTCGACGCCGAAACCCCGCTCTAGCTCCACGACCTAGAGGACAGTTTAAAAACAGAAGGTGTGAGTGGACCATAAATAAGAAAAGAATTTCCTAAAACCATTTCATAATAAAACCAGGGTTTTAGCCCTCCGTTTTGAAATCACATGCATAACCCAGTTATCAAAACAGTTATAACTCACGTAAAGATCATCATAAAAACAGAATTTAAACCAGTTATAGAAATCACGTCATAAGGACCCTGAAACTGTATCATAAAACATAAATACCAAGCCATCATCATCCGATCAAACCTGCTGGGCCTATCCGAGTCTTTAAACTCATGAGTCTTTAAACTCAATCCAGGCCTCAATAATATCCGAGTCTTTAAACTCCCGAGTCTTTAAACTCAACAGGCCTACGGGGGAAATATCAATATATCCGAGTCTTTAAACTCCCGAGTTTTTAAACTCAATCCGGGCCCGTCCCCCGTCAAATATAATCCGGGTCTTTAAACCCAATAACCAGATCCAGCAAATCCAATCCAAACCGCTTGAAAACCATTTCGAAATTCATACCCAAATCCGAATCCGAAATCACCGCTCTGATGCCCTTCCGGCGTCCAGAACCATCATTCCGAACCCAAATCTGGAATTCCACTTTTCAACTTTAAAACCAAATCTTGATTCTCGAAATCCGATTTTAAAACCGAAAAACCTTGATCCTCAAAATCATGTTCCAAAATCCATTTATAATCATTGAAAACCATTTATCGTTTGAAATCCCAAAACCATAGCATCATAATCAGAAATCAAGCCTTTTTTTGTAAAACGTGCCAAATACGTACTTTCTCGAAAAATGTGCAATTATGTAAAACCAACATAGCATAGTCCATAATCATGAAAGCACATATAAAACCATAAAATAATTACAGAAAACAGTTATGCTTGCTCGAGTTTAGAGAAGGGGTCCACTCACAGTACCGAGCCCTCAATCGCGTCCCAAACGTCCTGTACGTTCTTCAGCTTCCTCGGGAAATCCCGAACCTGTCAACCAACACCCAAGAACGTTACTAACACATCTACGAAGGTCCACCTCATTTTCCCCAAAAATCCCTGGGTCCTAAACGTAACGAACCGGAATCCTAAACCTTCACCTCCGCGGAACTAACCTCAAACGACGTCCGATTAACCCGAAACTTATTCCAGTGGACTCGTCACAACACCTAGACCAAAAACCATGTTGACCATTTTCCCAAACACCGCCGCACGAACCCCACGCGCCGCCCAAAGTGGCTGCGCGTGGGCTTCACGCGCCTGCTACAGTGTCATCGTCAACCTCAGTCTCAACGGTCCAGACCAGTCCAGCCAACCCGAACCGGCGTGACCGGTTCTCCACCAACCTTCCACCATTTTCCTCCTTTTCTTCACCAGCTTCACTGTCCAGTTCTAAGCAATTCATTCCCCTACTCCAAACACCTCGACACCATCCCTAACCCGTCGACTCGAGCTCGAAACCAAAACCCAAACTGTCGCCTGTTTCACACTCCGGCCAAACAGGTAACCCCCCGTCCCAAAAACCGTCTTAGACGACTCCTAGGACCTCCATGAGTCTCCCCCAACTCACCAAAATCCTCGACTCGCACTCAAAACCCACGACTTTGAGTTTAAAATTCGACGGCAAAACAGAGCAATTGAAAGAGGATGAGGAATTACCTGTACACCGACCACCGCCGTGAGCTCAGTCGTGAGAACACGACTCCTCCAGTCCACCTTCGTCCTCTGGACACCTCCACCAGCCTCAATTGGTCCCTCACACGGCAGCACCACCGCTTGAACTCCTCTCTGTTTTTCTAGTTTCCCCGTGAGCTCACACCTCGCACACACACTCACACCTCACCTCCCAACCTTCTCACTGTCTCCCTATCAATCTCTGATCACTCCTCACTCACCAAACACACCAACACTCACGATCAACGTCCAACTCCCCTCAATTTTCTCTCAATCTCTCAGTCTATGTTCTCTTTTCTTCGAACACACACACACACGGCACACACGAACACTCAGCCCCAAATAATTGGACCGTGCACCCTAGAAGCCTCTAGCCAAGCCCCACGTGTCACAATCCTCCCCAATCTCTCAAAAATGTCCCAATCTCAACCGTCCACTTGTCCCAATCTGTTGCACAATCCCCAATGTGCAGAAGACCAAAATACCCTTCTTTGAACCCAAAATTACAATAATGCCACCACCTTCCTAGACCCGTAACTCACACATCCTAACTCCGATGAATACGTCCCACCTGTCATCGAACTCAGGACGACAAGATCTACCTAACGGTCCTAGGTCAACGTGTAAAAACCCAGTCATACGAAAAGTCAACTTTTCCCCCTATTTTGGCCAAATTACGAAAGTGCCCCCAACCTTCCAAACATCATATCTTCCTCCTCGGATGTCGGAATCGGGCGTGCCACCTGTCTACGGATTCATGACGTCCCGAACTACGTCATAGTCATTGGTCAAATTCCATTTGACCGCCCGAACTAAAAGTCAACTATTTGCCCAACCTAGGGGCAAAATCGTCATCCTACGCTACCAGACCTATCGTAACCGACTAACCACCAATTAAACTCACTAATCTCATCTTATATACGGTCTTAACCCTAATTTCCGGGACGGGTCGTTACATGTGACCCATTTGGTGATGTTCCATGTTCTGAGGCCCTATGGATGATGGCATTCGGGTGAGTTCCGGTTGATATGACGCTCGCCTCAAGACTGCAGATGCGTTCCTTCGTGAGAGGTCACGATGCACTTCCTGTTGTCGAGCAGCCGCATGAAGTAATGACCAAGGGAGGCTCGACTTAGGAGTGCTAATGGTATCCTCTGAGATCGATAGGCGATGTGTTCACGATGGTCTAGAGACATTCACGATGAGTGATGTGTTCATGGCGACATGCTAGGATTGTGAGCGGTCCTGAGTTATATGTACATGTGCCAGGATTAGAATAGTGACTGACATTGGGATGAGTTCCCATGGGATGTGTTCCCACGTGTTCTATGGATTGGCCCGAGCCTTCGTTCTAGTTTTCTGTGATTTTGGTTTAGGGCTACGGCCCTGTATGATTTGTTTTTGGGCTAAGACCCTATTGAGATGGAGGCTTCGATTGAGAAACATTTTTCACTGTGTTTTGATTTGGGAAGTAATACGTCTTGCTTCCGAGAAAGTATTTGAAATAATTGTTTTATGATGCATGCATGCTTTTACATGAAGGGTATAAAAGTCTTTTTGATATAAATGATTTTGTAAACTACTGTTTTGTCCACTCACAGCTTTTATGGTTTTAATACCCTTCAGGTTGATCGCGGATGCGAGTTGTAGCAGAGATCGTGACATCACATGCCACAGCAGATCCTGGCATACTCTGATGGACCCCAAGCGGGTGACGAGTTTATCCTTGGTCTGACACGCAGTGTCATAAGGGAGCAGGCATGTCCCACAATAATCCAGGGGGATTGGGATGGGTCCTGTGACCCTACCATCAGAATAGTCCTTGCTCTTATTGTATCTAACAACTGGCTTCTAAGACAGATGCATGTCACCAACATATTTCTCCATGGTGCCCTCAATGAAGAAGTGTACATGCTCCAGGCCCCTGGCTTCACTGATCCCAACCATCCTAACCTTGTATGTAGACTCTATAAAGTTCTTTATGGGCTCAAACAGGCCCCATGGGCCTATGTTGTCCGTTTTCGTTCCTTTTTGCTTCACTATGGCTTCCGACAGATCAGAGTTGATCCATCAATGTTTTTTTACAGTTAGCAATCTACTATTATGTATCTCCTGCTCTATGTTGATGACAAAATCTTAATAGGGAACTCCTAACCTACAATCTCCCCTTTCATGACTACATTGGCCCGTGCCTTTGGCATCAAGGACTTAGGTCCTCTTCATTACTTCTCGGGGGTCGAAGCCAAGTCAATAGACACTGGACTACACCTAACTCAAACCAAGTATACCCTAGACATTCTGCACTGCAGTGGTCTGACTGATTGCAAGCCAGCCCTCACCCATGTCGCTCCTAAATAGGTTCTCTCTTCTGTTGTTGGTCAACCCTCTAAGATGGCTCTACCTATCGACAACTTGTAGGTGCCCTCCTCTATCTAACTTTAACAAGACTAAATATCTCCTTCATTGTTCAACAGGTTGCCTAGTTTTTGAGCTCTCCTACAAATGTCCATCTAATAGTCATCAAACAGATCATCCGCTACCTGAAGGGCACCCTTGGATATGGCATTCACATCCGCATGTCCCTACTTCTCTTGCGGATTCATGCATTTTCTGATGCAGACTAGGCTGGATGCAGAGATACTAGGCGGTTTATAACCGGTTTCTGTATATTCTTTGGATCCAATCTAATTTCCTGGTGTGCAAAGAAACAAAGGACTATTTCCCATTCTAGTTTAGAGACAGAGTACCGTGTTGTAGCTTATGCTTGTGCAAATAACCTATGGATCCTAAGTGTAAGGACCCGTCCCAATCCCCCCGAGATTAACGAGGGACGCTTCTGATCCCGTTTGACATGGAATGTCAGACCAGGGAAAATTTGAACCTTTAGCCTGACCGGCTTCCAGAGTACGCCAAAATCCGAAGGAGGTATGTGATGTCTCGGTCTCTGCTATAGTTCGTATCCGTAATCAACCTGAAGGGCATTGAAAACAGAAAGACTGTGAGTGGACGAAAAGTAATAAGTTCATAAAAACACATTTTATAAAAGACCTTTTATGTCATTCACTAAAAAGCATGCATGCATAGTAAAATTATTTATCCAACCACATATGTTTCAATAACCAAATCCATACGGGCCCCTGCCCAAAACCATTTACAGAAATCCATAACATAGTAAACATATGTGGGAACTCAGCCCAAATCCATTTATTATCCATAAAACACAATTTTGCAAAACCAAGAAATCATGTTCGTCAATGTCATATAACCAATCATGTCACGGTATCTAGAGCTACGCACGTACTACTCGGGGTCTCAAAAAGGGTCCACCCAGGTCAATGTCCGTAGATCAATGACCCTCCCTGGGGGTTATAATCCATAGCCTTTTTTAGAGTAAGGAACCCAACGAGGGCGACTCCACTCAATTAGTGCTCCATGACTACTCTGGGGTCCACCCAGGCCAACGATCCTCCCCAGAAGAGACATTACATATATAAAGGATGGTATACGAAAAAACTTTTGAAAACCTTCTCAAAACCTTTCAAGGGTTCATGCCCAGTCCCCATAAAACGTCATGAACCATAAAAAACTTTCAAGGGTTCATGCCCGGTTCTCATAAACCGTCATGAACCAAAAATCCATTTATGGGTCCCCAACCCGAAATCAAAATCTTAAAACATAACTGGGCCCTAAGCCCGAATCCACATACCAAATGAGCCTCCGGCCCGAATCGTAAACCAACTGGGCCTCATGCCCGATTTCGTAAACCAAATGGGCCTCGTGCCCGATATCGTAAACCAAATAGGCCTCGTGCCCGATTCGCAAGCTAATTGGGCCTCCAGCTCGATACGTAAACCAACTGGGCCTCAGGCTTGATGCCTTGTTAAATCAAATGGACTTCACGTCCGAGAGTTCGTAAATCAAAGGGATCTCGTGCCCGGTCTATATTTCCAAATCTGAAATCGATTCAAGAACCAATTGGGCCTCTAGCCCGATAACGTAACTAAATGGACTTCGAGTCCGAGGGTTTCCCAAACAAATGGGTCTCGAACCCGAGTTTACCTTTTCAAATCCAAAACCATTTCATGAAATCATTTCCAAAACTATAAGTAGGGAAAATCAGTGTAAAAACTGAAAATCCTGATTTACGTGCAAGCACGTAAATCGCCTCGAAATGCGTGAAACCATGTAATTCACAAATATTCAAATCAACATCATAGAATCATATACATAAAATATATAAAACATTTATGCATGCATCACAGTTTAGAAATCATGGTCCACTCACAGACCGTCCTAAGTTGTCGCCTCGATTTGCGTGTTGTAAGCCTCACCGGGCTAATCATCGTCACTTGGACTCCCCAACCTGTCGAAATCAATCTAGAGAGTTACTAACTACCTTATTAACCTCTCATTGAAACCCCGTAATTTTCCCGATATTTAACTATTTTTAAACACGATCCTAAACATTCGGATGTCCCGAACAATATCGAGACGGTGTCCGATCGACACGAAACCAGTCCCACAATGTTCGTTACATCGAATAGATTAAAAGTCATGTTAAAGTCATCCCCAAACGATGCCTCACGCGCCCCCACGAGCCGCCCAAAGGGGCTGCGCATGAGCCCACATGCCTAGCACTATTCACTGTCTCATACCTCCAGTCGACCGGGTTCGCTAGTTCAAACCGGTCCAGGGCCCCATTTCATTCATATTCGGTCCAATCTTTCCATTTTGATTCCTACATGTTCCTAACCATAAACCCAATCTATCCAGCCATTAAAATCATGAAAAACGGGTCGAGACGATTACCTCCATGATTGAAGACCGAATCGGCCACCTGCGACCTTCCTCCGCCATCGCCTCCGGCCGTCCCAGCTTCCATTTTCAATCCCAATCGATCCCTACGTCCTCTAAATGGCCAACCCCATTATTAAAATCGACCAAGGCCCCTTAAAACCCAAGTTCGAAATTTCAAAACCATTTACTTCTGATTTCGGGTTTTCCCGGTTGTGGCCACCGTTGTGGCCCGCCGTCACTGTCAAGTCGACTTGTCCCTCAGGTCACTCCCTCTCAGTCAATCACAATGGCCAATAATGATGAGATGTGGTGGTGGGGTTATAGTGTCTCGGGTGTGTGTTTATTTTAGGGTGAAAAATGGAGGGGGTGGTACTCGGGTTTGAAGAAGAAGGAAAATGATGAAGTATGATTAAGGTGAAAAAAAAAGGGATGAACGGTGGAGATGAGAGGAAAAGTGAAGATGGATGACCAGGATGAGTGGTGGGTGGAAAATATGTATAAAATAAAACAAGTGGACCAATCACACTTGAGATCCACATTTTGGGGTTAAGGGCCAATGGGATGAGTGACACTTGTCACTCATCCATAGGTCCCACATTAAAAGTCAACCAATCAGATTTTGCCACCTGTTTTCTACCTCGTAATGCGTGCATAGTGCAATCGAACTTCCGTGAACCATAACTTTCCCGTTCGACGTACGATTTTGGCGTGCCACCTGTATACGGATTCTTATCGACCCGATCCACGTAACGGTCCTCGGCCCTCAGCCATCGGACCTCCCGAGTCAAAAGTCAACATTTTTTCCACTACTAGGGGAAAAATGGTCATTTTACGTCGTCTGTCTAATTTTGCTCAACTAATTACCGATTAACCTCACTAATCATTGATTAGTCACTAATCTAATCCCGGAATTCGAGACGGGTCATTAAAACCTTCCCTCCTTAATTATTTGGTCCTCAAAATTCCAACTATCTGAATCCACATCCACCTCGTGGAAAGCAAATTCGATCTCACCCCATGTGTACACTCGTACACCAACTAGCCAGAACAATACTTATCTGCAACCAGACGTTCTACCAATACTCACGTCACATCGTCCACACTCGACCTCTTCAAGTGAAAGTAATCACACGTTCCGAGTTGATACCACCCAACAAATCTACCATTTCGCTGACACAAACAACTCTACAGTTCCTTGCTCAATCCCAAATTTATCCTGACGTCTGCTCCCACTGGGAGTCACTAGACCTCACTCATCAATCCACGCTGCAACATCTGACAAACTGTCACCACTTGACCATCGCTAGTCGAAAACTGACATTATACTTACTTGTGGTTACTCTAACCACCAACTCACTCACCTTGAGTATACGTATATCAACAAAGCACTCGACCTGTGTGTAACTAGACCCATCAGAAACACCATGACCCAGTGCACAGTATCTAATGTCCAGTTCACATCCTCCACTAATCCAATGGTATAGAGCTAAGCCGACTACCAACTCGCTCACCAACGTACTACGGGTATATCCTATATACCGTCACTAGGCACCACAAGTCTGCCCAGTATCATACCTCGAACAACGTACAAGGTACGTACATCTATCCATCAACCAGTCCACTACAACCTAGGTTGTAGCCAATCACGTTTCTATTCTAGAGTCCATCTGTCCAAACCAGTATTAAACAAATCAAAAACACCAACCCATCATCCATTTCCAGTCCCTTGGTCACCCGACCAATATCACAATGTCTACTTCTAATCACGTAATCCAACACGTACCAATTCCGAACCTATCGGTTACCTGCTCAAATGATTAACACATTACATTCGTTTGATTTCATAGGGAAGCCAATCCCACCATTCACACATCTAAGGCTGACCAAATCCGACCTCGTCGGACACTTACTCGCTACTGATTACTACACCATACGGGATTTACTTCGAAAGGAAGTTCAGCCCCATCATCCTCAACTCAAATATCCAAGTAAGGGCAATAAACTCTCCGCCTATCTGGATCATCAAGATCATGATCCAGATCCAACACCACGTCACCCGATCATAAATGTCACGATCCTCAATCGTCACGATGCCCAAAGTCCTCAACATCCTAATCCCGATCCACCTAGGATCCACACATGCTCACTCAGCTAACAATCCCCCTGAAATCTGTTCATAGGGTCTTACACCCTCATGAATCCTTAGTCAGTCACACCACTCCTACACCAATTCCCACATCTAACAGATCAGTTAACGACGAGACACGTCGAGACTATGGGTCCTCTCAAATAACCTCGTATCGATGTTTGGCATTCCACCTAGGAAAATTAAGGATGATCCAAGACGATGATATCAAAATTCATCCTACGTGAATGCAACCAAAACTCGCTGCCCTCACCACGCGCCATGTAACCTAACATCGTCTACCACCAAGCAGAAAATGAGAAATCTCGTTCACCTGACTTCAAAATACTCAACTCCTCCTAATGACCCAAACAAATTCCGGGTCCACCAACCAATACACGATCAATGTACTGGTGGAAATAACCATCAGCTGCCATGGTAGAACCTGAGTTATCACCCGAAATGACTTCGAAATACCCATTACCAATGCGGAATCAAGCACTCCCCTGGTCGCCTCAGTCACAACCTCTCTCGATTCCGAAGTTCCAACCATGTCGGAACCAACACACTCGGACATCAACCACATGTCCGTAACCAGTCTACTCACTACTCACTACCAAGTTCACCTATCGATTTATACCGTTTATGTACATCGAAAAGGATGTGGACCATCACTACTCAGTCCTCACGTCTCAATCCCTGCTGGATCATGTCCAGTCCAACTCTATCCATGATCCACTACCGGACCACAGATACCGAATGCATGCCCATCTCGACGGAGTCAAATCCCGACTCGTGACTCATCGTTATCACAATCACCGGTACTAGTACCAGCACTAGTACCAATACCATCACTAACACAAGCACACTGTGTGCAAATCAGACAACCTTGGATCTTTGCTCATACCGAGCAACGACCCCGTACCTCTACTCAGATTGGAGGAACTCTATCTCCCTCGTACCCAAAAACTCTGGGTACAGTCACCCTGACATCTCACACAAGAAAAGGAAACGTTCCCCGAACGTCCCCCGATTCTCAACAACCACAACTACAACCACTCTCGATAGTAGTGCCTTCCACAACTCGTGCAAACTTAACTACCAGACCTCACTATCGAGACTCCGCAACCAACGGAATCAACTGCCCATACTAACTACTTCGTATCCCCACTCCTGGATTCCATCGACAAGTACCAACCCTGGTAATTTTTCCAACCAAACTCTAACTAGTCGTAACTTGACTCAACCAATGTCGTCTACCAGGTCGCCCATGACCTTAGTTGCACTAACAATCCATCACAACTAAGTAGCAGGACAACCAACTAGGTCTAACCAATTACTACAACCTTGACTGCAGAGTGTAGTCCCATCACTAAAGCTGACATGATTAGACTAACCGAAGATCTCGACTCTGAAAGTCGTCAAAGTCAAACTACTCGCCAACTCACCTTTCCGAACCATACACCCTACCTTAGGGTTCCACGATCACTACCTAGGGTTCCTCTGAACCCAACTGCGGAAGGCTATATAATCCACAATCTGACCAACCTCGCGGTCCCGACATAGTATGGACGTCAATCCAATCCTACCATTAGTTCAACTAGGGCTCCTCGAACCCGGATGCTTCCAGCAGCATAGCCACCTAACTCAACAAAATCCGATCATCCAATGGTCACAACTCCTAACCAGTCGTCATAACCGATCCTACAACATCGTGAAAGACGATCCCAACTAACTGTCTCACGATGAAAACTCTAAAGTACTTTTACGTTCATCCTTCCATAGGGGGCCACACTGCTAACCACGACAGAACTATGGCAACCCCGGCATCGAATACCGAACCAAAACGGTCTACGATTCAATCCTACTAATTATCGTTCCGGCATCCTAACTATCAGGTTGATAACGAACTGCAGCCCATAAAGACTTCACATCCTCGACCTGTGCGACACTACAAGAGAAAACCTTGCTCTAATACCACTTGTCAGGACCCGTCCCAATCCCCCCGGGATTAACGAGGGACACTATTGATCCCGTCTGACACGGAGTGTCAGACCATGGAAAATTTGAACTTTTAGCCTGACCAGCTTCCAAAGTACGACAGGATCCAGAGGAGGTATGTGATGTCTCGGTCTTTGTTACAGTCCGCATCCGTAATCAACCTAAAGGGCATTGAAAACAGAAAGACTGTGAGTGGACGAAAAGTAATAAGTTCATAAAAACACATTTTATAAAAGACTTTTATGCCCCTCACTAAAAAGCATGCATGCATAGTAAAACCATTATCCAACCACATATGTTTCAATAACTAAATCCATACGGGCCTCTGCCCAAAACCATTTACAGAAATCCATAACATAGTAAACATATGTGGGAACTTAGCCCAAATCCATTTATTATCCATAAAACACAATTTCGCAAAAGCTAAGAAATCATGTTCATCAATATCATATAACCAATCCTGTCACGGTATCTAGAGCAACGCGCGTGCTACCCGGGGTCTCAAAGCCCAAGTCTCCCCAGGGTCTACCTAGGTCAATGTCCGTAGATCAATGACCCTTCCTGGGGGTTATAATCCATAGACTTTTTAAGAGTAAGGAATCCAACGGGGGTGACTCCACTCAGTCAGTGCTCCGTGACTACTCCGGGGTCCACCCAGGGCAACGACCCTCCCCAGAGGAGACAATCCATATATAAATGATGGTATATGAAAAACCTTTTGAAAACCTTCTCAAAACCTTTCAAGGGTTCATGCCCGGTCCCCATAAATCGTCACGAACCATAAAAACCTTTCAAGGGTTCATGCCCGATTCCCATAAACCGTCATGAACCAAAAATCCATTTATGGGTCCCTGACCAGAATTCAAAATCTTAAAACATAATTGGGCCCTAAGCCCGAATCCACATACAAACTGGGCCTCGTGCCCAATTTCGTAAACCAAATGGGCCTCGTGCCCGATTCGCAAGCTAACTGGGCCTCCGGCCCGATATGTAAACCAACAAGGCCTCCAGCCCGATGCCTTGTTAAATCAACTGGACTTCAGGTCCGAGAGTTCATAAATCAAATGGGTCTCATGCCGGGTCCATATTTCCAAATCCGAAATCGATTCATGAACCAATTGGGCCACTGGCCCTATAACGTAACTAAATGGACTTCGAGTCCGAGGGTTTCCAAAACAAATGGGTCTCAGACCCGAGTTTACCTTTTCAAATCCAAAACCATTTCATGAAATCATTTCCAAAACTATAAGTACGGAAAATCGGTGTAAAAATGAAAACCTCGATTTAAGTGCAAGCACGTAAATCGCCTCGAAATGCGTGAAACCATGTAATTAACAAATATCCGAATCAACATCATAGAATCATATACATAAAACATATAAAACATTTATGCATGCATCACAATTTAGAAATCAAGGTCCACTAATAGATCGTCCTAAGATGCCGCCTCGATTTACGTGTCGTAAGCATCACCGGGCTAATCGTCGTCACCGGGACTCCCAAACCTATCCAAATCAATCTAGAGGGTTACTAACTACCTTATTAACCTCTCATTGAAGCCCCGTAATTTTCTCGAATTTTAACTATTTTTAAACACGATCCTAAACCTTCGGATGTCCCGAACAATATCGAAACGGTGTCCGATCGACACAAAACCAGTCTCAAAATGTTCGTTACATCGAATAGATTAAAAGTCATGTTGAAGTCATCCCCAAAGGATGCTACACGCACCTCCACGCGCCACCCAAAGGGGCTGCGCGTGAGCCCAAGCACCTAGCACTATTCACTATCTCCTACCTCCAGCCGACCGGGTTCGCTGGTTTGAACTGGACCAGACCGTTCTGGACCAGTCCATGGCCCCATTTCATTCATATTCGGTCCAATCTTTCCATTTTGATTCCTACATGTTCCTAACCATAAACCCAATCTATCCAGCCACTAAAATCATGAAAAACGGGTCGAGACGATTACCTCCATGATTGAAGACCGAATCGGCCACATGCAACCTTCCTCCGCCGTCGACTCCGGCCGTCCCAGCTTCTATTTTCAATCCCAATCGATCCCTACGTCCTCCAGAAGGCCAACCCCATTATTAAAATCGACCAAGGCCCCTTAAAACCCAGGTTTGAAATTTCAAAACCATTTACTTACGGTTCTGGGTTTTTCCCGCCGTGGCCACCGCCGTGGCCCGCCGTCACTGTCAAGTCGACTTGTCCCTCAGGTCACTCCCTCTCAGTCAATCACAATGGCCAATGAAGATGAGATGTGGTGGTGGGGTTATGGTGTCTCGGGTGTGTGTTTGTTTTAGGGGGAAAAATGGAGGGGGTGCTAATTGGGTTTGAAGAAGAAGGAAAATGATGAAGTCTGATGAAGGTGAAAAGAAGAGAGGGATGAACGGTGGAGATGAGAGGAAAGGTGAAGATGGATGGCTAGGATGAGTGGTGGGTGGAAAATATATATAAAATAAAACAGGTGGACCAATCACACTTGAGATCCACATTTTGGGGTTAAGGGCCAATGGGATGAGTGACACTTGTCACTCATCCATAGGTCCCACATTAAAAGTTAACCAATCAGATTTTTCCACCTGTTGTCTGCCTCGTAATGCGTGCATAGTGCAATCGAATTTCCGTGAACCATAACTTTCCCGTTCGACGTCCGATTTCAGCGTGCCGTCTGTCTACGGATTCATATCGACCTCATCTACGTAACGGTTCTCGGCCCTCTGCCCTCGGCCATCAGACCTCCCGGGTCAAAAGTCTACATTTTGCCCACGATTAGGGGCAAAATAGTCATTTTACGTCGTCCGTCCGATTTCGCTCAACTAATCACCGATTAACCTCAATAATTCTTGATTATACACTAATCTAATCTCGGAATTCGGGACGGGTCGTTACACTAAGTCTCCTGCGAGAACTAGGTGTTCTTCTCGCTATACCTTTTCAAATGTATTGTGACAACTTGAGTGCCACTTACATGATAAGAAATCCAGTCTTTCATGCACGCACAAAGCACATCGCCTTAAACTATCATTTTCTACGAGAAAGGGTGGCTTTAGGGACTTATCAAGTCTAGTTTGTTCCCTCTGCAGAACAGCTTGCTGACATTTTCAACAAAGGGCTTCCTATCAACCTACATTTCACCCTTACTTCCAAACTTGTCACCCACGAGGTGCCACGTTTGCCGGGGGATGTAGAATAGTATACCTCCGTACACTATACTTAGGTATTTAGTACACTGTAACATTGTATAACTTAGTACAATATAGATTAGACATACACATACATTGGATAGATGTCCCTAGACAGTTACCTAGGTAGTTATTAGGCAGTTGTGTCTTAGAATCAGATAAGGTAGAGATAACTGTTTGTAGATATCTCAATCCCAAAACCTGTATAAATATGCCCTTCGGCAGATCAATAAAATTAATCAAAATTCTAGAACTTTACAGAATTAATTAAACAAAAATAGGTGAAGGAAAAAAAAAATTACACACTTGATTATGCTTGAGTTTCTTGGAGATTGGAGATGGAAATTTGTTTGGGAAAAAAATATATGGAAACTTAAAGGATTGGGATAAAAATGAAAAAACCAATGTCAAGTTCGACAACTGAGAATGAGTACGATTTGATTATGAAACATAAACTTTCAAAATTGAAAAGGCTTTATAAGTGACGTTAGTTGCTAGGCTCATTATAGCTGAATTAGAGAAGAGTGTTTGCCTTCTTGGAGGAATCTTAGGAGACTGTTCGTCTTCTTTGGAAGCTGATCTCAAGACCTCCTCAAATAATTCCATGTGTGAAGGGTGGAATTTCTTTGAGTTTAATTATATATATTTTTACCTTATAATTCATCCAAATTTCCAAATTAATTATAACCCTCAAAATTCTTGTTAGTGTGAAATTGTAAATAGCATGTAATATATGTTGATAATTTTGAAAACTTAATTGAATACATTGGAATTTAAGTGGAAATTTTTAAAGTTCTTAAATATCTTAATTAAATACCAATGGATTTTTTTTTTATGTCTTCTAAAACACTCGGAAATGTTAACTGAATATATAATTATTTGTTCTAATCAAACGTCCAGCTGTGTGCTAGCAGCTTTAAATTAAATTGCAAGTGGCCATTACTTCTCTCTCTCTCCCTACAAAGACTGAGGCTGTGACTGGTGAACTTTGTCTGTTCAGTCATTGATCTTCTAGTTTTCTTAACTTTGGTCTAGGAAGGATGGCGGAGATATTTCTGAATAGTTTTTCTGCGGAGGGAATGCTTGTGAAGGCGGCTTCACTTGCCGACGAACCACTCAGTCTTGCTTGGGGATTTAAAGAAAAGATAACAAGCCTTCAACAAACACTCTCCTTGATTCAAGACATCACCCGTGATGCTGCTCACCAACCACAAGATTGGAGCGAGGCCGTCGAAAAGTGGGTGGAGAAACTCAAGGTCCTAGCTCATGGTGCTGACGATGTGTTAGATGAGATCAACTATGAATTTCTCTGGTACAAACAAGAAATACAAAACCATACGGCCAAAAAGGTGGTCAACTTCTTTTCACTGTCTAATCCAGTTGGATTTCATCTTAAAATGACACGTGCTATTAAGAACATCAACGCATCGTTGGTGGATCTGGAGAGCCAGGCATCTGTCATTGGACTAGTTTCCAACAAAATAGCTGCAACCCCTCGAGGAATTCGATTGGAGGACAGGAGAACCAACTCATTGTTTGAGGAAGATGAAGTCGTTTTTGGAAGGGACGAGGTTGTGTCTGATATAGTCACAACCTTGACCAACTCCAACAACGTTAATCAAGACGGTGTTTTGGTTATGGCCATTGCGGGAATGCCAGGGTTGGGAAAAACAACTTTGGCCAAGTCAGTATACAATAAGCTTTCTGTAGGCACTTACTTCGATGAAAAAATCTGGGTCTGTGTCTCACAAACTGATCTGGACTCCAATTTATTTTTGAGTCAGATGTTAGAAATCGTTGCGGGTAGAGCTGTTGATCATGAGATACGGAGTCAGGAGGCGGCAATGCTTCAAGGCCTCCAGGACGAATTGAAAAACAAGAGATGTCTTCTTGTACTGGATGATGTTTGTGTTGGAGTGTAATGTGTGCACTGGTATGACTTGGCAGTGTTTCTTATTGCCAACTCGAGGAGACAGGTGTCAAAGCAAGAGAAAAGAGTGCAAGTCAGCAAATGAGTGAGCTGGATTCAGTTAGTGAGTGAGTGACGACGTGGTTGTGTGATGCTGAAGCTAAGGGAGTGTCACTATCACATGTAACTGTCATGCTGTGTGTGTGTGAGTGTGAGAGAATGTGTGAGTGAGTGTGAATATATGAATTGTAATCGTCCTACACAAAATTAATGAGAATAGAAGTGGTACAGTGAGAATCAGAGAGATTCCGATCACTGTGATACCAAGAACAATTCATTCACATTCAACTTGCATTTTATCAAACACATAGAGTGCATTCTGCAATTCTGTGAATCTCCACAGAATTGCTTAATTGATTGAAACCAGAATTGAGAGTAAGTAAGAGAGTGATCTATCCTAAACACAAACGAGCTAATCCCGTGTTCAATCCAGCTAGAGAATGAGTTAAGAATCAAACCTGGAAAACGATGGAACAGTGCACCCGATGAACTTGATCGATTCCTCTGCCTTCTGAAATCCAATATGGTATCAGAGCCAGGTTGATCTGCTTATATGGGGCGTCTGATTGTGTTGATACTTCCGCGAGTTGAAATCGACTGAGCCAGTGAAGAAACTGTTGTGCGATTCTGGTTTCTTTCTTCGAGATCAATAAATCAATGGCAGGAGCTGGAGATCCCAAGTTACCTGTATTCAAAGGAGAGAATTATGATTTTTGGAGCATCAAAATGAGAACGGCATTAAAGGCTTGTGATCTATGGCCTATTGTCACTCAGGGATTGCCAAAACCTAAGTATGACAGTGAGGATGAGGAAATCGAGCAAGATGTAAGTCATGCTGATCTAATCAAGAATGCTAAGGCTCTAAATCTGATTCAGAATTCTGTATCAGAGGAGATCTTCCCAAGAATCTCAAATATTGAGATTGCTAAGCAAGCATGGGATGTTCTTAAAAAGGAATTCAGAGGAGATCCTAAGGTAAGAGCTGTAAAACTTCAAGCTCTTAGAAGGGATTTTGAATATACTCGTATGAGACAGGATGAAAGTTTCTCTGCTTATCTTTCTAGACTGTTGATCACTGTTAATCAAATTAAAACCTATGGAGAAGAGATAACTGAGAAAAGACTCACTCAAAAGATTTTAATCAGCCTAACTAAAACATATGATTCCATAGTGTCAATTCTAGAAGAAACTAGGGACTTGGACCTGGTTAGTGTTGAGAGCATTTCTGCTTCCATCAGAGCCTTTGATCAAAGGTTGGAAATGCAAAATGAGGCTGAGGTTGAGAGAGCCTTCACGAGTATGAATGTTTCTGGTAAATCTCAGGGACAATCTAGGACTGGTTCCTGGAAAGCAAAGAAGTTTCAGGGAAGGCCAGGATCTAGACCCTGGACTTCTGATAAAGCTAAGGAAACTATGAGGCAGGAGAAACCTACAGAAACTCAGAGAGGAGAAGTTAAGAAGGTTTTCTGCAAGGATTGTAACAAGCACCACTGGGGTGAGTGCTGGTTGAAGGGTGGCAAAGTGAAGTGCTCCAAGTGCTCTAGATTTGGTCACATGGCAAGGAACTGCCCAGGAAAACAACCTGCTGCGGTTGTTGCTCAGAAAGCTGAAGAGGCTGAAGGAAGTATGTTCTATGCTTGTCACTCAGCATCAATAGAACATGATGAAGCTGTTTGGTACCTGGACAGTGGATGTAGCAATCACATGACTGGCCATGAGTCTTTGCTGACCAATATTGACAGGAATCTAAATGTGAAAGTGAAAATGGGTACGGGTGATCTTGTTCAGGTGGCAGGAAAAGGTTCCCTGCTTGTTCACACGGATCAGGGAGATAAATACATCAAGGAAGTTATGCTTGTACCTGGATTAGATGAAAATCTATTGAGTGTGGGACAGATGGTAGAGCATGGGTACAGTTTGGTGTTTGGAAACAGATTTGCAGAAATCTTTGAAGATGAGACCTTGAGGCAAAGAGTGGCAAGAGTTCCTATGACAGGAAGCAGGTGTTTCAAGCTTTCTCTCAACTATGTGAATCTCAGAACTAAGGAACCTGAAATAGTTGAGGGTTTGAAGGCAAGCACTGAAGAAGGTACTGAGTTGTGGCATCTGAGGTTTGGTCATTTAAACCTTGCTAGTCTGAGACAACTCAAGCAGAAAGATATGGTGATTGGATTGCCCAGTTTACATGGAGAAAAGGGGGTGTGTGAAGGATGCATAGCAGGAAAACATCATGTTAGTTCTTTTGATACTCAAGGAGCTTGGAGGGCATCCTCACCATTAGAACTCATACACACTGATGTGTGTGGACCTATGCAAACAGAAACTATTGGGGGCAATCTGTATTTTCTAACATTCATTGATGATCAGTCAAGGATGTGCTGGGTGTATTTCTTAAGACACAAGTCAGGAGTTTTGAATGTGTTTAAGAAATTCAAGGCTATGATAGAATTGCAGAGTGGGTTCAGGATCAAGAAGCTGAGAAGTGACAGGGGAGAAGAGTATATGTCTAATGAGTTTCAGAAGGTTCTTGATGAAGCAGGGATTGAGAGGCAACTAACTGTGGCCAATTCTCCCCCAACAGAATGGGGTAGCTGAAAGGAAGAACAGGACTATTGTAGAAATGGCTAAGTCAATGCTTCATTGTAAGCATTTACCCTATAAGTTTTGGGGAGAAGCAGTTAATACTGCTGTATATCTCCTAAATCGATGTCCTACAAAGGCTGTGTTAAACAAGACTCCATTTGAAGTGTTGTCAGGAAGAAGACCAGGAGTGACACATTTGAGAGTTTTTGGATCCCTATGCTATATGCATGTTCCAAAACAGACCAGGCAGAAGTTGGATGATTCCAATAGCAAAGGAATTTTTGTAGGCTATGGAAGCTATGAAAAAGGCTACAGAGTTTACAGTTTGGAAAGCAGGAAAGTCGTGGTGTCTAGAAGTGTGATTTTCAATGAGAAAAATCACTGAAATTGGGAGAAGCTTGAGGAGGTTACAAGTTGCATTCCTCTAAGTTTCAATGTTGGAGATTCTCAGACAGAACCAGCAACATCAACACATTCTCTTACCCTGACTAGTCCAGGCCCAAGTGAAGATGATCAACCTAGTCACAGTCCTGATCATTCATCCAGTAGTGCTGCAGGAAGCTCTACAGAAGAGACTAGTGATACACACGTGAGACTAAGAAGCTTAAGTGACATCTATGCTAGATGTCACATGAGCATGATAGAACCAGAAGGTTTCATAGAGGCAGCTAAAGAACCTGTTTGGAGAAAAGCAATGGAGGCTGAAATAGAGATGATTGAGAAGAATGGAACATGGGAACTTGTGGAGAGACCTACAGTTAAACCTGTGATAGGTGTCAAGTGGGTGTTCAAGACTAAACTGAATCTTGATGGTTCAGTACAGAAGCACAAGGCCAGATTGGTTGTAAAAGGGTATGCACAAAAGCCTGGTGTGGACTTCAATGAGACGTTTGCTCCAGTAGCAAGGCTGGACACAGTCAGAGTTTTGATTGCTTTAGCAGCACAAAGAAGATGGGAGCTGTTTCAACTAGATGTAAAGTCTGCTTTCTTGAATGGTGTACTAGAGGAGGAGGTGTACATTGACCAACCTGAAGGTTTTGAGGTTCAAGGGAATGAATCCAAGGTCTACAAATTGCACAAGGCTCTCTATGGTCTGAAACAAACACCAAGGGCTTGGTATGGTGAGATAGATTCTTACCTACTAAGCTGTGATTTTGAAAGAAACACGAGTGAGCCTACTTTATACTTAAAGAGAAAACAAAGTGAGGGGACTTTGATTGTGTCTATCTATGTGGATGACATAATCTATACTGGTGACAGCACAAGGATGATGACTGAGTTCAAACAGGACATGATGAGAAAGTATGAAATGACAGACTTGGGACTACTACATCATTTCCTAGGAATGGGAATTCTACAGTCCAGTGAGGGAATTTATATTCACCAAAGGAAGTATGTTGCAACTCTCCTTGAGAAGTTTGGTCTTAAAGATTGCAAACCTGTCAGCATACCAGTTGCTACTAGTGACAAGTTACAGAAGGAAGATGGAAGTGGATCTGCAGATGAGGAATTATACAGGCAGATTGTTGGAAGTCTGCTCTATCTCACTGCTACTAGACCAGATGTGATGTTTGCAGCAAGTTTGCTGTCAAGATTCATGCACAATCCAACCAAGAAACATCTTGGGACTGCCAGGAGAGTCCTAAGATATGTTCAAGGAACCTTGAACTTTGGGATTGGATACAGGAAGGGGAAGGCTGCTATCCTAGTAGGATACTGTGATAGTGATTGGGGAGGCTCTATTGATGACATGAAGAGTACCTCTGGTTATGCTTTTACACTAGGAAGTGGTGTATTCTCATGGGCCTCTGTAAAACAGTCTAGTGTGGCCCTCTCAACAGCAGAATCTGAGTATGTTAGTGCCTCAGAGGCAACTACTCAGGCTGTTTGGTTAAGGTTCGTCCTAGGAGAACTAGGAGAAGAGCAGATAGAAGCTACCCCTCTCATGTGTGATAACATGTCTGCAATTGCCATGGCCAGGAACCCTGTGTTCCATCAAAAGACCAAGCATATTCACAGAAGATGGCACTATATAAGAGATGCAATTCAGAATGGAGAAGTTTCCATTCAGTATTGCAGGTCTGAAGAACAGGTGGCAGACATATTCACTAAGGCTCTCCCTAAGGAACGTTTTTACTACCTAAGAGAACTACTAGGAGTAATACCAGTGAACACCTTAGGAGGGGTTGTTGGAGTGTAATGTGTGCACTGGTATGACTTGGCAGTGTTTCTTATTGCCAACTCGAGGAGACAGGTGTCAAAGCAAGAGAAAAGAGTGCAAGTCAGCAAATGAGTGAGGTGGATTCAGTTAGTGAGTGAGTGACGTGGTTGTGTGATGCTGAAGCTAAGGGAGTGTCACTATCACATGTAACTGTCATGCTGTGTGTGTGTGAGTGTGAGAGAATGTGTGAGTGAGTGTGAATATATGAATTGTAATCGTCCTACACAAAATTAATGAGAATAGAAGTGGTACAGTGAGAATCAGAGAGATTCCGATCACTGTGATACCAAGAACAATTCATTCACATTCAACTTGCATTTTATCAAACACATAGAGTGCATTCTGCAATTCTATGAATCTCCACATAATTTCTTAATTGATTGAAACCAGAATTGAGAGTAAGCAAGAGAGTGATCTATCCTAAACACAAACGAGCTAATCCCGTGTTCAATCCAGCTAGAGAATGAGTTAAGAATCAAACCTGGAAAACGATGGAACAGTGCACCCGATGAACTTGATCGATTCCTCTGCCTTCTGAAATCCAATAGTTTGGAACGCAGATTCCGAAAAATGGAGTAAGTTGATGGGTCGTTTGTCAGCACTCAATCTCAGTCGAGGAAGCGCCATCATTGTTACTACCCGCAATGCGAAAATGGCAGAGATTACGGCAACAATTCCTCACTGTGATCTGGGAGTTCTTTCAGAAGATGACTGCTGGTCCATAGTGAAGAGGAGAGCCTTTGCCTTTCCAGATAGCAGGGCTCCTATGGCTACGGATCCTGATCATGAGGCACTTGGAAAGGAGATTGCAAAGAGGTGCGCAGGTGTACCATTGATGGCAGAGGTAAGGATATATTCTTCGCCACATTTATTTGAATGAAGTTTGTTATACTTTCTTATGCGACATCTTAGTAATCACAAATACATTTGAAGCACAAATAGTCCCATTCAAAATATAGAAATATAATTTGGTGTCTTACTTTAGTTTGAATAACAACAGTTCAAACAGTAATGTCGTTATTAAAAAGTGAATACAATATATATATTTTTAATACTTGTACGCTTCTACTCAAATTCATTAGAGTTATGTTGCACTTTGCATAAATCCAGCACAATGTTCATACGAATGTACTCATATTTTCATTTAAACTACGATATGGATGTTCACTAATTGTTATAATGTCTGATTTAGTCTATGAATTAATTTACCATGTACCAATAGGTTTTTGGAGGCATGTTACGTTCAAAGAATCATTTAGATGAATGGTCGTCAATTTCAAAAGGTAGAATATGGGACTTGCCAGAAGGAAGGGAAAGAATCATTTCTGAGTTCAAGTTGAGCTTCGATAATTTGAAATCACCATTCTTGAAACAATGTTTCACGTATTGCTCAATGTTAACGAAAGATTCACAAATTGAGAGGGATAATCTGATCCAAGTATGGATGGCTCAAGGATTGCTTCACCCTTCTCTTGAAGATGGCGATCTAGAGATGGAAGACATAGGCAATAAATATTTTGATATTCTGTTGGAAAATTCATTATTTCAAGATCTTACAAAGGATGACTTTGGGATTGTTTCCAAATGCAAGATGCACATTCTTGTCCATGATTTTGCAGAACTTTTATCAAAATCTGAGAGCTTGACGAGGCATTCCAATGAGATGACTGGCAAGCTGACCATTCGACATGCTGCACATATCCCAACTTCAGTTTTCGAAACAATTCCTAAAAGTAGTTTCAAGGGACTGCGCTCATTGATTTCAAATGGCGAAGTTCCTAGCATGTTACCTAAGTTCAGAGCTCTACATGTCTTAAATCTGCATGAGGCTGGTATTGAGGAGTTGCCACCTTCAATTGGCAAGCTGAAACAGTTGAGGTATTTGAATGTTTCTAGAACAAAAATTAATGCACTCCCGAAATCGATTGGTAAGCTCCATAACTTACTGACGTTAAGAATGGAGTACTGCAGAAATCTTAAAGTGTTTCCGACAGAAGTGCAGGACTTGGTCAACCTGAGACACATTTATTTTGGTCCTGCCCAAACAAAGAGACAGGTTAATTTTGGTTTGTACAGGGAAGCCCATGTTGGGGTTGGGCAATTGACTAATCTTCGAACGTTGCCTTAATTTATTGTGAGCCCTTATCAAATCGGTCGTGGAATTGAGGAATTGGAGGGCTTAAACCAGCTGAAAGGTGGGCTGATTATTTATGATCTGGAACATGTGAGGGATGGAGAAGAAGCTAAGAAAGCAAATCTATTGGGGAAGAAAAACATAAGGAAGTTAACACTTGCATGGGGGGAGGAAAAGAGACCAAGCAAGAACAATGAAGATGATGTACTACAAGGCCTCCAGCCACACCCTGAGCTGGAAGTCTTAGAGATTCACAACTACATGGGAGCTAAGTTTTCATCATGGAAGCCACTCAACAACTTGGAAAGGATTCGATTAATTCGGTGCAACCAATGTGTAGGGTAAACAAGCGTAAAACCCTGAAGAACAAACACTGGAATCCACCAGAAGATAACCGAGAAAACTCTCGAATTTGGTTGAATAAAAATATATGATGATCACAAATACAACACTTAAAGGTTGTTTAAATACCTAGGAAACCCTAAAGTGAAACCTAAATCAAAAAGGAAAAGAAAACTCTAATGAATTAAAATTCCGAAAATACTAGGAAAACTTTAAAACTACTTTTTGAGGCCCTAAACGACGATATTCGGCTAAAAAGACCCATATGTCACAGCATAAGCTGTGAGTTTGATTTGTCTCGTCGTTCCCTTTCCGGAAAGGTATCATAAGCCCCATTCTGAGCTCGGACACCAAATCTGTAAATTCCGCTTACGTCCTTTTTGCAGTTTTCGCTCCATCTCTTCCTCAATCCATTCCGCCATTTGTTCTACATCAGTCCCCTCCACTTCAGAAGAACTCGACCCCGAGTTATCATCAGGATAAAGAGCTACATCTTCACGGAACTCATACATGTCAGCCACATTGAAAGTATTAGAAATTCCCATGGATTCCGGCAAGTCTAACACATAAGCATTGTCGTTGATTCTCTTCAGCACTTTGAATGGCCCATACTTTTTCTGTTTCAACTTACTGTAGGTACCCGCAGGAACTCTTTCTTTCCTCAAAAACACCATAACAGAATCACCCTCTTGGAACACCTTAACTCGCCTATGTTTGTCGGCTGCTGCTTTATACTTGGCATTGGTCTGCTCCAACTTCTGTCTAACTTTATCCCTAACAGCCACTACGCCTTCAGCCATATTTTCTGCAGCAACACTTACTCCATGACCATTAGGCAACTTCACGAGGTCCACCACATGACTAGGTACAGCAGTATAAACAATGGCAAACGGCGACTTCCCCGTGGCACTATGAACTGCACTATTGTAAGCGAACTCCACCTGTGGAAGGGCATAGTCCCACTGCTTCAGCTTATCACCACAAATGCTACGCACCATGTTTCCCAAAGTTCTGTTTGTCACCTCAGTCTGACCATCAGTTTGAGGATGGGCAGTGCTACTACGATTCAAAACAGTCCCGAACATCCGCCACAAAGTAATCCAGAAATGGCTAAGGAACTTGGTGTCACGATCAGAAGTTATAGACTTAGGCACCCCATGCAGTCGAACAACCTCCCTAAAATATAGTTTGGCTATGTTGGACGCATCCGCTGTCTTCTTACAAGCTATGAAGTGCGCCATCTTGGAGAATCTATCAACCACAACAAAGACATAATCCACTCCTCTTTGTGTTCTAGGTAATCCGAGCACAAAATCCATAGCTACATCCTGCCAAATATCTTTAGGAACAGGTAAAGGCATATACAACCCAGTATTTTGAACTTGACCCTTTGAAGTTTGGCACGTATAACACTTTGACACGATAGCTCCAACATCCCGTTTCAACTGTGGCCAATAGTATCTCTCCTCCAAGCTTGCAATGGTTTTATCTCGACCCAAATGGCCACTCAATCCTCCTCCATGTAAATCCCGAATCAGCTTCTCCCGCAAGGATGAGATAGGGATACACAACTGGTTACCCTTGAACAAATACCCCTCATTAAGAAAGTAATCCGCTGTTGGTTCAAGATTAACACACTTTCGCCATAATTCTTTGAAGTCCTCGTCATTTTCATACAACTCCTTCATAAATTCGAACCCCACAATTTCTTGAGAAAGTGTAACCAGCAAGATAGCTCGTCTACTTAGAGCATCAGCCACACGATTTAGGGTCCCTGATTTATGTTTGATAACAAATGGAAACTTTTGCAGAAAATTCACCCACCTGACATGCATCTTATCAACGTGTTTTTGGCTATTAATGAACTTCAAGGCTTGGTGGTCGGTAAACAGTACGAACTCCTTTTGAACGAGGTAGTGCTCCCATTGTTTCAAAGCCCTCACGACCGCATAAAATTTTTGGTCATAAGTACTCCACTTCTGCCGTGCTTCACTCAACTTTTCCGAAAAGAATGCTATTGGTTTCTTTTCTTGTGACAATACAGCCCCCACTCCTACTCCACTAGCATCACATTCGACCTCGAATACTCTCTCAAAGTTCGGAAGAGCGAGAACTGGGGCGGTGCAAAGCTTTTCTTTGATGAGGGCAAAGCTCTTCTCTTGCTCATCCCCCCACTGGAATTTTCCCTTTTTCAAACATTCGGTGATAGGTGCCATAATGGTGCTAAAGTTCCTTACAAACCTCCTGTAGAATGTGGCAAACCCGTGGAAACTTCTCACTTCAGTCACCGACCTTGGAGCCGGCCAATCACGGATTGCCCGAATTTTCTCATCATCCACCTGAATGCCATCCTCACCAACCACAAATCCCAAAAACAACAACTTATTTGTACAGAAAGTACATTTTTTCAGGTTCACATACAACTTATTTTCTTGCAGAACCCCTAAAACTTGCCTCAAATGCACCATATGTTCTTCTTTTGTTTGACTATAAATTAAAATATCATCAAAGTAAACCACAACGAAAGAGCCAAGGAATGGAAGAAGAACCTGATTCATAAGTCTCATGAAAGTGCTAGGTGCGTTTGACAACCCGAAAGGCATGACCAACCATTCGTATAATCCATCCTTGCTTTTAAACGCCGTCTTCCACTCATCACCCGGTCTAATTCGAATCTGGTGGTAGCCACTCCGCAAGTCTAACTTCGTGAACACCTTAGAACCCTCAAGTTCATCCAACATGTCTTCCAATCGTGGTATGGGAAATCTGTATTTTACTGTTATTTTGTTGATCGCTCGGCTGTCAACACACATACGCCAAGCATTCTCCTTCTTAGGAACTAGAAGGACAGGAACCGCACAAGGACTCAAACTCTCTCTGATAAATCTCTTCTTCATCAACTCCTCAATCTGCTCCCTCAAAATCTCATTCTCCTTAGGACTCATACGGTAATGAGGCAGATTTGGTAGGCTAGCTCCAGGTACTAAATCAATTTGATGCTGGATGTCCCGCATAGGTGGCAGTTCGTTAGGCAATTCCTCAGCCACGAGCTCCTTGAATTCCCTCAACATCTGCTTCACATCAGTGGGAATTTCGACCTTTTCTTTGCTTGTGGTCATTAATCCCTTCAGCACCACGGGATAAAAAGAATCTGCTTCTTTGATTGCCTCATTTATCTCCCGCTCATTGCTAGTCAAAGTCAGGAAACTCGAACTCTCCTTTCTTGGGACACTCATCTTTCCCGAATGTGTAATAGGAGCCATAGCAATTTTGTGATTATTCCAAGTAAACAAGATAACATTGTCTCAATCCTTAAAGGTAGTATCCACATCAAACTGCCAAGGTCGTCCCAATAAAATATGACAAGCATTCATATCAATTATGTCACATAATATTTCATTACTGTAGTGCTTACCAATGGAGAGTGGTACACGACATGTTTCAGAGACTCGAACTGAAGGTCCTTTCTTCACCCAACCCAGCGAATAAGGAGTGCTATGTGGCTCCGTTGGTAGCTGCAAATGCTCCAACAGTTTCTTCGACACAAAATTCTCACAGCTGCCATTATCTACAATCACATCACATATTTTGTTTTTAATGGAACAGTGAGAACGAAATATACGATTACGCTGGCCTTCCTCTTTTGGAGCTAAAAGAACTCGTTGCATCACCAAAGTAACTAGTTCTAAGCCCTCTTCAATTGCAAACTCGGCTCCTTCATAGTCATCCTCAAAACTTTCTCCCCCTTCTTCTTGACCATCATCATCCACGTCTACTAAATTGGCATGTCTCCGGTCAGGGCAAACATTAGAACGATGCCCTTGTTTGCCACAACGATAACAAATATCCCCCGTGGGTCTAGCATACGGATTCGAATTCTGCTTCTGGGGCTGATTTCGAATCTGCCCCCTATCAAAATTTCGGCTACTCCCCTCATTACCTCCTCTCGGCTGGAAATTTGAAGGTTTTGAAGTGCCTTGCTGCACGGACTTTCCCTTATCAGTAGGGAAAACTGAATTATTTTCAGATAAATCCGGCATATTCCTCCGGTAAGGCAATGTGCGTTTTTCTTTTTCCATCAACTCGGCCTTCATCGCCATGTTAATTGCCTCTTGCAAGGACCACAAATTCTGCAAGCCAATCTTCTCTTGAATGGCAGGTTTCAGCCCGTTCATATACCTCGCCACCTTCTGATTCTCGGTCTTTCTTAGGTTATTTCGTTCAGCCAATCGCATGAACTCATCAGTATATTCAGTCACTGTTTTGATGCCTTGAACACATCCCATGAACATCCGATACAAAATTTGCTCGTGGTCAGCTGGTAAAAATCTCTCCATCATAAGTTGTTTCATCTTTCGCCATGTCCGAACCCTATTTTTCCCTTGCCTTTGTCGGGTATTCTGGAGTTGATCCCACCAAACAGCCGCTGTACTTTTCAAATGGAAAGCAATCATCTTTACCATCTTGGCCTCGGGAATCTCCATGAGCTCGAAAAATCTCTCTACGTCCACCAACCAATCTAAGAAATCTTCAATTTTTAAATTTCCCGAAAAGTTGGGAATATCAGCTTTAATCCGATAATTATCATAATGGTTGCGGTTATGGTTATTGTGACGTGGCTCTTCGAGTTCCTCTTCAGAATCGGAACCACCTTCTTCCTCACGAAATCTCCTAGGGTTTCTCCTATCATTACCCGCCCGATTGTTGCCTTGGTTGCCTCTTCGATTATTCTCCAGCAACAACGCTCGCAGCTCCCCAAATTGAGCAGTTAATTCCCCAAATTGAGTAGTTAATTCAGTGAGACTACGGTTTTGGGCATCGATACGACGGGTTTGGGCATCCAAATCCGCTCGAGTAGCAGAGACATCGTCTACACGATCAGCCATGGATAAAAATCAACGATAACTAGAGGGGAGAAACCCGCTCTGATACCACTTGACGCAGCACGAAGTAAAATAGGGTAAACAAGCGTAAAACCCTGAAGAACAAACACTGGAATCCACCAGAAGATAACCGAGAAAACTCTCGAATTTGGTTGAATAAAAATATATGATGATCACAAATACAACATTTAAAGGTTGTTTAAATACCTAGGAAACCCTAAAGTGAAACCTAAATCAAAAAGGAAAAGAAAACTCTAATGAATTAAAATTCCGAAAATACTAGGAAAACTTTAAAACTACTTTTTGAGGCCCTAAACGACGATATTCGGCTAAAAAGACCCATATTTAACAGCATAAGCTGTGAGTTTGATTTGTCTCGTCGTTCCCTTTCCGGAAAGGTATCATAAATCCCATTCTGAGCTCGGACGCCAAATCTGTAAATTCCGCTTACGTCCTTTTTGCAGTTTTCGCTCCATCTCTTCCTCAATCCATTCCGCCATTTGTTCTACATCACAATGTGAAGAAGTCCCAATGCTTGGCCATCTAGCTAAGCTCATACATCTTGAGATTGATACTGTGAGTAATCTAAAACGTGTTGGTGCTGAGGACTATGTCTATAATGATGTTGGTGCAGTAGTTACGAGACGCGCTATGGAGACGAAGAGTTTATTTCCAGCTTAAAAGGCACTCAGAATCTGCCTGGCCTCAAATCTAATCGAATTGGTGCAAGAAAATGTGATGCTGATTGAAGAAATAGTGGTGTTTCCTTTCCTTGAGAACTTGACTCTCTTGGAGTGCCCTCAACTGAGAAATGTGCCATTTTGTATTCCTTCCATCCGTCATTTGGAGATTATCATGTGTCATAAAATATCATGCCTTTCGAGTCTGCTAGAAAAATGTACCTCACTGCAGATTTTGAAAATAAGCAGCTGTGATAGTCTGACACCCATTTCAATTCAGGGTTTGACATCAATTCGAAAATTGGAGATTACTTCATGTGGTGGATTAACATCATTGAAACTACAAAGAGGACTTGAGGAGTTGTCGGTAAGTTTCTGCAGAAGCCTAGAATTATTTTCAACTTTACAAGGATGCACATCCCTTCATGAATTGGCCATTGCAGATTGTGATCGCCTAAAAAGTACGTCATCTGGTGGGTTGGAATGTTGTACCTCTCTTCGTAAGCTAAGTGTCCAATGTTGCAAAAAGCTGAAGCATTTTTGGGAAGATGGGCTAGGCGGTCTCTCTCTTCTAGAGGAGTTGACTATAAGTAGTTGTCCTAGTCTGGAGTTCATTCCAGTTACACAAGAAATTGCAGATGTCCAGAAATTGGTGATTGAGGGTTGTTCGAAAATGAGGATACATAGTTGCCCTAGTGTAACATCCATTCCAATTTCACCCTCCCTCATTGAATTGCTAATTGAAGATTGTGCTGAATTATCAAGCTTGCCAAGTGGTCTTGAATATGTTCAGCAGCTGAGTATCTACAATTGCCCTATGCTAACATGCATTTCAATTGATGTCCTGACCTCCCTTCGCAAAGTGGTTATAAAAAGCTGTGGACCAGTATTGTCCATCACTAGTAATAGCAGTCTTGATGAGAAGTTGTCTTCTCTTGAGGAGCTGAAATTAGTTGGTTGCCCTAAACTGGAGGAGTTTTTGTTACATGGCGGCATAACCCTCCGCGAACTGACCATTGCAGATTGCCATGGCTTAACAAGTAGTGCAAACAGTGGGCTAGTATCTTGTACTTCTCTTTGCTCGCTGCGTGTCCAGCACTGCCAAAATTTGAGGAGTTTGGCTGATGGGCTAGACAAACTCTCCCTTCTTGAGGAGTTGACTATAGAGTATTGTCCAAGTCTAGAGTTCATTCCAATTACTCAAGGAGGCATGCCATGTCTTCAGAAACTGGAACTTAAGAAATGCAAGAAGTTAACAAGGTTGCCAGGCGGGTTGAAATATTGCTACTCACTTGAGAAGTTGACAATAAGTGGCTGCTCCAATCTACCAACCGGTCCAGCAATTTCAGAAGTCCTCCCGCCATCCCTGCTTGAATTTGTAATTGAAGATTGTGCTGAATTATCAGACAAAAAGGAGGAGTTTCAAGTAACTCAATGCCCTAAGCTGAAAAGCATTTCGACCTCCCTTAGAAAATTGGTTATTGCAAGTTGTGGACATGAACTATCCATCAACAATGGTAGTAACTTGGAGAAGTTGTCTTTACATGGTTCCACATCCCTTCTTCGTTCACTCTGCATCGAAGATTGTCAAAATTTGAGAGATCGTACTCTTCGTTTTGCTCTAGGAGATGTAGGGAATGTTTTGTAGAAGTTGACTATAAGGAACTGTCCTAGTCTAGAGATGTTTCCACCAATTCTAACAAAATGTCCTCGCATCCGGGAGTTGGTGATCGATGGTTGTGAGAAGATATCAAGCTTGCCGAGTGGGTTACAACGTTGCAGATCTCTTAAGAAGTTGAAAGTAAGTGGTTGTTCAATTCTCACATTCTCTATTTCAAGGTTCGATGTACTCCCACCATCCCTCCTTGAATTAGTGATTGAATTATCAGGCCAACACCACTATTATTTGGAAAGTTTGATCTCTCTTCGGAAGTTGGTTATTCTGAAAGTCTCTAACGGGCCTGAATTGTTCATCACAAGAAGTAGTAGTCTTCAAAATCTGTCTGTACATGGAGACGGTTACGCATCCCTTGGTTCCTTGCATATCTCAGATTGTGAATCTTTGAAGCATTTTTGCTTCAAAAAAGAATTTCTCTGTACATCCCTTACTCATTTGTGGATTGAAAGATGCCACAATTTGAAATCTCTGGCAGATCTAGAAGTGTCCAGCTTGAAATCTCTTTCCATGCTCTCAATATATGAATGCAAGGGATTAAAATATTTGCCTAGGGGGCTACACACTCTGACTCATTTGAAACGCATGTCAATTGGCCATTTTTCGGAGGAGCTGGAATCTTTTCCTGAGTTTGGAATTCCACAACAACTTGAAAGACTAGATTTGTGTGCGTGGCCAAAGCTCAAGTCACTGCCTGAACAAGTTGAACAGCTCAGTACTTCTCTAACAAGCTTGTTGATAGCTTGTTTCGATGGGGTTGAGGCATTTCCAGAGTCGTTGGGTAACCTAACTTCTCTCACTGAGCTGTATATTTGGAGTTGTAAGAATATGATGGAGCTATCCGGTGTCAAAGCTTTGCAAAGCCTCACCGCATTACAAGAGCTACAGATTAGTGATTGTCCCTCTCTGAAAGAACTTTGCGCCCAGGAGAGCCGCCCAGACTGGCTCAAGATTTCTCACATTCAAGATATTACAGGCAACCTCTTCTCTCAAATAAATTATCCATCAATGATTGTGTTCATTCTCTGCTCTCTTGATTGTTTCTTCAGTTCGCTGACCAAAAAATTTTCTTCACTTTTCTTTTATTCGGTAATTGCAGTTTTTGAATGATTTATAGTTTACCAACAAGAGTACTAGACGAGCACAGTTGGACTGCGTATTCCAATATTGCTTCAAGCTTTGCATTCAGGCTAGGGTGCCAAAGTAAGCATTCAAATCCAGTACCTTCTCTTCTCTATCTGGCCTCGATTAACATTTTAATAAAATTGGGTACCAATTTGTTTGTTTCCAGAGGCCATTGCTGGATTGGAAGAACCGGCATTGAAGGCAAACTCTTTCCGGATAATTAACTTTTCCTTGCATCGTAGGTACTTGTTTCTTGGGTGATAATGCAGATATCTAGTGATAAGTATTTGATGAGAAATATTACAGTGCCAATCATATCAGACATTTCCAGTATACTGTTGACTGTAGGCGTTCGTTAGTTGGCTTTAAGATATGTGGAAGAACAAGCTAGTGAGGTTTGCATTGAGGCTCTTATTCAATTGGACAACAAGATAGTGATGTGCAACAGAGGCTCACCTTGTTAATTAGCTGTGTTGCAGCTTAATAAGAAAACACTTAAACCTGTAGGGCACTTATCATGAAGAACACTTTTCTTTCTTATTTTTAAGGCATTGAGTGCCGGTCTAAGTTTCGGAAGAACTTGTGAGTTTTGGATACATTTGGGTTCCTCTGTTTTCTTTTAAACCATATGTTGTCTGCAGCTCAATTGGTAACGCCCGGACCAAGAGCAATGAAGATCCTTAAGGTGGTTACTTTGGGTGCTGTACAGGAGGTTGGTGGTTGAGACACAAGTTCAATTCTGTTCCCTTTTGGTTTCTCTTTCTTTCTTATTTTGGAGAGTGAGGTTGGGTGTATTGAGTGATAAAACACGATTTTTTAATGTTGTCCTTGATTATACTGGATTTCTTCGTCTTTTCCTGATTGGATGCTAGGGGTGGCAATGGGTCGGGTCGTGTCGGGTTCGTATCGTGTCATGAATTTTGTTTTACCCATTTATACTCAACCCGAATCCGACCCGTTTAATAATCGTGTCAAGAATGTTCAACCTGAACCCGACCTATTAATGACATGTGTAACTCGTTTAATCCATTTAATAAACAGGTGATATTCAAAACTCAATTAACATATGACCTGTTTAACCTATTAACCCGTTTAACATGTTTAACCTATTTAAATTATAAGATTTAATAGATATTTAGGTAGGTAAATAGGTAGATATATGAGTTAGTAATGACACGTTTATTAAATTGATCAATATATAAGCCACTATACGGATTAACCTGTTAACTCGAAATCTACCCATTTATTAAACGGGTTAACAGGTCATTATATGGGTTAACTGGTTGATTCGAAACCCATCCGTTTAATAAACGGGTCATAACGGGTTGACCCGAAAATGACCCAAAATTTTAATCGTGCGAGTTGACCCGGATAAATTTCGTTCGGGTTTCGAGTCGTGTCAAAAATTACCACCTTACTGGATGCAAGCTATAAAGCCGAACCAGTATAAAACCTTGTGTTGTTGTTAACTTACCATTTCCTGTATTACCGACCTAAAACAATGCTGTTTAAGAAAGGAAAAACTACCAAAAAAAAAAAAAAAAAACCAGAGCAATAGCATTAGATTAAAAATGAACCATATTATACAGAACAATATGACATTAAATGTTCTAGCAAGCTAGAAGAATATGATGAAATAAACATCTTCCAGCACTAGAAACAATGCAGCTAGATAGGCCCAAACATATTTAGTTAGCCGACAAGGTGCACATGCCAAACAGCTATTATTTTGTTGGGAAATAAAAACAAACTCCCAAGTCTTTGTTTATTGCCTTATTATTATACAAAGACTCTAAAGTCCAGGTCTTCGGATTCAATTTTTTTTTTTTTTTCAAAACTAATGGTATTTTAAAAGCTCCACCAGGCCACTATGTTCTTCTGCAAATTGTTTACTTGCAACTTCTTCCCTGCTATTATTTCAGTTTCAGCACTGAAGGTAGTTTCAAACATGGGACTTACAGTTGATGAACTCCTTTAAGTAGCTGGCTCACATATACCTTCTGTAATAATTGGATTGTGTTACCAACCCTACAGGTTTTTCTTCTCTGTCCTTTATCATATCATCAGCTTTCTGATTGCACTTTTTCTTCTCTATCCTTTATCATATCATCAGCTTTCTGATTGCACTTTTTCTTCTTTTTTTTTCTTGAAGAGCCTCGATCAATTTCACATTATAATGAAAAAGAAAGCCAGTGAGATTGGAAATCTTAAACAGGTTCTAGGAGTTTAAATTGTTTAGATGAACACAACTTGGTCATCAACTGATTATAGCTATAGTTACTAAAATTGTAATATTCTTGAATAGCAACTCGGTATTCATTTCGCACATTTTGTCTTGATAATACTGCAAGAACTAAACCCGAAATTCGTATTACCCTGTCCAGCGGTTTTCGAAACTCAGAAAGTATAGACCAAAAGGAAGGGAGCATAGAGGATATCAGATAATGTTTAACTTCATTCCCACAGTCCTCAAGAAACTATGGGACAAGAACAACCTGAGGTTCTTTATCCTCTTGAGCCTCTCATTACAGACCATTCTAATTCTTGGCGCACCGTTGAGAAAGCGAACCCCCAACATGTTCACAATCTTGATCATCTGGTCCTCATACTTGCTCGCTGACTGGGCTGCTAACTTTGCGATTGGATTAATCTCAAACAGCAAAGGCGGTGCTACTCCAGCTACGACAGACTTTACTCATGATCTACTCCCATTTTGGGCTCCCTTTCTTTTGTTACACCTCGGCGGTCCAGACACAATTACTGCATTTGCTCTGGAAGATAACACTCTCTGGCTAAGGCACTTTCTGGGCCTGATCTTCCAGGTTATAGCTGCAGTTTATGTTTTCGGTCAATCATTGCCCGACAACAAGCTGTTTGTCCCAACGTTACTCCTGTTTCTTGCTGGAATCATCAAGTATGCAGAGCGGACTCGCAGCTTGTACAGAGCAAGCTTGAATAATTTCAAGGAGGCCATGATCAAAAAGCCTGACCCGGGCCCGAATTATGCCAAGTTGATGGAAGAATACTCCTCAAACAAAAAGGCCGAACTTCCTACTCACATAGAGCTCACAGTGGAATCCAGGACTGAAAATCATGTCATTGAAGAAGTACTTGAGCTGGATACTAAGATTGCTGAAGTGAGACAGGCTCATCGCCTCTATCTAATTTTCAGGGGTCTCATTGTGGATCTCATTTTCAGCTTCAAAGAACGCAAGGAAAGCCGTAAATTCTTCCATGACAGAACCTCAGAACAAGCTTTTGAGGTGATGGCTATTGAGCTCAACTTCATGTATGAAGCTCTATTTACCAAGGCTGTTGTGGTGCATTCTAAGAAAGGATATATCTTCCGGCTGATATCCTTCGCTGCCGTTGTTGCAGCCCTTGTCTTGTTCTTCAAATTGGACAAGCCCAGGGTGCCAAATAAGTTTGATATTGGAATCACTTACACCTTGCTTTTTGGTGCCATAGGCCTGGATTTAGTAGCTCTTTTCATGCTTATATTCTCCGATTGGACCGTTGCTGCTCTGAATAAGTATTGGTCGGAAAATTGTATAGCCACGTTTGTTTTAGAAAACTACCTCAATTTCAAGAGATCATCTTTGTGGCCTACAACTAATAACAGCCAAGTAAGCAGTACAATAACAGATAAGTGTTTGGAGTGGAGTCGGCGATTTCTATTCGGGAGGTGGTGTGAATCTGTCTCTATATTCAACTTGATAGATTACTCCCTCAAGGAACGTGAAAAAATCTCATCCAGCTGGATTATTCGGCACTGGAGTATGTTGTCCATTAAATGTGTTGAATTTTTTGGGCTCAAGGATCGTCTTGATAGGATAAAGTACAAGTACAGAGAGCCACTCGAACAAAAGCTGTGGAATTTCATTTTTAAAGAGTTGAGAGGAAAATCCCTGCTCGCAGATGATCCTGAAACTGCGAAGAAAATAGGCTCAGCAAGAGGTGACTGGGTTCTTGAAGATAGCAAATGGGTTCTCAAGTACAGAAATCCTGGTGTGGATAATGGTGATGAGGAAAAACAAAAAGTGATCAAAAGGTTATTGCACTATGTTGCTGAAGTTGAGTATGACCAGAGCATTCTATTGTGGCACATCGCGACAGACTTGTGCTATGTCGAGGATGAAGAGGCCCTTACTGACGATCAGGAAGATCACCGTCAATTTAGTAAGACCCTGTCTGATTACATGTTGTATCTGTTAGTCATGCAGCCTACTATGATGTCCTCTGTAGCAGGAATTGGGCAAACAAGGTTCCGGGATACGTGTGCAGAAGCAAAGAAATTCTTTAGCCGAAGGGATTATTCAAAAGTTTCGAAAAAAGAGGCTTGTACAGGGCTCCTTGACATAAATACCGCTGTTCAACCTATTGATGTGAAAGGGGACAGAAGCAAGTCTGTGTTGTTCGATGCATGTATTTTGGCCAAAGACTTGAAGAAGTTGATGAAGAATAAATGGGAACTGATGAGTAGGGTGTGGGTGGAATTGCTGGCGTATACTGCAAGTCATTGTAGAGCAAATGAGCATGCACAATTGCTGAGTAAAGGTGGAGAACTTGTCACTTTTGTTTGGCTGTTGATGGCTCATTTTGGCATCGGGGAGCAGTTCCAAATCAACGAGGGACATGCAAGAGCCAAACTCATTGTCAAAAAGTAAATGGATGTATTGGCTTTGTCGATGAATAAATGGTGGATTCTGATATTTTGATCCTTTTTATCATGGGGGCGCATTAATTATATGTACTGAATTTGAATTATGAAGGAATATGACTCATTTGCTTGCAACTTTCTTGGGCTAGGCTTCGGTCCTGCGGAGGACCTAGTCCTCTACTCATCTAAGGGTTGTGAATGGCCCAAATAATCTAAGGGTTGTGAATAATAGGCTAGAAAAAGAGAGATGGCCCACCATAAAGTTACTATTTCCACGGTAGATTTTCTTAATTTAACAAATAAAAGTGAGGGTATTAAAGTAAAATCAAGGAAGGAGAATTCGGCTTCCTCCTCTTCCTCCTGTTTGATCCCATATGAACACAAAAGGTTGTCGTCTGACCCAAACCCAAAATTGGCCTAATTTTGATCGGAAACGGTGATTTCGTAGAACCCAACTGGGTCATATGAACCTACCCCCATAGTAGTGGAATGCAGAGGCGCATGTAGGACCTTGGCACGGCGGCTTGCTTCGGCATAATGAAGATTGGTAGATCGGTAGCGACTTGGGCGGAAGATCGGTTCCAGGATTGCCATTGGACCGGAGTCTGAATAAATCAAGTGGGTCTCAATTGACAAAGCAAGAGACTATCAGGAAGCCTTATGTGAAGCTAGCATTGTCCACTTCACCTTCATCTTCATCTTCAAGGGTCATGCTAGCATTGGCCGCTTCATCTTCATCTTCATCTACAATAAGGGTAACGTCTTCATTGGACAATAGTGCTAGCAGTGGAGTCAGGAAGTCAGTCTCAAAGGTTTCATCCTCATTAGCTTGATCACCTGCAGTTACTAGTGGACTGAGAACCAGTTCCTCGTCTTCTTCTATGGATAGAAGTTCTGGTTTATCTAGGCATAGGAAAGCAACTCCTGAAGGCCGAGTTTCTCGGCTCATTGTCCTTCCCCAAATGGAAATCAAAGCTGGTGATGATCTGGTAAGCATGCATTATTTCTTTTACTGGTCATCGTGTCATTGCCCTTGTAAGGCTTTGAAGTGGTTCAAGTAGTCATCCCTCGTTAGAACTGTTGCAGCAACATATTTTTCGTTGTTCTTTTATGTGTTTCTTACTTGAAATTGATTGTGTATAGATGTGATACATATACCCAAATTGTACTTCTGATTTAAATGGACTCTGGTGTCCATCATCATCACGATGTTTATATTTAGTTTTTTATATGTCTTGCTGTTGGAGATGAGTACTTGATTATCATATTGTAGGTAAAAGTCATTCCTTTCTATTTTATTTCTGCCCAGTTTTGTTTTTGTAATAGAGGTTAGATCTTAGAGGTCACAGAGTTCGCAATCTTAAGGCTAGTGGGTTAAACTTGTCAGCTAATTTGGAGGTAAACTGGTTTCTAACATATGATTGGCTGGCTATTGAAGAGAATTTTGCCATCTACCTAACTAGATACCTTGTCAAATTCTTTTCTCATTTCCCTAAACATTTTTCCTTTCAAGAGATTATAGTTCCTTTAAGATGCTCCTTTTGGCAGTTTGTTTATCTCAGAGATAATCTCTTGTCTACATTGGAGGGAGTTGAAATACTGACACGAGTGAAGGTTTGTTAATCAGACTTTCCACATGTTGAAATTTTTAGTAATCTTCTAAATTACAAGTTTAATATTTATTGTTAGAGTGTGATGAAATATGCACACGTTAAGCATGTAAACCGTGTCTGCAGGTTTGCAAGTAAGTAGCTCTGTATTGATTGATAGCACTTCTTTATTTCTAAGTTCTTGATTTGAGTTTCAATGATTTCAAAGGGTCTCGATTTGAAACTCTTGAAAATTGCAAACTCTTGCAGGTTTGTGTTTATTATAATTGATCTTTGAGTTTTCATACATCAAATAATGCAGATAAAAAATCTGAAATTTCAGCAACTTTATCTTGCTGGAAATCAAATCACGTCACTAGCAAGCCTCCCTCAGGTCCCTAATTTACAGGTAAGGCTTTGTGAATATTTTTCAGTTTGCAATTTATAATGACCTCCTGAATTGGCCTTATGGTTATAATTTTAACATATTGTATCCATCTTTGGCTTCTTTTTCCTTGTATAGTTTCTCTCTGTTGCTCAAAATAAATTAAAATCTCTTACAATGGCAAGCCAACCTCGACTACAGGTTTGTTGTTCTAGTAGCTTGCAAATTGTTGCTTTTTTCCCCTGCCCCCAGTTTTTTAATTAAATACTTACTATTTCTGTCATTTTTAACAGGTATTAGCTGCTAGCAAAAACAAGATTTTAATGCTGAAGGGTTTCCCATATTTACCGGCACTTGAGGGTTTCCCATCTAATACATAAAAGTTTGTTTGCATTCCTCCTCTTTCTTTTCCTTTCATATTTGTTAATCATGATACCACAAGGCATCTTTTATTGGCGGATGAGCTGAATTGAAGAGTTGGAACTGTACACATTTTTTATTTCTAATAATTTGTATTTTTTAAGAATAAATTATTACTATGAGACAATTCTAAGATTAAATGTTTGTATTTTTTTTTTCAAATGTTTTAAGATTAAATTATTATTACTATGAGACAATTTATTTTAGTTGCGATAAATATGGAAATTTTTGCAATTGTTTTTTAGTTTATCTTAAGGATATTTTTTGAGCGGATTAGGATAATACTGTGTTATAAGGGATAGTTTTTTAATGTTTAATGATGATTTAAAGAATAATGATTAATTTTTGAATTGTTAAGGATGAATTTTGTGAATAACGAATTGACAAAAATAATTTTTGAAAAATAGTTTTTGAATTTGTAAGAATGATTTTCTTGAACCATTAATAATTTTTAAATGACAAAGGTATTAAAAAGTCATATTTATAAGAAATCTCATTATCAAATTCCTTTATTTAATAGGTTAGTCATTCAAGTTAAATTAAAATCCCATCATTTGAAGTCTCAATACTTCAAATTCTCCCTCACTTAAAATTTTTTTAGTTAAAAAGTAAATGAATCAATTTGTATGAGACAAGGAAAAATTGAGAGCCCCATGCCACTAGAAAAAAGTACTTGTAAAATTGAAACTATCCTCAAGTTCGATTATTTAGCCTAAAACTTGTTATGGCCATAGAAAGCTTCCATATATCTGATCCAAGGACTCAGAAAACTCTCAAGTTTTATAATTTTGAGTATGTGAACTACTCTACAACAAAATTGGAAAAAATTACTCACAAAAAATAAGGGAAATAGGCAAGGGTTCCTATAACTTGAAAGAAAATTTTGAAATTATAAAACAGCTACAAAAAAAAGGACATCAAACCACTTTATGATTAATACTACAGTAATAAATTATTTATAATTATAAAAATATTACAGTAATTTTCACCTTGTGGTGAAAATTACCAAAAAAAAAATGTTTAAAAAACTATCATTTGAACCAAAACTTTGAAAATCATGTTAAAATATAATTAAAGTATTTATAGTTTTTTTATGAATAAGATGATTTTAATAGTTTAGATAATTTTTTATATCAATTGACCTGTATAAACATTTACATTTTTTATACGCGCTTATAGATCGTCGGATTTTCAAGATCGAAACTGTTCACTTTATGGTTTTTAGTACCTAGACCATGCCTGCCAAAAATCTCTGGATTATGAGGAGTTAAAGCCGTCTGATCGTCAAAACTCATTTTGTAGCCGTCGAATGGTGATGCGACGTTACTTAGCCCTGTAATTTCGAAATTAGCTAATTTTTTGTGTAAGTGATCTTCAGGAATATACAGTAAATATAGACGGTTAGATCGATAGATTGATGTCAAAAAAATATTTAAAACATTTAAATCATCTTATTCATCAAACACTTAAAACAATTATGTATATTTTGATTTGCTTTTCGAAGTTTTGGTTAAACGATATTCAGACAGTCAGATTTTCAAGATCAGAACCGTTCACTTTATGCTTTTTAGTACCTAGACCTTGCTCGTAAAAAATCTCAGGATTACGAGGAGTTATAGTCGTCCGATCGTCGAAACTCATTTTGTAGCCGTCGAATGGTGTTGCTCCGTTACTTAGTCCCAAAATTTCGAAATTAGCCAATTTTTTGTGTAAGTGATCTACAAGTATATACTATAAATATAGACAGTTGGATCGATGGATTGATGTCAAAAAATATTTAAAACATTTAAATCATCTTATTCATTAAACACTTCAAGTATATTTTGATGCGTTTTTCGAAGTTTTGGTTCAGACAATATTCAGACAGTTAGATTTTCAAGATCGGAACCGTTCACTTTATGCTTTTTAGTACCTAGACCTTTCCCGTAAAAAATCTCGGGATTACGAGGAGTCATAACCGTCCGATCGTCGAAACTCATTTTGTAGCCGCCGAATAGTGTCGCACCGTTACTTAATCATGAAATTTCGAAATTAGCCAATTTTTTGTGTAAGCGATCTACGAGTATATACAATAAATATAAACAGTTTGATCAGTTGATTGATGTCAAAAATTATTTAAAACATCAAAATCATCTTATTCAATAAACTCTTAAAACTCTTGACGTAAATTTTGATGCGTTTTTCAAAATTTTGGTTCAACCGATATTTAGGCAGTCAGATTTTCAGGATCGGAACCGTTCACTTTATGGTTTTTAGTACCTAGACCTTGTTCGTCAAAAATATCGGGATTACGAGGAGTTATAGCCGTCTGATCGTCGAAACTCATTTTGTAGCCGTCGAATAGTGTCGCTCCGTTACTTAGTCCCGGAATTTTGACATTAGCCAATTTTTTTTGTAAGTGATCTTCATGAATATACAGTAATATATACGGTTAGATCGATAGATTGATGTAAAAAATTATTTAAAAAATTTAAATCATCTTATCCATCAAACACTTAAAATATTTCAAGTATATCTTGATGCAGTCTTATTTTCAAGATCGAAACTGTTCACTTTATGATTTTTAGTATCTAGACCTTGCTCGTCCAAAATCTCTGGATTATGGGGAGTTAAAGCCGTCTAATTGTTAAAACTCATTTGGTAGTCATCGAATGGTATCACACCGTTACTTAGTCTCGGGATTTCAAAATTAACTAATTTTTTGTGTAAGTGATTTTCAGGAATATTAAGTAAATATAGACGGTTAGATCGATAGATTGATGCAAAAAATTATTTAAAACATTTAAATCATCTTATACATCAAACACTTAAATATTTTAAGTGTATTTTAATCCCTTTTTAAAAGTTTTGATTCAAATAATATTTAGACGATCAAATTTTCAAGATTGAAACCATTGACTTTATATAATATAGGCGTTGACCATTGTTGTACATTTTTACAATGGTTAACAACTTGTTATATGCCATATGATACAATATGTACCGATCAAGTATGTTTTCAATCAATTTTACTTTAAAATTCTTGTGCCTTTCATTCCTTAAATCAATTTCCTTTAAAATTCATAATAAATAAATAGAACATCCGAACAACATTCCAAAAACTACTACAAATTCATTATGGCCTGCCATTGTAGAATAAAATTGTGTTTAAAGAATTATTATTTATTTTAATTACAATTTATAACAATGGTAAAAATCTCTAGAAGTCTGTTACAATTGATAAGTGTTGAAAATAATAGAATAAATTAGTAGATGTGGTAAAATTGGTTTTTATGAATTATTATTTATTTCATTTTCCAATTTATTAGAACGAATAGAAGAGAAAGTCGCAAGAAATCCATTCAAATTCACAAAAAATTTGTATGATTATTAAATATTTAATTGTCATTTTTCAAACAACCGAATTGTACGAAAATTAACAAGTCAACCAACCAATTAAGGAAAATCTAGGAATAGGGCCCAAACAACAAAAAGAATTTAACTTCATAAATATGTATAAACAAGCCCAATCAATCTAGGAAGGATCATATAACACCCAAACAATCCCGACTTTTCTGCTGAATTTTTAGATTGGTCGGGTTTGATCTAGGATTCTAAAAATAATCATATGCATTACAAATTCAACCACACCGTAAAATAGAAAATGTAAACCAAAATTCCTAAAGAAAGCTATTGAGTCTTCAAGACAGTAGGCACCTGCACACAAAACAACAAACAAAAACTCAATTCCAATAAATAAACTATATGCGTGTTTTTATCATTCGTATATTTAATATAAATGGGACTTTTGCAAACCCAAAAAACCAGTTCAAATTTTCAATTTGTTTGGACTGAATAACACATATTTGGAACGAAATTAATATGCAAAACTTCAGTGGAACCACATAAAACAAAGCTTAACCTTGGGGCCCTATGAAACGTACGGGCGAACAAGCTCAAGCCCGCACTACACCAGTCCCATTCAGCTACGCAACAAGCCAAAAATGCATGCCTAGCGCGCTCTGCAACCTTACACGCGGAACCTCAGAGAAGTGCCACGAGCGCGCGCGCGGGGGGGGGGGGGGGGGGGGGGGTGGGGAATTGAGAGTGAAAGATGAGTGAAAGAATGGATGGCCATTCATAACAATTCCCGGTCCTTGGAGCACCTTCTTCCGATATATCGAAAGATTTCGGAATTAGGTCCCCCACTCAGTGGAAGAAGAGGAAGAAAGTCATGCAGTCTCCAATCCAATCCTTGCTCCCGCTGTCAGTCCTTGGTTGATCCCCAGGTTCTGATTCTGCCTCATCTGATAATAGAAGTACCTCTGTAAGGACTCCATCTCAACATCAATTCGCATTTGATGGCTATTTTACTTGAAGATTTTCATTAACGCCTTCCGCTTGTAGACAGACAGAAAGCAGAAAGAGAGCCCGGGGTGCTGACTCGCAGCGGGGCAGGCCCGTCTATCCCGATCGGGATGATAAAGACTTGGAGTCACACGGGGTTTAGTTTGAGGATATGCAGCTGCCCCCTCTCTTGAGATTGGAAGTTCAGATCTTTCTTATGAATCATAGCTTAATATTTCTTTCAGAACCTTGGGTATAGAGAAAAAGGAGTACATGCAACAAGTCCCGCGGTTGCTTGGCTCTGATCATAGCCCTTACTCAGTCACTCCCTTGGCGCAGCTCCCCGGCGGAGTACTCCTATATCGCGGATCGACTTCAGGGTCTTACCCTCTTTTTCTTTTCCACTTTTGGCTTCGGTGGAGGAATCAGCTTAACGTAAAATGGTGAGAAGAAGGAGTGGGACTTAGACCAATAAGAAATTATAAAAAAAAAAACTGTGTAATTGTGTATAATATACAAAAAATCAGACGATATGCCGACTAACGGGGAGTGAAACAAACTAGTTAAAGGGGCATCGGACGGGGAGTAGAAAGACTATAAGCGCACGCAGGCCTCAGGGAAACCTCTAACTAGGCGAGATATGATCTAACTCCCCCGGTTAGAAGAAACCTCTCGATTGGCTGATCTGGAACTATTATCATGTGCTTCTTTTAATTGTCTCTCCTCTTTCATCTTTTCTTTCTTCTCTTCAGCTAGCGGTCCCAAACGGTGATTGGCATTTTTGGCTTGGTCATTAGAAGGGTCGAGTTCCAAGATTATTTTTGTATCTACAAAGTAAGAACAAAAATGAAGCAATACATATACAATTAAAATACAAACCAACAGACCTCCGAAAACGGAAAATGATTGCATCATTATATTTTCCCTGCTGTATTAACATTCAACGATTAAACAACCATGTAGATTAAAGAAAGCATAGTTAAAAAGTTATTGGTGTACAATTGTTCACTTAAAAAAATATGAAGCCTTTCGACACAAAAAAAAAAACCAAAAGTGAAAGCAGCCTATGACAATAAATAACAGCAGCTCTACCCACATCTGGGCATACAAGAAAGGACTGTGCTTACAAAACTGGATAACCATTTTCATCATTTCTAACCTTCAACATTGGTTCTAGGGAATACTAAACGTGAAACTGCTTATGACAATAAATAACATAACACATCATTTGTAACCTTCAACATAGTTTTAATTGTCTGCCACAACAAAACTTAATTCATCAATTAACCAGCATCTCCTAGTGAATCCAAATTCATTATCATTGAACCAAAATATAGCTACTTTCCATGCGAGCATACGATTATTCATTTCAAACTATTAAGGAAATTGATCTCATTTCTGCTCTGAAGAAAAAATATGTGTGGGAACTGGAAAGACAAATAGCATTCTGCTTCAAATTGTTGGATCAAAAGAAAAATAATCTCAAGTTTATCAAATAACCTTGCCTAAATATTCCACAATTTCCTATCATAGTGTGTCTAAAAGGTGAGCAACGACAAGGCAAAAGAACCCAGAAGAATATTAAGCTTCAAAGATTAAACAAGATATCCATAACAAACTTCCAAACCAATAACCTTTTGACTCTAGTTTAAAATCAAACTTTTTTAACAAAAAATAAATAGACAAAAACGAATGTACTTGAAATATCTGAAAGGTCTGATGGAGTCGTTAAGGGGAGTATTGAAGAGGCTCAAACAAAGTGGCTTTGGCCACACAACTGTATCCACCGTCTTCATCCCCTCACAGCTTGCTATGTTGTTCTGCTTGGAAGTGCGAACTTTCATATTTCTCCCTGATTTTCAAGATCATACATAGCCAGAATTCAATTCCAAGATACACCACATGTTAAACAACGATACAAACAACCAATAAAAAACAAAAATGATTAATTCTCTCTCGAATAGGAGTGCAAGATGGTATCATTCTAATTTAAATACAAACAAAGAATACAAAATGACAAAATTCAACAACCAAGGGGAGTATTGGGATTATGGATTGGTCCTTCCCAAACACACAAAAGAAATAAGCAAAATGTATGAACACTCCATGACACCAAGCCAGATGTAAAAAAAAATAAATACCGCTTGAAAATACTGGAAATTTGATTATCCCAATTCAAATTTTGACAGTCATTTGGTAGCAAAGTAAAAAATGGATTAAAAAGCCGATCGCTTAATGCACAAAGCATGAAAACTCATAACCCAGGGAAGAAAAAATTGATGAATATATCTTTATCTTCCTTAATTCAGGGAAGAACAAAAGCTCAGGAGAAGAAAAGAGAAACCCCGACATTTAAATACAATTCACACAAATAAAAATAAAAATACCCAGCCCAAACACAAAATGCAAAAACCAAAAGCACCTGATAAATTTTTAGAAAAACTAACCCGGCAAATTTTGGAAAAGGAAAATCAGGGATGATGAGATGAATAATCGGCTTAATTTGATTAACCAGAAAATTAAATCAATTAATTGTGGAGCAGAATTACCCAGACTATTGGGTATGATGGTGTTGATGTTGGTATTTTCTGCTCAGCTTCTTTGGTTGATTTCTTAGTGCACCGAAACTAGCTCATATTACCCCCTTCCTTTCTGCTTTCATTTATTCTGGGTGGTTTGCTCGCTCCTTTATGTATCAAGTCGACACAAAAACAGAGCACCAAATTGAAATTGGTAGTAAGAAGTTGAAATTGGTAGTAAATAGAGAGATGTTTACCTTCATGGGATGCCCTTTGCTCGCTCCCAATTCGCTCTTCTCTAAGAACGATACCCAAATGTCATCCAAAGGCCTTCATTATATCGGCGGCTCCAACTTCACATCGACGGCTTCAGGAACGCTACCCAGATGTCGACCTCACCACGTCGATTGCTTGACCACATCGGTTGCTTCACCACGGTCTACGACTCTGAAGCGACGCTCTGAAGGCTTCGGAAAAAGGTTGAATAAGAAGAAGACGAAGACCGCCGCGGAAGAAGACGCTGTGGTGCGGTTCAATTGCACAACAATCCCCATCCCTAATTCCTAATTCATAGGAGAGTGGAAATACCACTTCTACCCTTATGGTAACTAGTTTTTTTAGCCTCCTCTAAAATTAATTTTCTTTTCTTTCTTCTTTGAACTATAATATTTTTTTTACCCACTGGCCAGAGTACTACATCCTCCGTAGTACCGAAGCCTGGCCCAACTTTTCTTACCCCTCTTCTTATTCTCTCTGTTTTCTTTTGTATTTTATTTAACTCTTTCATAAATGTAATCAAGGTTATATTTTAATTTTGTCCGTTAACGTTGCCAAGTCACTAGAATAGCCCAGATATAGCAATATCCCTTACGACACACGAACAATAAGAATGGAAAGGTCACTCTTAATTAAGGGCTAATTTGCAACTGTTGCGTATGCTTGCAAAAGTTTTTTTTTGCTTTTGGAAAAGAAAAAAATTATTCTCAGAGGGAAATCAAACCGCTTTTTATTACAGTACAGAGAATAAAGTAGCTAGTGTTGTAAATCTACTAAATTATATGGCTATTTCTACGTAAGGTCGTTTTGGTCTATGTATTATATCCTAACCCAAGAATTATATAAAGGGATTTAGCTGAATGAATATTGCATGATTTGATCGTTTTCGCAACACGTTATCAGCACGAAGTCTAACCAACTGGAAAAAAATCCTAATTCATATTTTCCCCCAAGTCCACTCTCTGCAGACATTCAAGAAAGCCTAAGCACCTATCTTCTTCTACAACGCCCATCCTTTGCTCCAACTCCCATGACCGAATCGAATTTCTTCTCATAAACAAGAAGCTTCCGATGTTTTCTCCTAAAACCCGAATATCCTTGTAATCAATCCGAAACCCAATAGCAAAGCTTCCAACTCAGTTTTGGATTTTGTTTGTGAGGTTGGATTGGATATGTCCAGGGCGGAAAATGGTGGGCTGGAGGGGGACCATTTAGCGGTGACAGAGGGGATTAATTTCTCTCAGCTACTCTTCGCAGCGGATGAGGTGATGGCCTTCATTCTTCCATGTCTCGGAGTCTGTCTCCCAATTGATAAATCACTAAATCGGTGACCCAATTCGATCCGACTCGCCAATCAAACTGAACTCAAAAGTCGAATTTAGAGCGGAGAGCAAGGAGGCATGGCGTACAGAGCAGATGACGATTACGATTATCTATTTAAGATGGTGCTCATAGGGGGCTCTGGCGTCGGAAAATCCAACCTCTTGTCGTGGTTCACGAGCAACGAGTTCAGCCTTGAGTCTAAGTCAACAATCGACGTCGAGTTCGCCACTCGGAGTATCCACGTTGATGAGAAGATCGTTAAGGCCCAGATTTGGGATACCACTAGCCAAGAAAGCATGCGCTCCAAATTTGTAGGTGGGTTGAGCGATCCTGGTTGTCGCAGAAGAATCTCGCCCCAAACACAAATGGCAGAGAGACGACGACGAAGCGCTGTTGCAGGGTACGAAAATGACATGTCGTTTATCAAGAAAACGACATATTGTTTTTAGTCATGCCATTTATATAAACAACGTGTCGTTTTTGTCATGTCGTTTGGTGAATAACGATATGTCGTTTGGAATATTTTCCCACCCAAAGATCACTTCGGTTGTGACCCTCCAAAATCTCATATTTTGGCCCAGAAAGTTTCTCCCTCACAAAGATAAGTTCATCTACCCTTTAATTTCATGATTACATGATGATGACATGATAATTATACTTATGATAATGATGACATACATATATGATAATATATAATGATATATGTGATGGTATATGATAAATCCATGATGTTGTGCTGTTATATATGTTGAGGATGATATGCTATGATTATAATGATGGTGGTATGGCGATAATGATATAGTATAAGATAAATTCATGATTTAAATAATAAAATATGATATAATATGGATGATGATGTATATAATACATATACACATGATAATTTGATGATATGATGCCATGTTATGATGTATATATCATGATGATATGCGATGGTGCGATGATGTAATGTGCATGATGATATTAGATGATGATATGATATGATGCATGCTGATGATATGAGATGTTTTGATGATGCTATGATGAATATTTTTATGATACTATGTTGTTATGTATGATGTTAATGATGATGTGATGATCTACTAATGTTATGATATGTTGATGATGTCATGATAATAAATTATATAAACGGATATATGATGATGATGATAGATGATGTGGTGACATGATATAGATATAATAATGTTGATGATCATACTATGGTAATTTTGATGACACTCAACTGGGCTTGCCAACAGCAGCCCAGCATATTGTCGAACTTTGAGACCTGAAGGCTCAGTTGACTAATACTACAAGTCCAGATAGCTGCAGCCCAGAAAGCTAGGCGAGAAGAAGGCCTAGCAGTCTGAGAAAAAAGGGCCAGGCCCAGAAGGCCCATATTTTCGCACAGGCCCACGACTCAAATTAGCCCGACCCGGTCAGCTCTGACCAAATTGGTCCAACAAAATCAGTTTAGATGAATTGCAACGGTCTGACCATATTGAACCGGTTCCGTCGTATCAAATTGGTCTAATCAAACCGCACTCGTCTATTTGAACCGAAATTCTAATCGAACGGCCCAATCGAATCGAACCATATGAATCGGACCATCACATTCTGAAAAGAAAAGAAAACATTTTATTTTCTTTCTTTTCTTTATTTGTCACTTATGTGTTTGAAGCATGGATATTAATACCCGAAGCATAATGTAAATTTATTTAAACTTTATGCCCGAAACATTTATTTAAAGTATGAAATCATCTTATACCAGAAGTAATCATTCAAACTATTATTACGTCCTATTTAATTACATTGTTTAATATTTTTAAATTTATAATATTTAATTTATTTAGAAAATGTATGTTTTTAAATGAAACAGATGTTCATCAATAAACTAGAGTTTTATAAATGAACTCATACTTTATACTAATCACCGAACCCGTAGTTTCGGTACAGCTATGAAAAAAGGGACCTGCAGATTTCTTCATAAATTCACTGGACATGATAAAACAAGTAGATTTTACATTTTAAATCTGATTTATTATACCTTTTTTCTAGAACCTGAAGTTCTTATTTGGTGCTTATGGATGAGTTTTCTCAAAGCATTGAATGCAATGATTTTTCCTTTATATAGAATCTAGAAGAACGATTTACTCATCATAGGGACAATTTCTTTTCCTGAAGTAAGACATGAATGACCCATCATCCATTCTAAGGATTTCAAATCTACGTGTGAATATAATTCGAAAAATGTGATTTTTTGCTCGAATATGATGTAATTCAATTCAAACACTTATTCTCATGCATGTGACCCATTGAATTAAATCTATAAATATGTATATTTTGTGGGGACGTTTATTATCTAGCTGACAATGTTATACTCCGAGAGATATGACAAAAGAACGTTGTAGAATGGTATTGAATTACGATCAATAAGATTTTTTTTATTCCCCAAGTTCCAGAAGAACTTTGTCGAGATTTACGGATATTCGAGTCAACGGTTATCACATTGAAACCACTAATGACAAGAAAGTAGAATATCCTTGCATAACTTCCAATCAGTATGACCAGAAACATACACTGGAGAAACTAGCCAGAAGCTAGTCAACAGTTAGGTAGACGCTAACTAGTACGAGCAATTGCTCATTATGATATGACCGATTGGGACACCCAGGTCAGGGTAATGATGCACCATATCCTCAATATATTACACGAGCATCCTCTTACTCGTAAACACTTTTGTGTTTAATGAAACACTATGTCGAGTTTGCTCGTTAGCAAAAATCGAATATTAGACCATTATTTGCAAAGATGAGTTAAGACTCCACTATTCCTTATACAAAATATAAGGGAAATTTTGTGGACTTTCCAACCACCATGCGGACCGTTTTGAAAAAATCTTTCATGGTTCAGTTGAAATACCGACAAAGTGGTCACATGCTAAACTTTTGTCCACATGCATACTCCGTTTACTAAACTCTTAGCCCAAATCAACACATTGTGGGCCACACCACCCGGATTCTCTTATACAATCTTTAAGACTCGATAATACCTGAGAGTTTACATTGAAATCATTTGATGATTATTGCATGCCCTTTGGGATTGATGTTGAACACCCCAAATGGTCTCACAGAAACACTAATTCACCTTGGTAATGCGAAGCAAGCTTTTAGTTTCTCGCGTGGGCAATGCAATTTTGCATGCAGTAATGTTGGTCCGGTTGAGGTCAACGCCACCCAACAATGTTATGCGTTACAGCTGGTGACTGGGTATGAACCAGCTGCTTCGTACTTACGCTTTTATGGGTGTGCAGTTACATGCCATTTATGCCTCCATAATGTACACATATGAGACCTCAACAAAGGAGGGACATACATGTCGGTTATAAATCCATATCCATTATACGCTCTTTAGAGTCCTTACTAGGCAATCTTATTACCGCTATATTCGCGGATAGTCACTTTGATGAGACAGTCTTCCCGCCATTAGAGGGAGATCAGAACGTCAAACGTTCCTAAAGAACAACGTAAATTGACGTGGAACAACCCCACTATATCTTGATCCCCAAACCAAACAAAGTAAGTACGATGTATGATTTATAGAGTGTAGCAAATAATACACCTAACGTGACACAACCCATCCCAATCCCCCCGGGATTACCGTGGGATGTGCCATGCTCCCCGTCTAACACGAAGTGTTAGACAAGGGATAACCAAAAGTCACTGCCCAAACGGGGCTTCCAGAGTGCGCAAGGATCGATGGAGGAGACGTGCGATGTCCCAGTCTCTGCTGCAGTCGCATCCGTGATCAACCTGAAGGGCATTAAAAACAACAAAAGCTGTGAGTGGACGAAAATCATTAAGTTCATAAAACACATTTCACAAGACATTTATGCCCTTCATAAAACGTATGCATGCCTCAAAAACCAGTAATCAAAACGTTTACTCAATAAGCCATTAGGGCCTTAGCCCAAAAACCGTAACTCAAAACCAAGTATGGGAACTCAGCCCAAAGCTGTGGAATACCACATCCATAAATACAAAACCATGTGGGCCACCGCCCAAATCCATAAACATAAATCCAACCGAAAAAACCATTTCATAGATTCAATAGTCCATATTTACCACATTACCATCTTCGGCACCCCAGATACCTAGCGTCCCAGACGCTTGACGTCCCATACGTCATATCTCACGGTATAATCAGCAACGTGTGCTGCCCGGGGTCTCTCCGGGTCCATATCTCTGACATCCCAGATGTCTGACGTCCCAGACGTCTAATCATAGCAATCCTGCTCTTGAGTCACTATACGGTCTGGTAGCTCCGTACAATGACCCCTCGCAGGCAATGCATAGTCACTGTCACTTCCCCAGTGTCCCAGACACCTGGAGGAGACCATCACATATCCTCGTATCAAGATGGTACATGGAAAACAGTTTTATCAAATCATTTCACAACATTTCAATGGGCCCTGCCCGAAATCTCCATAAAACATCACAATTCCATTTAGGGTCCCCGACCCGAAATCACATTTAAGAAACATAGGGTCCCAGACCCGAAATCACATTTATAAAACATAGGGTCCTAGACCTGAAATCACATTTATGACCCAACTAGGCCTCATGCCCGATTCTATAAATCACTGGGCCCACGACCCGAATTTGCAAATCAACTGGGCCCCTGGCCCGATTTCGTAAACAATTGGGCCCCTGCCCGATTTCATAAAGCAACTGGGCCCCCGACCCGATTACGTAACTCAAATGGACTTCCAAGTTCGAGGTTTCCAAAACAATTGGGTCTCATTCCCGAATTCATCTTTCCAATTTCAAAACCATTTCATCACATTATTCATGAAACCACAAGCACGTAAAATCACAATAAAATCATCAGCCTCGATATACGTGCAATATGGAAAATATCTCGAAATACGTGCAACATATCCGAAATCAATAATCACAATTATCATTATGGAAATCACATATATGAAACATATAACACATTTAGGCATGCATAGTATTTATAAAACCAAAGTCCACTCACAGACCGTCCAACGATGCGCCTCGATACGAGTGCCATAGGCCTTCCCGGGCCACACCACTATCACCGGGACTTCCAAACATGTCCAAATTACATTAGAGGGTCACTAACCTCTTCATTAACCTCCTATTAAAGTCCCGTAATTTTCTCGAATTTTTAACTATTTTTAAACTCGATCCAAAATCTTCGGACGTCCCGAACAATATCGAAACGGTGTTCAACCGACACAAAACCAATCCCAAAATGTTCCTTACATCGAATAGATTAAAAGACTTTTTGGAGGATTCCCCAAAATACCCACCACGCACCCTTACGAGCCGCCCAAAAGGGCTGCGCGTGAAGCCCACGCGCGGTGAACAGTGTCATCGTCTACCTCTGGTGAACCGGATTCACTGGTTCGAACCGGTTCAGTCGAACCGCTGAACCGAGCCGGCCGATTCTCAGCCATTACTCAACCATTTTCTACGGGGTTTCCACTTACATGATCGTCTAACTCCAACTAAGAGTTATATGGAATCAAAAACAAGAAAACTCGTTTGGATTCATACCTTTGAACTCAAACCCGAAACCCAGAATTTTCGATCATGCTCCCCCTCGATCTAGACCATTTCAAGCTTCGAAAACAGGTCCATTGGATTCGTCTCTGTCCCTAGGTCTCATTAGGATCAAATAGGAGTTCAAAACTATAGTTAAAGCTAGACTTTCAAAACTTGAACATAATGAGTTCTCAGTCAACTTACCCTTTGCCGTGAACCACCGTGATCGTTGCCGTTTCCTTGCCGTCTCTCGTCGTCTCTCAGCCCTCACCAGCGGTTGGTCTCTCACACAAGCACAGAGGAGATGGGCTGGTGTGTTTGTTCGAATAGGGTTGTGTGTGTATGTGTTTTGGGTGGGAAAATATGAGAGTGAGAGAGGGATGAAGTCTGATCAGAAATAGAAGGGAAGAGATGAGACGGACAGTGTAGATGCAATCTGGGGAGTTAGATGGATGGCTAAGATTAAAAAGGAAAAATAAATCATATTTAATTATTTAGTGGAGACATGATCCAGATTTTAGGGAGTGTGGGGATGAGTGACACTTGTCACTTATCCAAGGGGCTAGATTCATCGATCATTGTTCACTAATTTAATATTATTTTAATTGAAACCTCGGTTCATTTGTTTAACCTATTTCAATCCCATGACCATAACTTTCCCGTTCAATGTCCGATTTCGGCGTGCCTCCTGTCTATGGATTCGTATCGACTCAATCTACGTAACGATCCTTGGCCCTTCGCCATTGGACCCCCGGGTCAAAAGTCAACATTTGGCCCCTTTTCAGCCAAATTACCAAAATACCCCTCAACTTCCGAACGTCATAACTTCTTCCTCGAACGTCATAACTTCTTCCTCGAACATCAGAATCGAACGTGCCACCTGTCTATGAACTCGTGACATCTTGAACTACATCACAGTCATCGGTCAAAATCCGTTTGACCGCCCGATCAAAAAGTCAACATTTTGCCCATTACAGGGGCAAAACGGTCATTTTGCACATTTCGTCCGATCTCACTCAACTAATCCCAGATTAGTCATTCTAAACCATAATTAATTAATATTTAATCCCGATATTAGGGACGGGTCATTACAATCTTCCCCCCTTAAATAATTTCGTCCTCGAAATTCCAACTATCTTTATTCCACATCCACCTCGTGGAAAACAAATTTGGCCTCACAACACGTGTACACTTGTACACCCACGAACCAACACAAAACTCGTCTGCACTCAGACGTCCCATCACAGTCTCACGTCGTATCGACTACACTCAACCACCTCAAGTGGAATTGATCACACGATTCGCGTTAAAATCGCTTAACCCTTTTACTATTAAGCTGACTTCTTCAGCTTGACATTTCCTCTCAATCGCTAATACATCCTGACATCTGATCCCATAGGGAGTCATCAAATCTCACTTGTCATCCCATGCTGACACTGCCAGCCAAACTGTCACCACTAAGCTTTACCACCCTAGTAAAGCTCCAATCATCAACCAATCAATAACATCACTTCGTACTACAACTCCCTTAATGTTGCATAAGATCAACAACATGATCTTACCTCGCAGGGCAAGCTCAACCCTGCGACATATACCAACCTCAGTATCCCCAACTGTCACCCCCTCAGCGATCCGAGACGCTGGTAAATCACGGCATGATAGCATCACGCAAAGCAATTTGTGGTTACACTAATCACCAACTCACTCAATCAGGTGGTGTAACTGAAACACATTGAACACCAGCCTAGCAGTGATCACACATCTCAACACTAGGGTTTCACTAGCCATCCATGGCTAAGAGCACCTGCTCATACAATCGCTGAACCCAACAAGATCACTCTGCTCAGTGCATATTATTCAATGTCCAGTCCACGATCACAACCAATCCAATGATATCGGAACTAAAACGATTAGCAACACGTTCAACCACACACCACTGGTACATCCCACGTACCGTCACTAGACACCACTCAGTCTATCCAGTATCGATCCTCGTACAACGTACAAAGTACGTACATCCAATTGTACCAATCCAAGAACGCCCACCAAGGCGTATCCATTCATTCCAAAAGAGCATCTAATTTCACTCACGTCTACTAAGACGTACTAACTCCGAATCAATCGGATACTCGCTCAAATGATTTCCATACCACATTCGATGGACTTCGAAAAGAAGCCAATCCCATCATTCACAAGTCAAATCCTCGAGTTAATTCGTAAATATTCCAACTCGCTCGAGTACCGTCTCATACTGGATTAACTTCGAAAAGAAGTTCAATCCAACCATTCCCATATCCAAATATTTACGATAGGGCAATAAGCTCTTCACTTAACCTGATCAATAAGATCACAGTTCAAATCCATCACCACGTCACCCGACCAGTAACATCACGATCCTATATCGTCACAATACCCAATGTCCACAACATCACAATCTAGATCCACCTAGGATCCACACATACTCAAGTAGCTAGCAATCCACCCGAAATCTGATCGTAGGGTCTTACACCCTCTTTGAATCCTTCGACAAATTTCCCTAGGTGGAATGATGACCTCGATTTTCACCACCCAAATCCAGAATTAAACACAACTCCTTGTGTCCAATGACCCAAAGCCAATCATGGGTCCACCAACCAATACACACTCAACGTACTGGTAACCACAATCAACGTCTGCCACGGGTAGGAATTAAGAAGTCGCCCCCAATGACTTCAGAATACCTATCACCAATGCGGAAATGAGCACTCCTCTCATCTCCTCAATCACAACTCTCCTCGAATCTGAAGTTCCAACTATGTTGGTAACAGACATGCTCCCAACGAGATGTCAAGTCCAACCACTGGACTTCCCACATCCTTAACTCATTTGGACAACCACATGTCCGTTAATAACCATTTATGCACATACACCTATTCCGATTGGGAACCACTCAACTCTTTTTTTTTTTGGATGTGCATACATTACTACCTTTGTCTCACATCCCAACCTTTACAGGTTCAACCATTGGGTTTCCAAGTTATTCATAATCACAAAATCTCACATCTATACCACCAATGGTTTTCCTCGGCTTTTCCAATTTCAGTAATTTCCTTGTACTTTATGGGGATATTAGAAACAAATAATCACACAACTCTCGGAGTTGACAAAAACTCCCCAAATCCACTAATCCTCATGATGTAGGGGACGTCATCCCAAGATTCCTCAAGTCTCAATCATACCTTTTTATCCACTCATCACTTGTCTTCTCATCATTGTTGGGACTGATCCCAACACATCACAATCTCAACTGGATCCCTTCTAGTCCATCACTCAACCACTACCAAATCTCAAATACCGAACGTATGTCCATCATGACGGAGTCACATCCTAACTTGTGGCTCATCGTCATCACAATCACCAACACCAGTACCAGCGCTAGTACCAGCACCAACGCACTATCATCAACACTAGTATTAACACACATGCATCCATACTAGTATCAGTACAAAAGTACCAACATCAGCACCAGCATACAAACATCCATACTAGCACACAGTGTGCAACTATGACAATTCCTGGATCTCCGCTCATACCGAACGATGATCCCGTACCTCTACTCGTACCCCACAACTATGGGTACCACCATTCTGACAATCCACATCAAGATAATGAACGTTCCCTGAACGTCCCCTGATTCTCAACTACTACAACCACACCAAATACCCTCGATAGCCAGTCATCTCCACACGACTACCGACCAACAGTCATCGCTATCGAGATCCGTATTCACACATCACACTATTATTCGGTCCAACTCAGGATTTCATATCTTATCTTATAACCGTATCTGTGGATCGAATCCCATAGTTCTTACTAGACTCACTAGAGTCATCCACATGGTCATCTATGACCTCAGCCGCTCGTCGCAACACAAGTTCTCATCTACTAGTCACAACTAAGGTTCACCTTTCCAATCCATCATGAACTAGGGTTCTACAATCACACCCTATGGTTCAGAGGAACCCAACTGTCCTCTGCAGTGTAATCCACAACCTGAACGACCTCGCGGTCCTGACATCGTATAGACGTAAAATCCAATCCTACCATCAACTCAATGTGGGTTCCACCACTAAGGTCATCGGCTAACTCCGATGTACCAACATCCCTCACATTAGCAATCACCGCTAGGGTTCCCATTTTAGACCATTACTCAACTGAGGTTCACATTTCCAAATCACTATTCAAATGGGGTTCCTCGAACCCAGCTGCACCCAACATCACAACAATCTAATATCATATGACCGAACTGACGGTCCCACATTACCAGTTCATCACATACAACCCCACTTGGGTCAAATCACATTAACGCACGGCGTATCGGGCCAATCACACTCTATCCATTATTAAAACCAAAGAAACAATCTATCAGGTTGATAACGAACTGCAATCCAAAGAGACATCACACCCTCGACCTGCGCGCACAAAAAGAGCAAACCTGCTCTGATACCAATTTGACACGACCCATCCCAATCCCCCCGGGATTACCGTGGGATGTGCCATGCTCCCGTCTGACACGGATAACCAAAAGTCACTGCCCAAATGGGGCTTGCAGAGTGAGCAAGGATCGATGGAGGAGGCGTGCGATGTCCCAGTCTCTGCTACAGTCACATCCGTGACCAACCTGAAGGGAATTAAAAACAACAAAAGCTGTGAGTGGATGAAAATCATTAAGTTCATAAAACACATTTCACAAGACATTTATGCCCTTCATAAAACGTATGCATGCCTCGAAAACCAGTAATCAAAATGTTTACTCAATAAGCCATTAGCGCCTTAGCCCAAAAATCGTAACTCAAAACCAAGTGTGGGAACTCAGCCCAAAGCTATGGAATACCACATCCATAAATACAAAACCATGTGGGCCACCGCCCAAATCCATAAACATAAATCCAATCGAAAACCCATTTCATAGATTCAATAGTCCATATTTACCACATTACCATCTCCGGCATCCCAGATGCCTAGCGTCCCAGACGCTTGACGTCCCAGACGTCATATCTCACGGTATAATAAGCAACGTGTGCTGCCCGGGGTCTCTCCGGGTCCATATCTTTGACATCCCAGATGTCTGACGTCCCAGACGTCTAATCATAGCAATCCTGCTCCTGAGTCACTATACGGTCCGGTAGCTCCGTACAATGAACCCTCGCAGGCAATGCACAGTCACTTCCCCAGTGTCCCAGACACCTAGAGTTGACCATCACATATCCTCGTATCAAGATGGTACATGGAAAACAGTTTTATCAAATCATTTCACAACATTTCAATGGGCCCTACCCGAAATCTCCATAAAACATCACAATTCCAATTAAGGTCCCCGACCCGAAATCACATTTATGACCCAACTGGGCCTCATGCTCGATTCTGTAAATCACTGGGCCCACGGCGGGAATTTGCAAATCAATTGGGCCCCTGGCCCGATTTCGTAAATCAACTAGGCCCCTGGTCCGATAATATAACTCAAATGGGTCTCAGCCCGATTTCGTAAACAATTGGGCCCCTGGCCCGATTTCATAAAGCAACTGGGCCCCCGGCCTGATTACGTAATTCAAATGGACTCCCAAATTCGAGGTTTCCAAAACAATTGGGTCTCATGCCCGAATTCATCTTTCCAATTTCAAAACCATTTCATCACATTATTCATGAAACCACAAGCACGTAAAATTACAAAAAAATCATCAGCCTCGATATACATGCAATACGGAAAACATCTCGAAATACGTGCAACATACCAGAAATCAATAATCACAATCATCATTATGGAAATCACGTATATGAAACATATAACACATTTAGGCATGCATAGTATTTATAAAACCAAAGTCCACTCACAGACCGTCCAACGATGCGCCTCGATAAGCGTGCCATAGGCCTTCCCGGGCCACACCACTATCACCGGGACTTCCAAACCTGTCCAAATTACATTAGAGGGTCACTAACCTCTTCATTAACCTCCTATTAAAGTCCCGTAATTTTCTCGAATTTTTAACTATTTTTAAACTCGATCCAAAATCTTCGGACGTCCCGAACAATATCGAAACGATGTTCGATCGACACGAAACCAATCCCAAAATGTTCCTTACATCAAATAGATTAAAAGACATGTTGGAAGTTTCCCTAAAATACCCACCACGCGCCCTCACGAGGCGCCCAAAGGGGCTGCGCGTGAATCCCACGCGCGGTGAACAGTGTCATCGTCTACCTCTGGTGAACCGGGTTCACTGGTTCGAACTGGTTCAGCCGAACCGCTGAACCGAGCCGGCCGGTTCTCAGCCATTACTCAACCATTTTCTACGGGGTTTCCACCTACATGATCGTCTAACTCCAACTATGAGTTATATGGAATCAAAAACAAGAAAACTCGTTTGGATTCATACCTCTGAACTCAAACCCGAAACCCAGAATTTTCGATCATGCTCCCCCTCGATCCAGACCATTTCAAGCTTCGAAAACAGGTCCATTGGATTCGTCTCTGTCCCTAGGTCTCATTAGGATCAAATAGGAGTTCAAAACTACAATTAAAGCTCGACTTTCAAAACTTGAAAATAATGAGTTCTCAGTCAACTTACCCTTTGCCGTGAACCACCGTGATCGCTGCCGTTTCCTCGCTGTCTCTCGTCGTCTCTCAGCCCTCACCAGCGGTTGGTCTTTCACACAAGCACAGAGGAGATGGGCTGGTGTGTTTGTTCGAATAGGGTTGTGTGTGTATGTGTTTCGGGTGGGAAAATATGAGAGTGAGAGAGGGATGAAATCTGATCAGAAATAGAAGGGAAGAGATGAGACGGACAGTGTAGATGCAATCTGGGGAGTTAGATGGATGGCTAAGATTAAAAAGGAAAAATAAATCATATTTAATTATTTAGTGGAGACATGATCCAGATTTTAGGGAGTGTGGGGATGAGTGACACTTGTCACTCATCCAAGGGTCCAGATTCATCGATCACTGTTCACTAATTTAATATTATTTTAATTGAAACCTCGGTTCGTTCGTTTAACCGATTTCAATCCCGTGACCATAACTTTCCCGGACGAGGTACGATCATGGAGGCTAACCAGTCATATGTCTCTGCCCAGAAGCAAGGTAAACTAATAGGTTCGAAGGATTCACATCCCCGGAAGAGGATAAATTTGGCACAATCGAATCCCTTCAAAATATCAACTGATCCTTCTCATAAGATAATTCCGGATTATGGGTCTGTGATGACGTTAGGGGACGCTCCAACGTCAGAACCCACTCTCGAGAATAAAGAGATCTCGGTAAATCATGCATGCTTATGTGAGATAGGGAATCAAAATGATATTATCATCGATGACTTATATGTATTGGCGGTAGCTACCAAAATAATAACTAGAAACGAAACCGAACCTTACTTCGTTGATGAATTAATTCCAACATAGAGAAGACTATGCAAAATGGAAAGAACCAATCCAAGTCGAATTAGATTCCTTGACAAAAAGGAAGGGGTTTGGACCTGTAGTTCCCACACCTCCCCATGTTAAATCTGCAAGATTTAAATGGATATTTGTAAGGAAGCGTAATGAGAAAAACTAGATTGTGAGATATAAAGCTCGTCTAGTGGCAAAAGGATTTTCTCAATGCCCTGGGATTGATTATGAGGAGACGTATTCTCCCGTAATGGACATTATAACGTTCTGCTACCTTATTAGTTTGGTAGTTTCCGAAAAACTGAGTATGCAGCTTTTGGATGTGGTCACATCTTATCTCTATGGGGATCTAGATACAGAGATATATATATATATATATATATATATATATATATATATATATATGAAAGTTCCTAAAGGACTTAAGATATCTGATGCAAATAGTTCTAGACCACAGAACACGCTCTACATCCGTTTGAGGCGTTCACTTTATGGATTGAAACAATCCGGACGGATGTAGTATAACTGTCTAAGTGAATATTTGATCAGATTGGGATATGTTAATAATGAATTGTGCCCATGCGTGTTTATTAAGAAAACAAGTTCCGGGTTCACTATAGTGGCAGTTTATGTCGATGACATGAATCTGATTGGTACTCCTGAAGAGATCCAAGAAACCGCTAAGCACATGAAGTTAGAATTTGAAATGAAAGATCTTGGGAGAATACACTTCTGTCTCGGCCTGGAGATCGAGCACCGTGCAGATGGAATTTTGGTCCATCAATTGAATTACATCCAGAAGATGTTGAGACGCTTTAATAAGGATAAAGCGAAACCTTCAAGCACGCCCATGATCGTCCGAAGTCTAAATCCTAAAAAGGACCCATTTCGTCCAACAGATGATAACGAAGAGATTTTGACACCAGAAATGTCATATCTAAGTGCAATAGGCTCATTATTGTATTTGGATCAATGCACTAGACCAGACATTTGATTCGCTGTGAACTTACTAGCTAAATTTAGCTCAGCGCCAACATGTCGCCACTGGAATGGCATAAAAGACATAATCTGATACCTTAGAGGTACAATGGATATGGGCCTATTTCTATCCCTATGCACTGAGGAATGAATCAAATCCCCTTGGTCCTCGGAATGATGCACGTATGCTGATGCAGGTTATCTATCAGACCCATACAAGGCACGTTTCCAATCAGGTTATTTCTTTACCATTGGGAACACGGGAATATCTTGGAGGTCTACGAAACAGACCCTTATTGCTACGTATTCGGATCATGCCGAGATTTTAGTCCTGCACGAAGCAGTTCTTGAATGCATATTGCTAAGAGCTATTACTGGTCATATCCGAAGTACTTGTGGACTGAATTCCACCCATAATGAACCGACAACTATCTATGAAGATAATCATGCAGTCTTGTTCACCAAGTCATTACCAAAAGTCACATTCCAGTAGCATATGTGAGGTTTTGGTTTACGTAGACTGGCTGATCTACCTAATTTGTAGTTTTCAAGGGGAGTCAAGATCAGGGGGAGTATCTTGAAGTATACCAAGTATCCGGAAGAATACTGTGCAACGACCCGTCCCGGAAATTAACGTTAAGACGGTGATTAGTGAAGGATTAGTGAGCTTAATTGGTGGTTGGTTGGTGCCACTAGAGTGAATGACAATTTTGCCCCTAGTATGGGCAAATTGTTGACTTTTAGTTCGAGCGGTCAATTGGGTATTGACCGATGACCAGGATGTAGTTTAGGACGTCACGAATCCATAGACAGGTGGCACGCCCGATTCCGACATCCGAGGAGGAAGTTATGATGTTCGGAAGATTGAGGGCATAACCGTAATTTGGGTAAAATAGGGGAAAAGTTGACTTTTGTTACGATCGGGTTTTGGCACGTTGACCTAGGACCGTTAGATAGATCTCGTCGTCTTGAATTCAACGACAGGTGGCACGTGTTCATCGGAGTTAGGATGTGTGAGTTACGGGTCTAGGAAGGTAGTGGCAAAATGGTCATTTTGGCTTAAAAGGAAGGGTATTTTGGTCTTTTGCACATTGGGATTTGTTCAACAGAGAGGGACAAATGGAGGACTGAGATTGAGACATTTGTGAGGGAGATGAGAGGATTGTGACACGTGTAGGGGGTCTGGTTGGTTCTAGTGAGTGCACGGTCCAATTATTTGGGGTGTAACCGTGTGTGCTGTGTGTGTGTTCGAAGAACAGAAAATAGAGGGGGAGATTGAGAGGAAATTGAGAGGTGATCGTAGGTGTTGGTGTGTTCTGGTGAGTGAGGAGTGACTCAGAGAGTGAGAGGGAGACAGTGAGGAGGTTTGGAGGTGCAGTGGTTGTGTGTGGGTGAGAGGTGAGCCACGGGAAACCAGGGGGAAAACAGAGAACAGAGAGGAGTTTTGGGTAGAGGTGTTGCCGTGTTCGATCAATTGAGGCCGGTGGAGGTGTCCAGAGGCTGGAGGTGGACTGGAGGAGTCGTGTCCTCACGGCTAGGCTCACGACGGTGACCGGAGCCCAGGAAATTTCTGGTTTTCCTTTCGATGCTCTGTTTTGCTGTCGATTTTCAAATCGAAAGTCGTGAAGTCTGGGGTTGAGTCGATAGTTTCGGTGAACTGGGTGAGTATCAGTGAGGTCCTAGGAAGCTATAGGTGTCGAAGCCGTGACGGGGGGTGACCGGGTTGGCTGGATCATGAAACAGGGGACTGGTTTGGGTTTTTCTTCGAGCTTGAGTCGACGGGCTACATGTCGAGTCGAGGTGTTTGGAGTAGAGGAAAGGGTAGCTTAGGTCTGGACGATGAAACTGGTGAAGAGAGGAGCAGTTTTGGTGGACGGACGGTGGTGAACTAGTCACGCCGGTCCGAGTTACAGGGACTGGTTCGAACCGGGTCGACTAGAGGTTGCTGGTGATACTGTAGCTGGCGCGTGAGGCCATGCGCAGCCACTTTGGGCTGCTCGTGGGGGCGCGTGCGGTGGTTCTTGAGGAAGTGGTCAACATGGTTTTTGGTCTAAGTGTTGTGACGAGTCTAATGGAATTGGTTTCGGGTTGTTCGGAAGTCGATTCAATATAGTTCCGCGAGGGTGAAGGTTTAGGGTTTAGGTTCGTTACGTTTAGGACCCGGGGGATTTGGGGATTTCAATGATTTGGTGATTGAAGGATTTCGATTTTGAAATCGGATTTCGGGAATCGGAATTTGGTTTTAATGTTGAAATGTGGAGTTCCGGATTTGGGTTCGGAATGACGGTTCTGGATGCCGGCAGGGCATCGGACCGGTGATTTCAGATTCGGGTTTGGATGTGGATTTAGAAATGGTTTTCAAATGGTTTTGGATTGGATTTGCTGGATCTGGTTATTGGGTTTAAAGACCCGGATTATATTTGACGGGGGACGGGCCCGGATTGGGTTTAAAGACCCGGATTGAGTTTAAAGACTCGGGAGTTTAAGGACTCGGATATATAGATATTTCCCCCGTAGGCCTGTTGAGTTTAAAGACTCGGGAGTTTAAAGACTCGGATATTATTGAGGCCTGGATTGAGTTTAAAGACTCGGGAGTTTAAAGACTCGGATAGATCCAGCAGGTTTGATCGGAGAATGATGACTCGGTATTTATGTTTTCTAATACGGTTTTATGACGCTGATGATATGATTTCTATAACTGTTTTTATCGTGTTTCTGTAACTGCTTTTAATTCTGTTTTTAGGATGAGGTTTATGTGATTTATAACTGTTTTGGTAACTGGGTTATGCATGTGGTTTCAAAACGGAGGGCTAAACCCGGTTTTCTTATAAAATGGTTTTGGAAACTTTTCCTTTATTCTGGTCCACTCACACTTTTCTGGTTTTAAATTACCCTCCAGGTCGTGGAGCTAGAGCGGGGTTTCGGCGTCGAGGCAGCGTCGGAGGCATAGAAGTTAAGTGAGCGACCCCGGAGTGTTTAATTTTCCGTTGTGCTTGTACATTGTTTATAGGTTTTCTTTCTTTTGTAGTGAGTACTATGCTCTGTAAATTTTTAACTTCGGGATGTTTTGTATAGTTTCTCCTGCGTCTAACTGTGTTCTTTGGTGGTTTAGAGTGATTTTACCTTGGTGAGTGTCGGGGTGTCAAACGGGAGCAGGGTTTACCTCGGTTTTCAGTGTAAAACTGGGGTGGGTCCTGAAAATTGGTATCAGAGCATAGGTTTGTCGAGTTTGTTGGGTTTTTCAGTCTGTGAGGTTGTGTTTAGGTTGTTTGACTGTTTCTATGCCTCTTTCAGCGTGTGATTGACGATGCCTCTGAGACGTAGACCCTCTCCACGACCAGAAGAAGAAGCAGCAAGAGAGACAGAGAGTGCTACGATTGAGCGAGCCCAGCGGCTCGGGGCTACTACTTTTAGTGGTGGGGCTGATCCTGAGGAAGCTCAGAGTTGGATCACGAGACTTGAGCGGATATTTACAGTGATGCAGTGTCCGCCGGAGGATCGAGTGTTACTGGCTACATTTTTACTGGACGGTGCGGCGTACGAGTGGTGGTATACCCTCGAGCTGTCTGGCTCGGATGCCCACACTGTGACTTGGGAGACGTTTCGCGCGAGATTCTTATATCAGTATTACCCTCGTTCTTTTCGAGATGCTAAGGAGGCTGAGTTCCTGCAGCTCCAACAGGGGAGTCTAAGTGTGGCTGAGTACGAACAGAAGTTTCAGATGTTGTCTCGGTTTGCTCCTGCGTTTGTGACTACTGAAGCCGAGAAGTGCCGGAGATTTGAGTTGGGCCTGCGAGGTGAGATTCGAGCCATAGTGACGGCTGGATCGTTTGCTACCCTCCGAGAGTTGTCAGATGCTGCGGTGAGGGTTGAGGCTAATTCACCGGTGCGACGTCGGGAATCATCTTTTTCTGGAGCTTCGAGTTTGAGGACATCGAAGTGAGGTAACTTCAGTGGAGCATCGTCTTCGGGCGATGATCGTTTCGGTAGACCTTGTAGTTTCCAGAGTTCAGGATTTCGAGGTTACCGAGCACAGCCGACTCCACAAGCTAGTACGACGTCTGTTGCGTCTACAGGAAGACCGAGTGGTGGACCAGGTCGGGATGTGTGTTTCTACTGTGGGGAGCGAGGTCACTTCCAACGTGAGTGTCCACTGTTACCATAGGAAGGTGGTGTAGGCCGAGGAGTGGCGGAGCCGGACAGAGTACAGCGGCAGGGACAGCGGGCACTAGAGGAGGTGGTGGTGCCACTAGTAGTTCGAGGGGACGTGGTAGATCTTCAGGATCTCAGGCCCGAGTGTTTTTGATGACTCAGCATGAGGCTCAATCAGCACCAGGTACGGGGACAGGTACTGTTACTATCCTTGGTTGCGTTGTACCTACTTTGTTGTTGGAACCCAGGGTAAAGTTTAGTCCTTACCCTAGGTGGCCTGGAGTGACGAGGTTACGGTTTACGGTGAGTTTCGTTGAAGGATGAGGGAAGGAATAGGAAAGGAGTGACTATAACTGATCGATATGAGGTTATCGAAGGAAGAAAACCCACAATCTAGAGTTTGCCTTTAGGACTTTGTAGATTTATCCGACAAGTGGTCGAAGCAGCAGCCGAGGGAGTGAACCAGTAGGTAGGCTTTCTTGTTGGCTTAGATTGTTTTGGGGTAGGATTCGGGTTGGTTTTGGGAAGTGAGGTGGTAGTACGTGAGGATGTACTCTATGAGTTCTATCGGGTAATCCATATGAGGTATTTTAAAATACCTTTGTTTTCTATTCATAGAGTTTCCCTTGCATACACCATGAAGTGTACCTGTTAGTTGGAGATGGAGTGAAATACCCAAGGAGAAGATGATAGACAGGAAACCCGGGAGTAGTTGTTGTTGACCTAGTGTTGATTACTGGGTAGGAGACCCTAGGTGTTGGGTGTGGAATTTCGGGGACGAAATTTTTTTTAGGTGGGTAGGTTGTAACGACCCGTCCCAGAAATTAAGGTTAAGATGGTGATTAGTGAAGGATTAGTGAGCTTAATTGGTGGTTGGTTGGTGCCACTAGAGTGAATGACGATTTTGCCCCTAGCATGGGAAAATTGTTGACTTTTAGTTCAGGCGGTCAATTGGGTATTGACCAATGACCAGGACGTAGTTTAGGACGTCATGAATCCGTAGACAGGTGGCACGCCCAATTCTGACATCCGAGGAGGAAGTTATGATGTTCGGAAGATTGAGGGCATAACCGTAATTTGGGTAAAATAGGGGGAAATTTGACTTTTGTTACGATCGGGTTTTGGCACGTTGACCTAGAACCGTTAGATAGATCTCGTCGTCCTGAATTCAACGACAGGCGACAGGTGTTCATCGGAGTTAGGATGTGTGAGTTACGGGTCTAGGAAGGTAGTGGCAAAATGGTAATTTTGGCTTAAAATGAAGGGTATTTTGGTCTTTTGCACATTGCGATTTGTGCAACAGAGAGGGACAAATGGAGGACTGAGATTGAGACATTTGTGAGGGAAAGGAGAGGATTGTGACACGTGTAGGGGGTCTGGTTGGTTCTAGTGAGTGCACGGTCCAATTATTTGGGGTGTAACCGTGTGTGTTGTGTGTGTGTGTGTTCGAAGAACAGAAAACAGAGGGGGAGATTGAGAGGAAATTGAGAGGTGATTGTGGGTGTTGGTGTGTTCTGGTGAGTGAGGAGTGACTCAGAGAGTGAGACGGAGACAGTGAGGAGGTTTGGAGGTGCGGTGGTTGTGTGTGGGTGAGAGGTGAGCCACGGGAAACCAGGGGGGAAACAGAGAACATAGAGGAGTTTTGGGTGGTGGTGTTACCGTGTTCGATCAATCGAGGCCGGTGGAGGTGTCCAGAGGCTGGAGGTGGACTGGAGGAGTCGTGTCCTCACGACTGGGCTCACGACGGTGACCGGAGCCCAGGAAATTTCTGGTTTTCCTTTCGATGCTATGTTTTGCTGTCGATTTTCAAATTGAAAGTCGTGAAGTCTGAGGTTGATTCGTTAGTTTCGGTGAACTGGGTGAGTATCAGTGAGGTCCTAGGAAGCTCTGGGTGTCGAAGCCGTGACGGGGGGTGACCGGTTGGCTGGATCGTGAAACAGGGGACTGGTTTGGGTTTTTCTTCGAGCTTGAGTCGACGGGCTACAGGTCGAGTCGAGGTGTTTGGAGTAGGGGAAAGGGTAGCTTAGGTCTGGACGATGAAGCTGGTAAAGAAAGGAGCAGTTTTGGTGGACGGACGGCAGTGAACCGGTCACGCCGGTTCGAGTTGCAGGGACTGTTTCGAACCGGGTCCACCAGAGGTTGCTGGTGATACTGTAGCTGGCGCGTGAGGCCACGCGCAGCCAATTTGGGCGGCGCGTGGGGGCGCGTGCTGTGGTTCTTGAGGAAGTGGTAAACATGGTTTTTGGTCTAGGTGTTGTGACGAGTCTAATGGAATTGGTTTCGGGTTGTTCGGACGTCGATTCAATATAGTTCCGTGAGGGTGAAGGTTTAGGGTTTAGGTTCGTTACGTTTAGGACCCGGGGGATTTGGGGATTTCAATGATTTGGTGATTGAAGGGTTTCGATTTTGAAATCGGATTTCGAGAATCGGAATTTGGTTTTAATGTTGAAATGTGGAGTTCCGGATTTGGGTTCGGAATGACGGTTCTGGATGCCGGCAGGGCATCAGACCGGTGATTTCGGATTCGAGTTTGGATGTGGATTTAGAAATGGTTTTCAAATGGTTTTGGATTGGATTTTTTGGATCTGGTTATTGGGTTTAAAGACCTGGATTATATTTGACGGGGGACGGGCCCGGATTGGGTTTAAAGACCCGGATTGATTTTAAAGACTCGGGAGTTTAAAGACTCGAATATATTGATATTTCCCTCGTAGGCATATTGAGTTTAAAGACTCGGGAGTTTAAAGACTCGGATATTATTGAGGCCTGGATTGAGTTTAAAGACTCGGGAGTTTAAAGACTCGGATAGATCCAGCAGGTTTGATCGGAGAATGATGACTCGGTATTTATGTTTTCTAATACGGTTTTATGACGCTGATGATATGATTTCTATAACTGGTTTTATCGTGTTTCTGTAACTGCTTTTAATTCTGTTTTTAGGATGAGGTTTATGTGATTTATAACTGTTTTGGTAACTGGGTTATGCATGTGGTTTCAAAACGGAGGGCTAAATCCGGTTTTCTTATGAAATGGTTTTGGAAACTTTTCCTTTATTCTGGTCCACTCACACTTTTCTGGTTTTAAATTGCCCTCCAGGTCGTGGAGCTAGAGCGAGGTTTCGGCGTCGAGGCAGCGTCGGAGGCATAGAAGTTACGAGAGCGACCCCGGAGTGTTTAATTTTTCGTTGTCCGTGTACATTGTTCATCGGTTTTCTTTCTTTTGTAGTGAGTACTATGCTCTATAAACTTTTAACTTCGGGATGTTTTGTATAGTTTCTCCTGCGTCTGACTGTGTTCTTTGGTGGTTTAGAGTGAGTTTACCTTGGTGAGTGTCGGGGTGTCAGACGGGAGCAGGGTTTACCTCGGTTTTCGGGGTAAAACCGGGGTGGGTCCTAACATACTGAGTATCCCGAATTATACTCACATGATCATCGTGTACTATTTTGTCCTACGACCAGGGTTATTTTGTCCCATTGGGTTTTGTTACCTGAGTAGATTTTAATGAGGCGCATTTTGGTATGATCACCCCACTCACAATGCATCATGAAGATGTTGTGATTTGACTCATATGAATTTGCACATCTTTTCCCTTCGACCACGGGTTTTTCCCACTGAGTTTACCGGGCAAGGTTTTGGTAGAGCAATACTAATGCATTTTATCTCAAAGACGTACTATCTATCCGTATTCCATAAGATGTGACATCAACTACCTCAGAAAATTACGATGTGATCATTTACACGCGTGTTGTACTCTTTTTCCTTCGACCAGGGTTATTTTTGTTCCATAGGGTTTTTCTCACCTGACAAGGTTTTAACGAGGCAACACATAAGCGCGTAGCCCAGCGACACCATTACATGAAATATCCAAAGGGGAGTGTTTTAAATATAGTAAATTATATGGCTATTTCTATGTAAAGGCTTCCATAGTATCATCTACCCACACATGTCAGCATCAACACCAACATACGCTTCTCACCTCCTACCCGCTCATAAAACGTACATTTTGAGGACGGCCATATCAATAATTAACCCCGTCATTGATTAGCAAGACCAATAATGCCTCATCTAAATAATGCTTCCTCTAAACTAAGGTTAGATTTAGATTTAAATTGTATAAAAGATTGCATATGATAATATAATATAAAATTAATATTTAGTATCATTCATATTAATTAGTTATTGTATAAATTAATATAATTGAATGTCTTTATACGGTTCAGATACACTAAAATAATACTCTCCAAATTTTCAATATTAAATAGTCGAATGATTAATAATGTTGAAAAATATAATAATAATAATAATAATAATAATAATAATAATAATAATAATAATAATAATAATAATAATAACAACAACAACAACAATAATAATAATAATAATAAATATGAAATAAAATTTTATTATATAGAAATAAGAGTATATCAATAATTAATTAAAATAAATAATAAATAAAAATAATAATAATGTACATAATTAATATTTATATATGAATATTTCTTATCAACTATTATAATATAATTCGTCCAGTATAATATAGTCAGCATTCTAATCCGGTCGAGTATCAAACACATGACTAAATAATTAGTTTATCTGATGGATATATTAGTATATGCAACTGAAATAGTCAATACAATACAGCATATCAAATGAGGCATAATATTATCTCATTGTTTATGTTTAAAAATGTAAGGTAAAAATTGACTATACAAAATACTATAATGTATTAAGGATGAATTTAACAACCATTTTTTTATAATTAAAAATGTAATTTTTATGATGTTTTGTTTATCAATAACATAAAAAAAAATCAATAACATTTCTCATCAACAAAATTTAATATGTCTATAGGTATAGACAAGAATAATACAAACCACTCGTGCACCTAATATAATAGTGATTACAATATAATGATGTTGATCTTGGTATTCTAACCACCATGCATTATGCTACACGTTTATATTCTCTTTAATCCAATAGATCTGAATCTCAATTTTTTTTTGAAAGTTTTTGTTTAATGTCCCTTTAGAATTTAAAGCTTCTTCAAAATTGAGACATTAATCCAGACAAGGCCAGCTAATGAAGGACTGGGCTGCCACAACTTACTTAAAAACAATTGAAGGGTAATGTGGCACAAGGGGAGGCAAGGTTGGTGATGACTCTTGAGGCACCTCATTGCCCTATAAGGCTATAACCCATAACAACTGAGCCCCAGAGAATTAATATTGCTAATTATTGAAGCAATGTTACCCTAAAATGTGACAAGACAAGCAAGACTCAAGGTATGCCCACTCTCCCTCCACATGCGCTCTCTCTCTCTCTCTCTCTCTCTCTCTCTCTCTCTCTCTCTCTCTCTCTCTCTCTCTCTCTCTCTCTCTCTCTCTCTCTCTCTCTCTCTCTCTCTCCTAATTGTTGCTGTATATAGGAATTCTCAAAGAAAGTGAGACCAATCAACTCCAGCTTTGAGCTTTTGTGAAAAACAAAGAACAACACAGCCTCAACTTTGAGCTATTTGTCAAACACAACAAATTAACCAAAACCAACCAATATGGCTAGCAAGTTCCACGTTAGGTCAATCAGCTTGCCTTCAAGGTCTCACCCCACCACAGTTAGAGTTGAAGAAGAGCTGAGCAAGCTCCAACAATGGGAGTCAGCTACATCATCAAGCTCAATCTTCAAAGCCCTAAGTGGGCTAGAGGATTTGTATGACTGTGTAGATGGTTTGCTCCACATGGCATCAACCCAACAGCTCCTTTCTCAACCCCAACAGGAGAAATCCATGGATGAGTTGTTGGATGGATCAGTGAGGCTCTTGGACATTGCTTGTATCACAAGGGACTTCATTTCACAAATCAAGGAAAATGCGAGGGCACTTCAATCTGCTCTTAGGAGGAGAAAGGGAGACTCAAACATTGAAACAAGCATTGCCAACTATACTTGCTTGAGAAAGAAGATGAAGAAAGATGCCAAGAAAATGATCACATCATTGAAGCAAGTGGACACCAAATTTATTGGAGCTTCATCACAACTTGTAGAGCAAGATGAACATCTCTCCGCTGTAATTCGGGTTCTTAGAGATGTTTGTGCCAAGAACATGTCCATCTTCCAATCCCTTTTTGTCTTCTTGGCAGTGCCAATGTCAAAGACAAAGGCAAACAAGTGGTGTTTAGTGTCAAAGTTGATGCACAAGGGAAAGGTAGCTTGTGAAACTCAGAAGGAAGACAATAATGAATTAGACGGTGTTGATGCTGCTTTGTACAAACTTTACAAATCATCGGCAGCACCAATTGAATGTTGTGAGGAGATCCAAATTGCACAAAAAAGATTGAAGGCTTTGGAAGTCCCCATTGAAGGCCTTGAGAATGTTTTGGAGAGCGTTTACAGGCGTTTGATCAAATCAAGAGCTTCTCTGTTGAACATAATCTCACAATGATTTGCTTGCTCTCAAAGCCCACATTGAGTGATTTGTCTCAGAAATCCTCCAAGGCATCCACGTACATTTTATTAGGATCTCCTTCGGGTTTATAGATGGGATTTTTGATACATTTGTAATTTGTACAGTCATAGAATATTGAAATACAATTGATACCCAAGTTCTACAATCACATCATGATGTTTATTTCATCCTCTTAATTTTTTTTATTATTTGCAGAAAAATTTTCACCCACTATATGGTCGACTATTTGAATATCTATAATAATTTTACTCATCAAATTTATGTCTATAACTATTTAAATATCCATATTAGTTTTATTCATCAAATTTAGATACATATTAATCTTGAGAACCAATTATTTCTACACTCCATTTTTTATTTACTACATTCCACTTATTTTTAAGAAAAATAAAAGATAAAATTTGAAACAAAGTGTAAAAATCAGATCCCTAATCTTTATTGATAATCATTTTTTTCCTTATTAATTTTCAGGTTAAGTAATATAATTTTGGGCAAAGATTTGATCTTTTAACTTATATGAAAAAGAATATATATATATATATATATATATATATCATTTTATTATCTTAGATCGAGGTGCCTAGCTATATATACTTTGCATGTTTACGTAATTATTTATGTAGAATATTACTTTATTCACGTAATTATTAATTTACATAGTATATTACTTTGTTCATGTAAATTGGAAGTTTTGAGTGTCCGCTACTAAATCTTTTTATTGGTTGTATCAAACTAATTTTTCTTTTCCTGAGTATCAAACTAATTTTTATTATTTTCACAATTACATAATTATATAAGCAAACACGTACATAATTCGTTTTTTTTTGTGTGACAATAACACATTAAGGGTGTGTTTGGTACACCGTATTACGGTCCGTATAGGCTAAATAATCCGGAACTTGTGTTTGGTACCAGTCGTATTAATTAGTCACTGTATAAGTTAATACGGTCGAATATTTTTATACGGTCCAGACACGCTAAAATAATACGCTCGAAATTGTCCGTATTAAATAGTCGGATAACTAGTAATCTTGTAAAATATAATAATAATAATAATAATAATAATAAATAGTAATATAATAAAAATAAAATATTAATTTAGTAAATATTAATTATAAAAAGTAATAAAGTAATAAATACTACTAATAATAAATTAATAATTAATAATTAATGATATTTTAATAAATAATAATGATAAAATTAAAAAAAAATTAATTAATAAAAATGTAATAAACAGTAATAATAATAAAAATAATGACATACATAATTAATATTTAAGATATAAGTATTTCGTCAATTACTATAATATAATCCGGTCAGTATAATATAGTCGGCATTCTAATCCGGAAAAGTACCAAACGCCCGACTAAATAATCAGTCTATCCGGTGGACAGATTAGTCTATCAGATTGAAATAGTCAGTACAGTACGACATACCAAACGAGGCCTAACACTTCGTGATCGAGGATAAGAAATGAGAAGGGAATATTCTTATAGCAATATAAAGAGAGAAAATGCTAACCATATATATTGGTAATTACTAACATATCAACTTCACAATTGTCCTATAGCCATTTTTTTCTGCATTTATCTGTACCTATTTTCTTCTGTTTTTTTTTAAAAAAAAATTAAATATTAGGTTATCCATTGATTAGTCCTTAATAACATCAATGTTTATTCAAACCCCACTAACCATATTTTTTTAACTTTCAAACTAGAAGTTCAAACCACAAATTGGTAACACATATTCGGGGAAATATACTGACAGGACCCGCCCCGATCCCACAGGGACCACAAGGGGACGTGCCCTGCTCCCGTCTGACACCCAATAATTCATACCAATTTTAACCTCAAAACATCAATTGCATAAATAACCAAATTAAAGTCATACATCAAATCCGAATTAAACAGATGTCAGACAAGGGATGAAATCCAAAATTACAAGTTGCGAGCACGACTCTAAAGTAAAACCTGCGGGCAAACCACCCAACAGGGGTTCAGGTACGCAGAAGTAGATCTATGCCTCAACCTCAGTTTCCTCCTCTACCTCAGTATCACGACCTGGAGGGGTTACCAAAAACAATAAGAGTGAGTGGACCGAACTCAAGTTTATAAAATCATTTGATAAGTAAGACATATAATTTACCCCTCTGTTTTCCAAACATGCATGCATCATTATTTAAAATCATAAACCATATAATATGAACCATAAGGCATGTAATAAAACCATAAGTATAATTTTAGTTGCTGCACTATACACTCCAATCCCGACATCACCTGATGTTTGACGTTCTTGACGCCTAATAAGGTCACAATAATAATAAGGCTACGCGTGCCACTCGGGTCTCAATTTCCGAGTTAAATCCCCGAATCGCGTTCGGGTACAGCATCACCTGATGCAGCATCATCTGATGCTTAGCGTCATAGACGCTGGACGTACTAGACGTCTGTGACCTCTCCGGGGTACCTCGCCGGAGGAGACAATATAATATGAAAGGATCTATACAGTGCAGTACCAAATACATTTTATTGATATCCACATGCAAAGCATATATATACATAGATAAAATCCGAACCAATCATTAATTTTCATCAGACGGGTCTCAAGCCCAAATACCGTGAAACGTGCCATAACCATATTTTCCATATCATCAAAACCATTATTGTTTTAGCATGTGAATAAGTATAATAAACCAGAAAACATTTATGCACGCAAGGGTTTAAGAAAATGGCCCACTCACTGTACGATCCCGCGGTGAACCTGCGCGTACGAACTTGTACCGGGAGTATCGTACAATTCCTGCCAGTCCAAATCACATGTAAGTGTCACTACAAGTCTTAAACGTTTAACCACAAAGTCCGAAATAGAAACCGGCTCGGGGAAGCCGTCCCACACGTTTCCCGAGGCACCCGGCCCTAAACTGACCCATCAAAAACTATCTCAGATCAACATGGTTAATTCACCAAAAATGTTCAGAATGATGAGAGGAATAAAAGTCGTGTTGATCGTGATCGGAGATAAGCCCCAACGCGCCCTCACGCGCCGCCCAAAGTGGCTGCGCGTGAAAGTCACGCGCCTGACACTGTAGCTACAGTGTCAGCACCTTCACCCGTTTGTCTGTAATTCGGGTCTACCACCCGCGGCTTGACCCGGTTAATTACCCGTCAATTCCTTCTTGATTTCAATCCAATTTGATCCAAACATGTTATTTAAACATCTAATTTAAGTTCTGAGTTATTAATTATCCAAAACCAATCCTTAAATGGCCCCTCGACCCGTGATCATCCAAACGGGTCAATCACCAGAACTCACTGGTTTCAAACCCATTGTCCAATTAACTTCACATGAAGTATAACAGGATCAAAACGAACCAAAATGAACAATCAATTGCGTCTGAAAGTACCTGAAAGTCGTCGTCCCAAGCCCTGTGATTTCCCTGAAAACAGCAGTCACCGTCCCAGCTCACCCGTGGCTGGTTGCCTTTGATTTTGATATGGTTGTGTTCCAAATGCTCCCAGAAAGCTTACTCTACGATTAGATTGGCTCAACACACCGTAGAAATCAAAAACCCGATTTCCCACCAAAAATTCCCAAAATGGTTTCTCTCTGGTTCCTCTCTTATTTTCAGTCCTTTCGATACCAGAGTGAAGCTCACACACTACACAATCAGTTTTAATTAATTTCAAGCCGTCCCAGAGGCTCGTGGGTGTCCAATTGTCCACTGAAAAATGTCCCCCAAAAAGCTTCGAACTTGAATAATTAATAGGGTCGTGCACGGTGGATGCAACAGACCACGGTCTAAAGCACCAGACACTCCCAACTTTCCAGCACACAATCGCACAACCAATTGCACGTTTGAACCACCGCACATGGTGGTGCCGCCCTTGCCCCCCGCGGCCTGCTACAGTAACCAGGGCAAAAAGACCAAAATGCCCCTGGTTCAATAATTACCAAAATACCCCTCACTTCCTAGACCCGTAACTCAGCCATACGAAGTCCGATTTTGGCGTGCCGCCTATCTACGGACTCAGGACATCGAGACCTACCTATCGGTCCTTGAGTCGCGTGAAAATTAATTGTCAAACGAAAAGTCAACATTTTCGCCCGTGAGGTCCAACTTACGGTAATGCCCCTGAACTTCCGATAGTCATAACTTTTTCCCTGATCGTCCGAAATGGACGTGCCACCTGTCTATGAACTCGTGACGTCCCAAACTACGTCACGGTCATAGGTCAAAGTCCATTTAATTCACCAATCAAAAGTCAATAATTTGGCCATACCAATCACAAGGGTAAAAGCGTCAATTCACCCATTAAATTGAAATATTAAAATCCTCGAATGTCCGGGGTGTTACATATACCCGTTTTCAGCGTTCAAGATACATAAATACAAAATTTGTTTAATTTTTGGCTTGCCTACCAATTTCCATGAACTTGCTTTTGACCTTTAATTCCAAATTTGGCGGTGCCGGTGGTACGTGAATGGGAAAAGATACAACAAGAAAATGCCAAATATATGGATGTATCCTTGATGCAAAACAAAAAGAACAAACTCAAATTTTATTGGGATGAATTTCGAATCAACTACTCCTCTATGATAGAGCCTTTTCCTTATTAGAAAGGGGCAATTTTAGATATTAGAATTTACAACCAATGATGAGGGAGAAGACGTTTACTTGCTTAGTATAAAAAATTTAAAATAATTATTTGACGGCAATTAATTTTATTGTTTTATTTTTAGCTGATAATAGATCAGGAAGTTTACGAATCAGAATGATATGTTTATTTTTTATTGAATTTAATACAATTTTGAACGTCTGTTGATTTTCTATTGGATTTAACACGTACAATTATGAACGTATTTGTCGAGTTGATCGTAAAAATTCTTCTTATGAATGTCTTATAAAATAAACAAAAGTGAAAACTTCGTTTTGCATCCTAAAATGTGGTGATCCATTTTTAAAAAATACTCCCAAAATTTGGATTATAAAATAAAATTTACAATAAGAACCGAATATATAACTAAATTATGATAGTGATGTGAAAATGAAAGGGTAAAGAAATACCAATATTTAGATAACACCATACCCAGATTACGACATTTTAGTTGATATATTAAGGCATGTTTAGGTTATAGTTTGGTACAAGACGTGACAACATAACACACGCCATGGAATTAGCCTATTCTGCATCCACGTGTTTATCACATTCACCCTCTAGACCTAAAGATGCCTTTTGTCCCCTACGGCCTTCTTCTACGTATAAATATGTGACTAAACTTGTACTTCAAATGAATCACCCAGTATCCATACAACTTCTTCACAAACCAAATCATCTAAACTTCTTGACTTTGAAAATTTCATCATCCTAGCTTTCTATGATGAAAAGAGCAAGGATGGCTTCATTCTCTCCCAAACCCTTGAAGAAATTCAATGTCCGATCCATTAGTATGCCGGTTCGATCCCATCCTAGCACACTCAGAACCGACGAAGAGCTCAACAAGCTCAAGGTTTGGGAGGCCACACTGACATCTTCATCCTCATCAAAGGCAGATTCAATATGCAAAGGGCTTTGTGGGCTTAAAGAGTTGTACATGAGCATTGAGGAGCTACTTCAATTGCCAATGACACAAGCAGCCCTAGCTTTGCATCAAAATGAGAAATGGGTTGAGGCATTGGTGGAGGGTTCTGTAAAGTACTTGGATGTGTGTGGCAATACAAGGGATGTCATTGTGGCAATAAAGGAAAGTGTTAGGGATCTTCAATCAGCGATTCGGAGAAGAAAGATTGGAGATTCAAGCATTGAAGACAATGTGGGTTCATACATGTGTGTGAGAAAAAAGGCGAAGAAGGATATCGTGCAACTTGTGGCATCATTGAAGCAAATGGATCAAAAGCAAGAAGCTTTTCCTTTGGATCTTGATAATCATCTCGGGGGGGTTGTTAGGGTTCTTAGGGAGGCAAGTTTGATCATCAGTTGTGCTTTTCATGCACTTGCTTCATTGCTTTCCACACCAATTTTGAAGCCAAGGCCTAGCAGATGGTCATTGTTGTCAATTCTGGTGCAGAAAGGGGTTTTGAAGTGTGACAACAGTAATCAACAAAAGAGCATGAATGAGGTGGAAAATGTGGATATTGCAATTGGCAATCTGTATGTGTTGCAAAATTCAAGTGAAGCTTTTGAGGATGAGAAGATTCAATCTGCACAAAGAAGGTTGGAGGTGTTGGATTCAAGTATTGAAGGGATTGAAAATGGGTTGGAGTGCTTGTTTCGGCTCTTGATCCGCAATAGAGTTTCTCTCCTAAACGTACTTTCTCAATAAAATTGATCATCCATCCCTGTATGTATCATATAGCATATTTAAAATCTGAATTTTAAAGGAAATATATATATATATATATATATATATATTGGTCTTGACATTTGTAACTAGATGTGAATTTTTGCGCACATGTATATAAATATAAATCATTCACGTTATATTAATAGTTATTGGTCTTTTTTAAATGTAAATGATTTATGAGATTTCTTCTTGTTTCAAATCCATGGATTTCTTTTGTTAGTATAGTTTTTTGTCTTAAAACTAGTGCTAGATATTTCAAAGGGCATGCTAACTACAAAATTCTGAACACATTTTTTAAGATTGTTTATGAATCGATTTCAATCTAAATCTGATTGATTTCTTGTAATAAGTTAGATATGAATGCTGACTTTAATATTTTCCAAAAAATGACGATGATTTTAATATTCTAATGTATATAGTTCAATTCACATTCGATAATGTTTCTCTTTCTCTCTTTCAAAATAATAATAATAATGTTTTATTCTCTTTATTGTTTTAATGTTGATTGACTACAAAAATTATTTATAAATTAAGAGTAATTTGATACAATGCCTAAGCTGTGATTCGAATGCCTAAGCTCCTTGCTTTTTATATCTAATAGATGTAGTTAGCACTTGGCATTCACGTATATTATGGTTTTTTTTATTATATTTATAGAATGATATGAGAAAGGGGTATAATATTATATATATATATATTAAATATCGATTTCATCTTTTATGAAAATCAAATTTGAAATATCTTATATAACTGATGGAACCAACGTTATTAACAAAAGTGGATCTTTATACACACTAAATTAACAAACTACTAAATGATTTTTGTTAGAATTTGGCACGGTTCGGTATGATACGATATTTGTTGATACTGAAACTATACCATTTAATTTTAATCAATTCGGTATTCCACAATTTTAAATTGATACCGGATCATACCGTACCGACTAAATTCGGTATAGTTTCGGTACGGTTGTAGGTTTGAACCAAAATTATATGGATTTAGGATTTAGGTGAATACTAATGAGGAATTATGGTTTCTAGTGTAACAAATACTCAGTTAGCAAGCTTTGTTTTTTGTTTCTGTTATTAATGAGGAATTATGATGTCAACTCCTTAGGTGACTACTAGTGTTGTTAGTATATAGGCTAAGACAAATGGTTTCTAATGTAGTCCAACAAAACTATTTTTAAGTATGGTAGACAATATAATTTTAATTAGATAAATTTATTATCATTAGACCACAAAGAACTCATAATAGTTTTTAGTATATGATTGATATATCAACTAATAGGAAAATGATTTTAGTTATTTAAAACAAAATAGAAATGCTAATTCGGTTCGGTATCGGTACGAGACAATTTTCCAAAACTCCGAAACTGAAACCGCACTAACTTGAATCCGTACTGGTTCGGTACCGTACCGATCATCACATCGATTTTACTATTCGGTATTTTTTTCAGTTTGATTTGATCTGAAACGGTATGATTTCGATTTTTCAGTTCTATATGCCCACCCCTAATTTTAGCCATTTCTTTGACAAAAAATACCAAAGGAAAAAAATACGATTGTACTCAACTATAGAACTCAAAAGAATCCAATGTTAACATTCTACATTTTTAGTTTTCAAAATATTATCTATTATTATAAAACTAGGATGACAAGATCCAACCCAAAAAATCCCTAAAACTCACCCAGGGTCTTACTTCCGTCTAACCCAAAACCAGAGGAAAACCCAAAATTACCCCTCACAACATGTCTGACAAGGGATGATTTACTTAAATACACAAGTTCAAATTAGTAACAGAGTCGTACGTCGAAAGAAAAAGCAATAATAAGTACAAGGCCTTACTCTAAGGATAAAACACGTGCAGGCAAATCAGAAATGAGCCTCCGTCCTAAGTATGCCCCCGCACCTACGCCACAGTCTGGAAGGGAAAATGGAAACATAAAACGTGGGTGAACCAAAAATAACAGTTTACACATTTATCAATAAAATGAGATTTACCTCTCCGGTTTTCCAAAACATGCATGCATAAGAAATACGATCAAATCAATGTTAATCCATATCAAATACATAGAAAACACCCAGGGCTCACATTTCCCAGCAAAACCCCCAAGTAAACCACTCGGAAGAAAACATCCTGGACACCACAACCAGTAATCATGATACCCCATCCTCTATACCTGACCATGTCATCCAATCCATGTACTACGCGTAGACAACCTCAGGATTCGCGGAGCCCCGCTCGAGATGTCTGATTCATAACCCTGGCATATCTCTCTCAAGATTTGCACAACCTTGCTCTGAATGTTTGAGAACCTAGTCTGACATGACCCACCCCCAATCCCCCGGGATTAAGGGATAAGTCGTGCTCCCGTCTAACTTATGTGTGACACAAAGGCTAAATCGTCGTCCAACCTCCATGTAACACGTAAGCTGGACAAGGGATAATAGGCCAAAGTACCAAAACCACCTTCCGATGTCCCAGAGTGCGCAGAACTTATTGTGGATTGAGTGTGTGATATCTCCATCTCTCTAACAACAGCCCGCATCGCATCAAACCTAGAGGGTATCGAAAACAGAAAAGACTGTGAGTGGACAAAAATAAGTAATACGTTCAGAAAATAGTTTATAAGAAATTACATTTATACTCTCCACAAAAAAAACTAATGCATGCATATGAAAACCATTTCATATCCAAGTTAAGAAAACCATCAATGAAAATCGAAAATCAACAATCAAGTACGGCACTCAGCCCAAAATCCATAAATCCCAATCATCCGGGCCACAACCCAAAACATCTGAAAACTAGTGAAAAACCAATCGAAAATGATAATCAATGAATCTGCTGGATCTCAAGCTCGCCGAGTCTTTAAACTCAAAACACATGTGCATCATCAGGCTTTCCCAGGATATCAGAGTCTTTAAACTCAAAACATAAGCAACAGCCCTCGGGGGATATCACAATAACCGATTTTTTAAACTTAAAACATATACCGAGTCTTTAAACTCAAAACATATCAATCCAGGGCCCTTCTCCGTCATCAATCAACCGAGTCATTAAACTCAAAACCAGATCCAGCCATATTCGGGTCTTTAAACCAAAAACCAATAGGAAATCAATATCAACAGGTCTTTAAACCCAAAACCAATATCAACGGGTCTTTAAACCCAAAACCAAATCCGAAATCATCATTTGAAATCTCAATTCCAATCCACAAATCACATCCCTAATCCATTTCTAAATTCGAATCCGAAATCATTATTCCAAACCCAAATCCAGAAATCCACTTTTCAAGATCCAAAACCGAATCCCGAATCATATTTCCGAAATCCGATTCCAAAACTCGAAATCACATTTATCGAAATCACTTTTATGAACAGGGCCTCAAGCCCGAAATCACTTTCCAAAATTCATTTATCAATCCTTGAAATCAAATCATATTTCAAATCCCAAATCATAGTATCAGAGCCATTAGCAAATCATAGCATCAAACCATAATCTCGTAAAACGTGCAATTACGTAAGTATCTCGAAATAAGTGTAAAACCGTAAATCATCAATATCATAATCATAAACATAGGAATCACGTATAGAAAACCTATAAAAACATTTATGCATGCATCATAAGTTAGAAAGCAAAGTCCACTCATAGACCATTTACGATGCTGCCTCGATTCCCGGCTAATCCACTATCACCGATTTTTTTGAACCTGTTCAAATCCCATAAGAAGGTCACTAACTACTTCAAAAAGCTTCTACTAAAGCCCCGTAATTTTTTCGCATTTTTAACTATTTTTAACCTAGTCTTTAAACCTTTGGACATCTAGAAACATATCGAGAAGATGTCCGATCGACTCGAAACCAGTCCCAAAATGTTCATTACATCGAATACTTTAAAAGTCGTGTTGAACACTTCCCCAAAAGGGGTCCCACGCGCCCTCACACACTGCCCAAACGGGCTGCGCGTGGGAGCCACGTGCCTTACTATTCATCTCCTTCAACCTCTCGCTGGACCGATTCAGACCGATTCGAACCGGCCCGATCCAGCCAAATCGACGTGGGCGGTTCTGTAATGACCCGTCCCGGAGTTCAGGATTAGATTAGTGCTTAATCATTAGTAAAGTGAGTAGTTTGGGATGGATGGTCAAATGGACTTTGATCGATGACTGTGACGTAGTACGGGAAGTCACGAGTTCATAGACAGGTGACACGTCCGATTCCGACATTCGAGGAAGAAGTTATGATGTTCGGAAGTTCGAGGGTATTTTGGTAATTTGGTTGAAAAGGGGCAAATGGTTGACTTTTTATACAACAAGTTATTTTCATGTATTTCGAGGACTGTTAGGTAGGTCTCGATCCCCTGAATATAACGACAGGCGACATGCGTCAATTGGAGTTCAGACGACAGAGTTACGGGTCTAGGAACATGAGGGGCAAAATGGTAAATTGCGAAGGTAGGGGCAGTTTGGTCATTCGATGGCCTAGGGATTTGTGTTGTAACAACCCGTACCTTTAGGAAGGGTACAAATGTAATTTTGTAAAAGATTTGTATAAAAGGACAATTTTGCCCTTGTGAATAGTGTGTCAAAAGTTGACTTTTTGATTTGTTAGTTGAACGAGCATTGACCATTGACCGTGACGTAGTTTAGGACGTCACGAGTTCGTAGACAGGTGGCATGTCCGATTTGGACAATCGGAGAAAAAGTTATGGTGTTCGGAAGGTTAAGGGCGTTACCGTAATTTTGGCTAATTAGAGGAAAATGTTGACTTTTGTTGGACCTTTGGATTTCACGTAGACCGAGGACCCTTAGATAGGTCTCGACGTCCTGAGTACAACGACAGGCGGCACGCTATCATCGGACTTCGGGTGGATTAGTTATGGGTCTAGAAAGTTTAAGGGCAAAATGGTAATTTTAGACTTAGGGGCATTTTGGTCTTTTCACCTTGGGCCAATCAGATAAGACCACATGGGAAAATGTGATTGGATATTTATTTTTGTTGTCCATAGGATGATGGACACGTGGGGTGACACTAGAGGCTTCTAGGAGGGCTTAGTGTGTACACGGTCACAATTGTCCAATTTTAACCGTGCATTTGGGTTTGAAGAACATAAACAGGGAGAGGAAATTGTGAGGATTCTTGATCGATTCTGAGAGTGTGTGAGGTTTAGTGTCTTGGTGAGAGAGAAGCTGGTAAGGGGATTGGGAATGGAAATCGTGCAAGGAATAACGAGGGTGTGAGGTTTGAATTCTCAGGGAAACAGAGAGGTGTCGAGGGAGCTAGTGGTGGTTGTGCCGTGTGTTGATCCAATCAAGGCTGAGAGGAAGCTAGGACGGCTGAGGGAGGCCCAGTGGACACAGAGGTGCACGGCGGTGCGAACGACGGAGGTAAAATCGACGGTAAGCCCAATTCCCCTGTTTTTCCCGTTTTGTTCAATTCAAAAGTCGTGGCTTTTGAGGCTGAGTCAAGGGTTTCTGTGAGTTGTGTGAGGCTCAGTAGGTCCCTAGGAGTCGATTAAGGTCGATGCCGTGATGGGGGAGTGCTTGGTTGGCTGGGAACCGAAACAGAGGTTTCGGGTAAATTTCTTCGAGCTTGAAGACGACGTGTTAGGGGCTTCGATGTTGAGTTTTCAGGTGGGGAATCAATTGCTTAGGCCAGGAAGAACCTAATGAGATTGAAAGGATTAGTTTTGAATAGGAAATGAGGGAGAACCGGTCACGCCGGTTCAGTACAGTTGAACCGGCTGCCCCAAGGTTGAAGACGACACTGTAGCAGGCGCGTGAAGCCCACGAGCAGCCCCTTTGGGCGGTGTGTGAGGGCACGTGCGACAGAGTCTGAGGAACCTTCCAACATGGTTTTGAATCTAAATGTTATAACGAATCTATTGGGACAGGTTTCAGGTTAATCGGATGTCGTTTCGGGTTAGTTTGAGGATCCGAACGGTTTAGGGTTTTAATTTAAATTACGTTTAAAATTCCGAAAAATTGGGGAAAATAGGACAAGTATATTTAAAGTCATTGTGACCCGATTGTGTAACTTTTGACAGGACAGGACACTCCTGAGACGGTTGAGGAACGTACGGACCGTGATTGACGCGTACGGATTTGTGAGTGGACTCCTTCTCTTTTAACGAGCATGCATAACTGTTTTTATCTACATGTTTTATGTTTTTAAGCATGTTTTCATGATCATTGCCTATCTCATATTTGTTTTACCTATTTGCACATTTTTCTAGGCATTTACGGGTTTTAGCACGTTTTCCGAGAAATGTTATATATGTGATTTCCATGCCATGCTTTTTATTACTGTTGTTTATATGATGACAAATGGGTTTTGAAACATGATTTGACAAACAAGGTTTTCGGTTTTAGAATCGGATTTCAGAAACACGAAATTTGGTTTTAAGGTTGAAAAGTCGATTTCCGGATTTGGGTTAGGAATGACGGTTTTGGATGCCGGAATGGCGTCAGACCAGTGGTTTCGGATTCGGGTTTGGATATGGATTTAGAAATGGTTTTCAAATTATTTAGATTGAATTTTCTGGATCTGGATATTGGTTTTAAAGACCCGGATTATATATGACGGGGGCGGGCCTGGATTGAGTTTAAAGACTCGGATATTACGATATTACCCCCGTAGGCCTATTGACTTTAAAGACTAGGGAGTTTAAAGATTCGGATTACATTGAGGCCTGGATTGAGTTTAAAGACTCGGATAGACCCAGCAGGTTTGATCAGGACATTACTATTGGTACATCTTGCTTTTGTGATACGCTTTTGGAATGCTTAATTACTGTTTATATCACTATTTTCTAGTACTTAGTTAGGCATGCATGTTTTCTTTAAAACGGAGGGAAAAATCCTGTTTTGTTTCATAAATTGTTTTCATACATTTGTTTTCTTTTTAGTCCACTCACTTTTTTCTGGTTTTAAATTACCCTCCAGGTCGTGGTGAAAAGCGTCGGGGTGATCGTTGATGTAACGACCCGTCCCAAAAATTAGGGTTAAGGAAGTGTTTTAAGGTAAGATTAGTGAGCTTAATCGGGGGTTAGTTGGTCCCGATAAGGTCGTTAGCCTAGAATGACGATTTTGCCCCTAGTTTGGGCAAAAAATTGACTTTTCGTACGATTGGGTTTTGGCACGTTGACCTAGGGTCGCTAGGTAGATCTCGTCGTCCTGAGTTCGATGACAGGCGGCACGTATTCATCGGACTTACGTGTGTGTTACGGGTCTAAAACGGTAAGAGTAAAATCGTAAATTTGGCTTAAAAGGAAGGGCATTTTGGTCTTTGTGCTTTGGGCCTGATGCAACAGAAAAGGACAAGTGGATGGCTGGTATTGAGCCACTTGTGAGAGGAAGAGGGAGGATGGTGACACGTGTAGGGGAACTAGAGGGTTCCAGCATTTTGTGCACGGGTCCAATAATTTGGGGGTTAACCGTGCAGTGTGTGTGTGTTCGAAGAACAGAAATAGAGGGAGAGACTTGGGAGAATTGGACGGTGATTGTGTGTGTGTTGTGTGAATTGATGAGTGAGGAGTGACTAGAGATTGAGAGGGTGACAGTAAGAAGGTTGGGAGGTGAGGATTTAGTGTGTATGCTAAGTATGGGCTCACGGGAAAATCAGAGAAAACAGGGAGGAATTGAGAGATCGTGGTGGTGGTGTGGCCATGTGTGGTGTAATTGGACTCGACAGGGAACAAGGACGACTCCGGGGACTTCAGGGAGTGCGGCGGTGAGCACGGCGGCGTTCGACGACAGGTAATTCCTTCTTCCCATGTAAGTGCTCTGTTTTGCCGTCTAGGTTCAGACGCCAAGTCTTGGCTTTTGGGGTTGAATCGAGGAGTCCAGTGAGGTCTAGGGTACTCAGTAGGGTCCCAGGTATCTTCTGGTTGTGCAGCCGTGATAGGGGAGTGCACGGCGGAGTCCAGAACGACGGAGAATACACGGCGTTCTCTGTTTTTCAGTCTGAGTTCAAACGTTGAGTCCTGGGTTTTGAGTACGAGTCGAGGGTTCTGGTTGGTCCTAGTCAACTTCTTAGGTCCTTAGGAACCTTTTGGTGTCGAAGCCGTGAAGGGGAAGTGTGTGGGTGACCGGATTGAAAAACAGGGGTACGGGTGGTTTTGATTTCGAGCTTGAGACGTTGGTTTAGAGGTCGTGTTGAAGTATTTGGGATGGTGGACTGGATTACTGGGTAGAGGACGAAGCTAGGGGAAGAAAAAGGAAGGGAAATGGTGGACGGACGGCGGAGAACCGTTCTCGCCGGTTCGAGTTGCAGTGACTGTTTCAAACCGGGTCGACCAGAGGTTGCTGGTGACACTGTAGCTGGCGCGTGAGGGCCACGCGCAGCCACTTTGGGTGGCGCGTGGGGGCTCGTACAGCGGCGGTTGGAAAAACAGTCAACATGGTTTTTGGTCTAGGTGTTGTGACGAGTCCATTGGTATTGGTTTCGGGTTGTTCGGACGTCGTTTGAGGTTAGTTCCGCGAGGGTGAAGGTTTAGGGTTTAGGTTCGTTACGTTTAGGACCCGGGGATTTTTGGGAAAAATTAGGTGGACCTTCGTAGATGTGTTAGTAACGTACTTCGGTGGTTGTTGACAGGATCGGGACTTCCCGAGGAAGCTGAGGAACGTACGAGACGTTTGGGACGTGATTGAGGGCTCGGTACTGTGAGTGGACCCCTTTCTCTTAACTTGAGCATGCATAACTACTTTTCATTACTTGTTTTATGGTTTTAATCATGATTCTATGTTTTCGAATATGCTTTGTTGGTTTTACATAATTGCACGTTTTTCGAGAAAGTACGATTTTCGGCACGTTTTACGAGGAAAAGTGTGATTTCTGAATATGATGCTATGGATTTGGGATTTCAATGGATAAGTGGTTTAAATGTTCATAAAGGGATTTTGAAACATGGTTTGGTGACTAAAGGATTTTCGGTTTTAGAATCGGATTTCGGGAATCAGAATTTGGTTTTAAAGTGGGAAAAATGGATTTCCGGATTTGGGTTCGGAATGACGGTTTTGGATGCCGAAAGGGCATCGGACCAGTGATTTCGGATTCAGGTTTGGATATGGATTTCGAAATGGTTTTCAATTGGTTTTGATTGGATTTGCTGGATCTGGATATTGGGTTTAAAGACCCGGATATAGATTTGATGGGGGACGGGCCCGGATTGGGTTTAAAGACCCGGATTGAGTTTAAAGACTTGGATATATTGATATTCCCCCGTAGGCCTGTTGAGTTTAAAGACTCGGATATTATTGAGGCCTGGATTGAGTTTAAAGACTCGGAAGTTTAAAGACTCGGATAGATCCAGCAGGTTTGATCGGATGGTTATGGCTTGGTACTTATGTTTTCTGATACGGATTTTATGATGTTGTGACATGATTGCTATAACTGTTTTTATAATGATTCTGCAAATGTTTTTATGATAAGGTTTATGTGATTTGTAACTGTTTTTAGTAACTGGGTTATGCATGTGATTTCAAAACAGAGGGCTAAACCCGGTTTTCTTATCAAATGGTTTTGGACACTTTCCTTTATTCTGGTCCACTCACACTTTTCTGGTTTTTAAATTGCCCTCCAGGTCATGGAGCTAGCACGAGGTTTTGACGTCGAGGCAGCGTCGGAGGCATAGAAGCTACGAGAGTGACCCCGGAGTACTTTAGATTTTCCGTGTGCGTGTACTGGTTATCGGTTTTCTTTCTTTTGTACTTAGTACTATGCTCTGTAAACCTTTAACTTCGGAATGTTTTGTATAGTTTCTCCTGCGTCTGACTGTGTACTTTGGTGGTTAGAGTGAGTTTACGTTGTTGCGTGTCGGGGTGTCAGACGGGAGAAGGGTTTACCTCGGTTTGAGGGGTGAAACCGGGGTGAGTCCTGATAGTTGAGGCAGGGACAGAGGCATATAGCTTTGCGGCGTTTTTCCGTTGCGTGGATAGCCTAGTAGGACTTTTGTGCCTGTTTTGTATAACACTATGCTCTATGTTACTGTTGTATTACATTTTCACCCTGGTGTAATGACCCGTCCCGAGTGTCGGGATTAAATATTAATTAGAATGACTAATCGGGGATTAGTTTAGTGAATTCGGATGAATTGTGCAAAATGACCGTTTTGCCCCTAGCGTGGGTAAAATGTTGACTTTTAGTTCGGGTGGTCAAACGGACTTTGACCAATGACTGTGACGTAGTTCGGGACGTCACGAGTTCATAAACAGGTGGCACGTTCGATTCCGACATTCGAGGTGAAAGTTATGACGTTCGGAAGTTGAGGGGTATTTTGGTAATTTGGCTAAGAAGGGGCCAAATGTTGACTTTTGACCCGGGAACTCCAATGAACGAGGGCCAAGGACCGTTACGTAGGTCTCGTCGATGCGAATCCAACGACAGGCGGCATGCCGAAATCGGAGATTCGACGACGAAGTTATGGTCACAGGAACAGATTCGATTAACCGAACGAATCAGGATTAAAATATTATTTTATTATGAACAGTACTCGGTGACTGAACACACCTGGATGAGTGACAAGTGTCACTCATCCCTTAAATTGGGGCTTAAAAGCTGATCCATGTTTTGGGGAAAACATAATTATGATGTTTTATTATTAATTAAATTTAATTATTTTTAAATCCCTCCATTAATCCTCTCTGTTTTCTTAACCGTGTACAACCAAAAACACAATTCCTTCCATCCTTAATCTCCTCCCTATCAGCTGAACTTGAGAGTGCAAATTGGAGAGAATTCAGAGACTGATTGAGTGAGGGAAACACGGGGGATTGAGAGGGAGAAAGAAACTGAGAATCGAAAATTTGGTTTTTGGGAGGGAAATTCGAATTGGAAGCTTTGAGCCTTGTTGATCGAAATTGAGTTCAGTTTTAGTCTTCTGGGATTGCCACGATCAGTTTCATCGAAAGAACGAAGGTAATTGAGGTCCATTTGAGGTAGAACAGAGCACTGTAGTTGCAGAAATTTCGAGCTTGAGTCGTGGGAATTGAGGCTTGGATTGATGCAATTGAGTTGGGGAAAGAGTTTACCTGAGTCCATTGAAGCTTCTGGTTGCATCAATTGAAGGACTTCGAATGATGAACAGTGTGCGGGTGTTCTTCGAATGTTCATCTTCGAGTTGTGTGATTTGAGGTAAGAATCAGAGGAATTAACATTACAGAACTCTAATTAGACTTTATTCGAAACTGACTGATTGTTTAATTACTGAAAACGGTGTAGAATTGACGGACATTGAACCGGGTCGTCTCGCGGGCAAAAGGGACCCGTTTATCAGACAAACCCGTTTATCAGACAAACGGGTGAGGAAGACAGTGACTGTAGCAGGCGCGTGGGTTTCACGCGCAGCCACTCACAGCGGCGCGTGAGGGCGCGTACCGCCTAGTTTCAAGGTGAGGTCAACATGACTTTTGATCCTCTCATTGTAACGAACATTTTAACGCTGGTTTCGAGGAAATCGGATATCGTTTCGTTAATGTTCTGCGTATCTGAAGTTTTGTTTTATGTGTTAAATACGGATTTAAATTCCGGAAAAATTGGGGAAAATTATATGAAGTATTTTGAGATGTTAGTAACCCTCTATAATGATTTTGGACAGGAGTTGTGATTTCCAGAATTTACGGAAAAACGTGCAGCTCAGAAACGGACCATTTTGGACGGTGTGTGTGAGTGGACTTTGTTTTCTAACCGTGATGCATGCATATATGATTTAAAAGCCTTATTATATGATTTTATATGCTTTAGCATGATTGACGTTTCAATCCGGTGATTCTCGATTTTATGGATTATTATACTATTATATTTGGCACGATTTTCGAGAAATTATGAAATTGGTTAAAAATGATGTTTGGACTTGGTTTATGAGACCGGTATGGAATTTGATTGAAAATAATGTTTGGACTCGGATTATGAGTCATGGATTGAAAAATGATGTTGTGACTCGGGAATGAATCAAGGGTTAATTTCATGGATTTGCGTGAAAATGACAACGGAGGTTGCAACGCATGGATTTGCGTGAAAATGATATTTTGGGCGTGAGAACCCAAGTGAATAGTGATTTTGACTCGGATTTGGAGTCACTTGTGAATTTGATGAAATTAATGATTTCTTGTGATTTTATGATTATTTTAACCCGTCTTTTGGGTACGTTTTATGAGGAACGTACAAATGATGTTTTGGGCTAGGCCCGGAGTCAAAAGGATTTCTAAAATGATATTTGGACTTAGTGGGTAAGTCAATAATGATTTCTGGATTATTTTATTGTTTTAAAATGTGATTTTAACGGTTTATGTGTAAATGGTATTTTGGGCTTGAGACCCAGTCGGGAATGATCTTGACTTTGTATGAAGACAAGATTTGATTGACATATTTTGGGATGTAATTCCCGAGATGGTTTTCATTGTGATTGTGAAATGCCCAGACGGTCGGAGCTTGGGGGGGATTACCCAGACGACCGGAGCTTGGGGGAGGTGATTGTAGGATCGGGAGTTGATCCTATGGTAGTTAGCTTCTCGGATGTGACTGAGCCTGGATGTACCACTCGGATGGGTCTGAGCCTGGGGATGTGTTCGCCCAGATGGGACTGAGCCCGAGGGTTGAGCCCAGAGGTGTCTGTTCCCGAGAGAGTGACTGGATATTGGCCTACGCGTAGTGCAGCACTTGTGAGTAGTGCAGATGTGATTGTGTGATAGTTTGTGCACTTGTGAGTAGTGCGGATTGATTGGATTGATTGATTGATTGTGCACTTGTGAATAGTGCCTAATGATGTTGTTTGTGATGACGTACTGGTATTGAGTACGGGTTTTTGGTCTTTGTGGCCAGGTGATTATGTTTTCATATGTTTTGGCCCGAGGGCCGGGATTTGATGTTTTATACATGAACTGATTTGGTGAACATGAGTTTTATGGACCATAGGAAAATATGTTTTGATTTTATCGGTCCACTGTTCATACTTGAATGATTTCATACTATTACTCATGTTTTATGATATGCATGCAAGTTTGTGAAAACTGGAGGGTAAGAATGTATTTTGGCAAATGTTTTTATAAGAGGTCATTTTTGTCCACTCACACCTTTTCTGTTTTGTGACCCTTCAGGCCGTGGTACGACGTTCGGGACTGATCGTGAGGCAGTGGCAGCAGCAGAAATCAGCACAAACATCCCTTGTCTGGCAAGCACTGAATGGTAGTTTCGGACCTTTGGTTGACTTGTCAGACGGGAGTAGGACCGGGCACGGTTTTTGACGTCCAGTTGGGACGGGTCCTGTCACCTGGTCTGATAGTTATGCTTATGGTTTCTTGAGGTTTTTTTGGTACTTTAAGTGTGATTGTCAGATGGGAGCAGGGTTCGTCCGGGTTATCGAGGTGATAATCGGGGTGGGTGCTGTCATGTGCCCAGTGAAGGTGGGACACTTGGCTGTTTTGGATGTTGTGACCACCAGATTTTGGACACCTGTCCTTCTCTGGATGGTGGTAGAACCTTGCACAAGCCGCCTCAAATCTTGTTTTAAATGGGTTTAATTAGTTTAAACGGTTTTTGGCTAAAAATGGGAAAACATAGACAGTAGGAAACCGTGAGCATTGTGTGAATCAATTCCCCACAACCAGTGATGAGTGTTTGTGACAGGTGAAAGGAAGTGAGAGATGGAAAGGTGTGGTGGCCTGATCACGACGGCTGCCGTGAGTGGTGGCGGGGAACTGTGAAAAACAGAGACTAGGGAAAGGCTTTGACTTCAACGTTTTCAAATCACCTGCAAGCCTCATCGTTTGTCCTTGTGTTGTGAACAAAAGATGGAAAAGAATGTGGGACAAAGGCGGTGATAACCACGGCAATGCACGACGGCGCTGGTGCGGTGAGGTTCCCGTGAATTTTCATTTGAATTCGAAATTGGTGTTTTTCAGGTTCAACATCCATTTTCAGTTCGATTTAAACCATTTTAATCCTACCAGCTTCGTCTAACTATTTCCTATCAACTCCATTTTAATCCTCTGTTTCTGGCCACCTCCGGTCTCAACTCCTAGCTCTATTGACTCCTGACAACCTCAGATTCATTATCCAATGAACCAAATCAATCAGCAACCCTCAAATCAAGATTCACCATTTTTGAACCAAAACATAACAGTTTCGGGTTTCCAATCTTATCGTCCCTGTCGTGCACGACCGTGGCCTCCATCCTCATTGTCTCGACTCCCTTTCCAACTTTCATTTACACTTCAAGGCCAAACGGTGAAGATTGAAGGTATAGGGTGTATGGTTTTCCTCACGGTTCCAAGTATGCCCTGTTTCTCACGGTGTCGTGGCCACCGTCCACGACGGCCCTTCACCAAGGCACCATCTCGTTCCTCATCATCCACTCTCTCATCTTCCTTCACACCTCACTAACAAATAATGAAGATCAAAGAGGTTTATTGGGGTGGGATTTCACGAGCACACACACTGTCTCTGTTTTTCCAAATCGTGCAACCACATCTCAGCCACCATTCCCAGCTTCCACAACCATCTAGAATGGGACAAGTGTCCCAATCTGGTTGGGCATCAATCCCAGGGCAGCCACCTGTCCAATTGTAACTGGGCATAACAAAGACCAAATTGCCCTTGCCCTTGAAATTACCAATTTGCCCCTAAGGCATTTAGATCAAAATCCGGACCGTTCGAAATCTGATGATAGCATGTTGCCTGTCATTGTACTCAGGGGATCAAGACTTACCTAACGGTCCGCGAGATGCATAAAAAATCCATGTCGTCTGAAAAGTCAACAATTTGCCCATTTTCAGCCAAATTACCTTCGAACTTCCAAACATCATAACTTCGTCCTTAAATGTAGGAATCGGATGTGCCACCTGTCTGTGAACTCGTGACGTCCCAAACTACGTCACAGTTATCGGTCAAAGTCCATTTGACTTCCCGAATGAAAAGTCAACGTTTCGCCCATTTTAGGGGCAAAACCGTCATTTCGCACCGTCCGTCCGAAAGTACCCAACTAATCACCGATTAATCACACTAATCCGTCATTAACCACTAATTAATCTCGGTTTCCCGGACGGGTCGTTACACAGTCAAACTTCTGAGGATGGTCGACTCGAAACACTTCAGACACGCGAAACTATACTGAAATGGTGTCTGATCAACTCGAAACCTACGCCAAAATGTTCGTTATATTGATTAAATTAACTAATACCTTTTATACCCTTTTCAGATATGGATAAATAACTTTCAAAATTTAGATACTAATATTTTTATATTTATTTTTTAAAATTATTGATAATTCTAACTAAATTATTTGATAAGATAATTCTAAGATATTATCAGATACTTTTGAATAATTATAGATTCACATGTACTTTATTTATTTTATAAAGTTTTTTATTCTTATTACTTTGTAGGCAAATTATTAATTACCAACTTATTTTATTCTTTAGTAGTAAATTAATAATTATCTGTGTATTTCTTATTTTTCTATTCTATTTGAGAAATGTATATTGCGTATAATATATCTTTATTATACAATTAAAATTCTCGTAGGTAAATTACATTTTTATGTACAATTAAAATTTCTATAGGTATATTACGTAAAATAAAATAAAATTATATGATATGTAATGACACACTTGTAATTCTTTAAAAATTAAGGAACTAAAACTAATGCTACATTTTGACCAACAATAAAAAATCAAGTTATTTCTTATTTACAGTTCATATTTACCGTAGTAGATTAACTTATAATTTAGACTCTAAAAAGAACCCATATATAATTGCCCCTTAAATTATCTATTTTTAATTAAATCTGTAAAATAAAGATATTTGGAGAGTATGAGAAATTTTACTAATGAAATCAATTTTATTTAAATAGATAGATAAGATATTGATTAAAAAAATAGATAAAATAGTTTCCCTTATACAAGTCAAAAATTTCTTAAATAGAAAAAAAAAACTACACAATTCAAAAGAATCCTAATTTACTATAGCAAAAGAGAACCTCACACCGACTTTTTCATTGGATTCTTCTCACACGATCCACCTATCTCACAAGCGTCAAGTTATAACGGCTATATTTTGTTTTTACAGGCCCATTTACAATCCAAGATCCACTAAATCTAAACACATCATAAGTCGGCAGCAATAAAGTGACCCCTAGAGGATCTAAAGTATAATTCTATCGCTTTCTTATTCAGGCGACCGTTACACTCCATTAAAACCCAACAAAACCCGACCCACAAATCTGCATTTCAGTCTTTAGGTCTCAGAAACTCTCTCTGAGACCATGACTGTCGCCACCGTCGCCACCGTCGCCACAACCCAGACCAAGAAGCTTATGAAGCTCGGCCGCTCTCTCTTCCGCTGGGGGTTCAACTCCTCCAAATGGTACACTTTACTCTCTCTGACATTTGCCTTTCTGGGTTCCATTTTTGAATTATATTTATCTATTCGTTAGTGCAACATTTCTGGGTTACTTGAGCTATTTCATATGTTTGGTTGTCGAAAAAATTTGGGTAGTAGGAGTCATTTAACTGTTTCCTATGTTTGGTCGTCTAGAAAATTTGGGTAGTAGGGGTTATTTAGTCCCAGATGGTAAGAAAGTTGTTAACTTCGAAATTTACGATCATTGTTTTTCATTCTTGCGGAATTTTCATACGACATATGACTAGGGGAGTTAGTTTAATTGGCCAGAAAATTTGGGTATGAATTTATGAGTTATTGAGACCCCAGGTGGTAGAAAGTTGTTAACTTCGAGGTTGAATGTTTGCATTTTCTGGGCAATTTAACATGGTGATGAATCTGAGGGGTTTTGAGTTGGTCTTTTCTGAATGATTCTACTTTTTTTCAATGGAGGTAAATTAATGAAATTTTGGTGAAACAGCAAAATGCAAGCAAAGATGGCCGTAGCTAGAATAAAGCTGCTGAGGAATAAGAGACAGGCGGTGGTGAAGCAGATGAGGCGTGATATTGCCTTGCTCCTACAATCTGGTCAAGACGCCACTGCTCGAATTAGGGTACTTTTCACTTTTGTTACTTGTTTAGTTATCATATTAATCTAAAGCTTATCTCTTTTGGTTATCATACCTAATAGCCTGGCAGAAACTCCGGGGTTGTTTGTAAAACATACCAATATAATTTCTACTATTTCATTTTAACTTTTTAGATATTACCAATTCAACTGTAACATGTCTGCGTGTTAAAGTCTCATAAATTTTGTCTTTGGACTACTGAGAAATTTCTGAATGGTTTACCCTGATAATGATTAGAACAATTTCCTCCTCAATTTCTTTGTTTCGTTATGCATCTTATTAACACTATCTTGGGTAAACTGCATCAACGTTTTTATAAATGTGAAGCGATACTTCAAAATGTTGGTCTATGTTAATGATGTTGATTTAATAATCTCTGCAATCCAAAAATATAGTAGTTCATGATGTGGCTATGCAATCAGATTGGCACAAACATGATTATTGAAAGAGCTCGGCACTCGTACAAATGAGTTTTTTCTGTTTTTTTTGTAGGTTGAACATGTGATCAGAGAGCAGAATATTTTGGACGCAAATGAGTTCATTGAGCTCTTCTGTGAATTAATAGCATCTAGACTTTCTATCATCGCAAAGCAAAGGTGAGGATAATGTAACATCTCTGTGGCATTTCACAACTGTTAAATAGTATTTTAATCCAGCTATTTCAATTGTTTACAGGGAATGCCCTGCCGATCTCAAAGAAGGGATTGCTAGTGTAATCTTCGCATCCCCAAGGTGCGCCGAGATTCCGGAACTAGTTGAACTAAGGAATATTTTTGAGAAGAAATATGGAAAAGACTTCGTATCTGCTGCAGTCGATTTACGTCCCAGCTGTGGTGTGAATCACAAGGTGAGTATGCTCTCCCTGTCACATTATTTCCTTTATTGTTATAACATAGACCATAAACTTTGCTTTTGGAATAGTCGATTTAACCAATTATATTATATAAATTACTATTTTCAGTTTCTAGGATAATTGAGTGCTTATGTTTTCTTCCAGCTGATTGAAGACCATAAAGTTGCTTTTGGAGTTGTAGATTTGATCTACTATTTGAATTTTCTGTTTGCAGTTCATATTCTAGTTTCTATGATAATTGACTGCTTATGTTTTCTTACAGCCGATTGAAAAGGACCATAAACTTTGCTTATGGAATTTTCTATGATATTTAAATTTTTCAGTTTTCAATTCATATTTTAGTTTCTACGATAATTGAGGGTTTATGATTTCTTACAGCGGATTGAAAAGCTCTCTGTTAATTGAGGGTTAATGATTTCTTACAGCTGATTGAAAAGCTCTCTGTTAGAACCCCTGCTGGTGGAGTAAAGTTGAAACTCCTGAAGGAGATAGCCAAGGAATTCAAGGTTGAATGGGATACAGCAGATTCTGAACAGGAACTTCTTAAGCCTCCGGAAGAACTTATAGTATGTTCCTCCTTCTCCGTCTTCTTTTCCTGCCTTACCATGAGTAATCACTCCTTTCTCGTTCATGTTATATTCAAGACATTTTTCCTCTTAACATTTCCATTTCTGTCATCTGAACAGCAAGGACCGCGCAATTTTGTTAGCGCTACAAGCATGCCTCTGCAGGCCCAATCTGCTGAGCTTAATAAGCCAGACATTAGGTAACTCGGCTATTCCCTTCTCTCCTTGTTATTTAAATACTTCGATTATCTATTTATTTAGTCATACTTTCTTTCAGTTCTTCGCGCAGAGCAAGTGGCGGGGGAGATGGAGGACATGTTTCCAACTCTTCACGCAGAACAAGTGGTGGTGGAGAAGGACCTATGCATTTTCCCAGTTCTTCGCGCAGAGCAAGCGGTGGCGGAGATAGAGGACATATGCATTTTGTAGACTCAGCATCAGCCGCAGAATCAGCTGCAAAATCTGCGAACGATGCAATGGCTGCTGCACAAGTTGCTGCATATTTGGCCAACAGAAGCATCAATCAAGCATGTCAACCGCCTCCAAACACCAATAACAGATTTGGAACCACTCCTGGAAATCCCACTGGCCACTTGATGATGCCAGATGATGATCCTTCACCAGTTGACTCTCTGAATATGGATCACCAATCTGAAGCTCATGGAGCTAGGTCTCATTCTACTGTAGATGAGGAGGGAATGGTGCATAGCCATGGAGAAGAGCAGAAGTTCGCGTATAGGAGATACAGCTATAATGTGCCTTCACAGCAACAGCATTCAGATATCAGGTTTGATGAATCAGACTGTGATGAAGAACTTGAAATGGAGGCACCGCCTAGTGGGTTTAATGGGGCACCAGAGCGTCCTCCACCATCAGTACCTTCAGCGGCTGTTAGGCAGGATTCGACTTCTCGAGTTCATCCAAAGTTGCCAGACTATGATGCACTGGCTGCTCGGTTTGATGCCCTTAAGCATCGCAAGTCAGGCTAATGCTCAGATTTTGCCTCATAATATGGTTGATGCCCTTGGGGGTGGTTGTATAATTGTATACAATACATGGTGGATGCATGTCATTCTATCATTTTGATACTAACGAGTTAATATGGATATGATATAAGTTGTGTATATTTGATAGTCCCTTCTTCAACTTGTTAGTCAATCACTTGCATCTGATATGTTTCTCCTTTAGCCTCCTCATAAGTTGAGGCCAAGAAACGTTCAACCGGGGGGAAAAGGCTCAAGTTGGATACCAAAGCGCATTTCGGAAAGCTGTGATAAGATAATAGTGGATAACAAGGACGGGGGAAAGGCACAATTTGGATATTTAGGCACCCGGAGACAATGACGAGGAAGGGAAATGCTACTTCTTAGACAAAGATAATCTGTATACATAATTCTCAGCAAGATTTCCTGGGAAACAACAGAAAGATAAATCGAAACCAACAACTTCCATAATTTGAAAGCAATATATCCAGAAACAGACCACCATAATTTGAAAGCAAAACAGAACCGCATTACTGATAATAATTTCAAATAGAGTACAAATTCTATCACACTTTCAAATCTCTAAGAACTAACAAACACCGGTTCAAATCTCTAAGAACTAACAAACACCGGTTCAAATCTCTAAGAACTAACAAACACCGGTTCAAATCTCTAAGAACTAACAAACACCGACATTCGGAATTTGTTTTGTTAATAACAAAACAAAAATAAAACAAACATAAAGCATTTTCCTAATCCTACCAATTCCTTCCATTCTTCATCAGTTCCTACTTCTCGGATGAGTTCGGTCCCCTCTTCTTTCCAAAGCCAACCACTGCAACAATCACAAGATTTCATCAAAAATTAAAACTTGGGTTTCTGATAAAACACAAATTCCTACAATCTAAAAATTAATAACATATCATCACCAGAAAGGTCCCATCTATTAGAATAGAACTCACAAAAATCATAACTTCCTCAAAATCCAATTAATAGAACTCATACTAAACCGAATAGAACTAATGGTTTCCCAAAATCATAACTTTCTCAAAATCCAATTAAATAAAAATTCATACCAAGTACAATGCAAATAAAGCTAAAACGAAAATCAGGGAAAGGTGGTATTACCAGCGGTGACAAATCGACGGTTGTACTGCATGCGCTTGTGGGCGCGTCCACGCGGCTTCTTCTTCTTATCCTGCTTAGCCACTTTTGGGGTTTGACCTCTTACCTTACCGGCACGAGCCAAACTTCCGTGAACCTTTCCCATGGTTTCTCGCAGACAAGCAACGAGGAGATTTTGAGCGCTTGAAAAAGATGAGAACGGCTCAGAGCGCGATGACCTTGGTAAGGTTTATGTTGCTGCGCTTTTAAATATGGGTACAAACTTGCCCTAGCCCATTTATGAAACAAAACTCGTTTCTTTAGCCCACTTTCATGTTGTATTCAGGCCAATCCGTTGGGTCTCTTGGTCCATTTGAGGCCCAATTTAGTTTACGTTGCTCCTTCAGATTTGGTGCCTCTCATACTCAAGCGATTCGGTGGTCTTGTTTTGTACGTCCTAAACCTGTTAGGTTGGGTTTAATTTGGATTATTTAATAACGAGTTTAATTTTTTTTTAAACTAGATTACAGTATACTATATTGTATGCAGTTGAAATAATTAAATATATTACAAATAAAAGGGATTTGATTTGAGCTAGTTCTTCCTTAATTCAAACGTACTTGTTTTCCAACCGAGCTTATTAATGAGCTAATCCAAAAACTTAAACTGTCATTAACAATGGTCGTTGAGATAAGCTTGTGAAGTAGTGAAAAATGACGCAATGGTATACCATTTGTGTTGAAAAATGACGCAGCTTTTGACTTTTTATGCATCTAATAGACAAGATTTTTGCCCTGGATGATAGGCGTTTAAAAAAAAAAATAAATTAATAGGGCAATTAATTTCATTCATCCAGAGACTATTTGACTCTGGTGGGCTGGTGGCATAAGTATAATGATTTTTCAATCTCCACGAATCAGCATATATGAATATAACGGATGATGAGCTTCCGGAAATTCAAACGTTTGAATCTGCGGGGAAGACAGTCCACTGTATGATATCAACACTACTTTTTGGATGCCCTCCAAATTAATATTATGTACGTCAAAAAAGCAAGAAAACTGCAGACTTGATCAAAAAATCAACTCTCATCGATCATCACTATTGACAATCAATCACCTTGTATTCGGATGAAGCCAGATATTTTTGTCGATCTTATATATAATATATTCAGAAGGGCTACCAAGAAAAATCTCATCTTTTTTTATATAATGTATCAACCAAAAAAAAAATCTCATGCTTATTGCTAAGCATACTGCAGTCATATATATATAGATATATACCTTAGTAAAAAATTATATTTTATCATAAATAATCACGTATATCCAAATAATTAGAAGCTCGAGACAATTTTCTGGTCGGAATCATGCAGATTCATTGCCATTGAAGAATGAAAGAGAAAAAATTTAGTTTTTCAAGAACATGATCTTACTTTGTGAATTCTGAATTAACTATCACCTTATATTGTTTGTCGAGTATCTCATTGAAAACAATTCAGTTCGATATCAGTGTGTATTGGAACAACCTCCAATTTGACCCAAAAAAAAAAAAAAACTTACCAATTACGCAGCATGTAACGCAGTCAATGAAAACATATATATACCATGATTGCCACAAGGGAAAACAACATAATATATGTGAGTTTTACAAGGTAATAATATATGTTTGGCATCGAAGTTGTTTTAAATTAAGATTAAGTTATTTGCATTTGGAGTTACAGTTAATTAATTATGTCATTAATCTAATGCCCCTCACCATCTTTCTGATGAGTGATGGCTAAGCCCAGAAATAATTCCAAAAGAACACTAATATTGACTACTATGCTCATCTTGAAAACAACTTGCATTCCCTTTCTGCCATTTTTATTCTTGTATTCCAAACTTTTCCACATGCTAGAATATTGGCTAGTCTGAATCATAATTTTCCACAATAAACTAACACCATATTTTCTTCTAATTTTTAAATGTATCAACAATAGATTGTTTTATTAAGCTATTTATATTATATAGATGTGTTTCATATATATATATATATATATATATATATTATGTTGTGTTTAGCCATAAATTCGGGATTAAAATCATCGAGGGTGAAAGCAAGAAATCGAACGAATACTTGCTCTGTTGCACTGATTGGACAGTAGCACTCTTTCTAATTGTTCGAAAGTTTTCTAATTAGCACTTTAAGAGTCTCTGAAAAACACGATCAAATGAACCTCAGCCACTTTATATAGGCACCTCAGGCGCATTTAATGTGACCCTCGATTTGCACATGCACTAACCTGACATTAAGGTTCCATTAACCATACCACGTGAACAATCAATTCGAATGAAAACAAACCCAAGTACACACAGATTGGAACACCCTAAGAGGCGGCTGATTTGTCGATTCAATCGAGGTTTCTCAGGGGACTTCCACCGATTGGTACACCTTCAGAGAGCCAATCTGTCAACTCAATCAAAGTTTCTCAAGGGACTTCCATGGATCAACACACCTTCAGAGAGCCGATCTATAGACTCAATCGAGTTTCTCAAGGGACTTCCACAATTCGGCACATCTTCATAGGGTCAATCTATCAACTTAATTGAGGTTTCTTAAGGAATCTTCACCCATCAGTATACCTTCAGAGGAACGACTATCAAATCAATTGAGGTTTCTCAGAGAACTTCTACTTAATTGACTAAGACTTTCTTCCTCGCACAATGGCTTGGGGGCCTATAGGGTGCAACCCCATTGGTCGTTCTACACGAAATGACAAGTCCTCTACCGAAGAAGTCCACCTTAGTCAATGACTTAGAGGAATTATATTTATACCTTTCCGACCGACCACTAGGAGGAAGACCAAAATAACCAATGACAAGCCATTCCCAACCAGCAACCGTGCACTACAAATTAGCGACGGGTCACTATCGACCAATGGCATGCTACTACCGACCAATGACATGCTACTACCGACCAGATTCTCCCTAGTCGACCTCCATGCAGGAGATGTCGATCGGTATCGCTAACCATTGTGGTTGGTACCATCCGGTCGCCAGCCTCTCTAGCGGTAACAATATTGATGTACTCTGCAAACGAATCACCATTGTCCATTCAATACACTAGGACACGTACATGGCAACATCCTGACAGGACCTATTCTGAAAATGCCTTGGAAACTACGTTAAGTCCTGCTCGATCCCATCTAACAGGTAACACAAAATATCGAAAATTACCCTCAACCTTGACAGGGACCCGCCCCGATCCCCCGGGGACCACAAGGGGGCGTGCCCTGCTCCCGTCTGACACCCGAACCGAAAATTCCAATTTTAGCCTTAAAAACTTAAATGCATAAATGTCTGAATCATAAAATCATACATAATCCAAATTTAACAGATGTCAGACAAAGGATACAATTTAAAATACAAAATTCGAGCACGACACTAGAAAGGAAAATCCTGCGGGTGATCCGACCCGACAGGGGATCAGGTACGCAGTACAAAATCTATGCCTCAGCCTCGGGGTCCCCACCAACTTCAGCAGCACGACCTGGAGGGGTTACCAAAACATGAAGGGTGAGTGGGCCGAAACTCAGGTTTGTGAAAACAGTATAATAAGTAAAATATATAATTTACCCCTCCGTTTTCCAAACATGCATGCATCAGTATTTAAAAACCATAAATACATGTAATATATCACAAGCATCATATTAAGCCAGAAATGTAATATAAACCCAGCTACTGCACCATACACATCCGATATTGACATCCCAGATGTCCGACGTCCCTGACGCCCAATGATGGTCACAGTCCAAAGGTTACGCGTGCCACCCGGGGTCTCAAATCCCGAGTCCAATCTCCGAACCCAGTTCGGTTATGGCATCCCAGATGCCTAGCGTCCCAGACGCTCGACGTCCCAGACGTCCAATAATAGCAATCCTGCTCCTGAGTCATCCTACGGTCTGGCACCTCCGTAGCATGACTCCTCGCAGGCAATGCACCGTGACCGCTCCGGGGTACCACATCCGGAGGACACAGTATTATACGGTGGATTATACAGTGCAGTACCCAAGATAGTCATCGTATCCACAAGCATACGTATATATATAATATAAAACAGTATTCAATTTCCGTAAAACGGGTCTCAGCCCAACACCGTAAAACGTGTCACAGCCATAAATCGAGGTAATCAAAATCCATTAATGATTCACGCACACATATAGATATACGGAAACGAAAACGGTTATGCATGCAAGTGTTAATAAAAACGGGCCCACTCACAGTACGCTCCCGCTGCGAATAACGCGCGTACGAACTTGTCTCCGGAATTAACGTAAGTTTCCTGTCATTTCCAATCACACACAAGTGTCATTATAGGTCCTTAAAATACCCTCAAAAAGTTCAAAACAGAAACCGGTTTGGGAAAGCCGGCCAACACGCTTCCCGAGACATCCGGCCCTAAACTAACCTTCCTCACTATCTCAGATCAACATGGTTATTTCACAGAAAATGTTCATAATGATGAAAGGATTAAAAGTCATGTTGACCGTGATCCGAGATAGTGATCAACGCGCCCTCAAGCGCCGCCCAAAGTGGCTGCGCGTGAAAGTCACGCGCTGCTACAGTGACACTGCTACAGTGTCGTCGTTCTTGCTCGATTCACTGTAATTCGGGTCTTCAACCCGCGGTGTGACCCGCTTAAATAACCCTCAATTTCTACTTAATTTCATTCATTCTTGATTCTAACATGTTCTAACATCTTTTAATTACAGTTCCTAGTCCTCTAATCATCTCGACACGCCCTAAATCGTCCTAACCAAACCCGAATAGCTACACGGGTCAAAACTCAGAACTCCTCTAAACTATCACCATTGTCCAATTAAATCATACAGAGGCATAATACGACCTAGATTAACAAAATAGAACCATCAATTGAACGAAACTTCACCTAGAAGTAGCCGTCCAAAAGCTGCGATTTCCTCTGCACACGGCGGTCACCGTCCCAGCTCCTTCGTGGCAGGTTGCCGTCGATTCCGATATGGACAGGTTCCAAATGTTCCCAGAAAGCTCACTCAATGATTGGTTTCCTCCAAAAGGTCGTGGAAATTGAACTTGGATTTTCCCTCCAAACCGGTTTTTCTCAGAACTGGAACTTGGGTTCCTGGGCACACCACGATCAACCCCCTTCAATGACTGCTCGCACGAGTTTCTGTCACACCCAGAAGGCTTCCACTGACAGGACCCGCCCCGATCCCACAAGGACCACAAGGGGACGTGCCCTGCTCCCGTCTGACACCCAATAATTCATACCAATTTTAACCTCAAACATTTAAAAGCATAAATAACCAAATTAAAGTCATACATAAAATCCGAATTAAACGAATGTCAGACAAGGGATATAATCCAAAATTACAAATTTGCGAGCACGACTCTAAAGTAATCCTGCGGGTACACCGCCCAGCAGGGGTTCAGGTACGCAGAAGTAGATCTATGCCTCACCCTCTGGTTCCTCCCCTACCTCAGTTTCCCGACCTGGAGGGGTTATCAAAACAGTAAGGGTGAGTGGACCGAAACACAAGTTTATGAAATCATTTGATAAGTAAAACATATAATTTACCCCTCCGTTTTCCAAACATGCGTGCAACATAATTCCAAAATCATAAACCATATAATATGAACCATAAGGCATATAATAAAACCATAACCATAATTTTAGTTGCTGCACTATACACTCCAATCCCGACATCTCTGATGTCTGACGTCCCTGACGTCCAATAAGGTCACAATCACAAGGCTACGCGTGCCACTCGGGTCTCAAGTCCGAGTTCAATCCCCGAACCCCGTTCGGGTACAGCATCCCCGATGCTTAGCGTCATAGACGCTGGACGTTCTAGACGTCCGTGACCTCTCCGGGGTACCTCATCCGGAGGAGACAATATAATATGGAAGGATCTATACAGTGCAGTAACAAATACATTTTATTGATATCCACATGCAAACATATATATACAGAGATAGAATCCGAACCAATCATTCAGTTTCATCGGACGGGTCTCAAGCCCAAATACCGTGAAACGTGCCATAACCATATTTTCCATATTATCAAAACCATCATCGTTTTAGCATGTGAATAAGTATATTAAAACCAGAAAACATTTATGCACACAAGGGTTTAAGAAAATGGCCCACTCACAGTACAATCCTGCTAGAAACCGAACGTATACCCTCGTCCTGGTACAAAAGTACAATCCCTGTCAAGTCCAAGTATTCGTAAAGGTCAAATTAAACCCCCAACATTCAACCATGAAAGCCTAGGTCGAAACCGACCCGGAAAAGCCGCCCGAACGCGCTTCCCAAGGCAATAAACCTTATTTTGACCAACTTAAGGATCTCCGATCGACCCGAAACCACCGCCATTGGATCCGGATCGTCGAAACCTAAAGAATGGTGGTGGTCCCACCAGAAACACTGTTCACACGCGCCCCCACGCGCCGGTCAACGCGGCGGTCAACGGTGGAACAGTCCTGCTGACGTCATCGCTGACGTCACTGCTGACGTCAGCATGACGTCATGCTGACGTCATCTGACAGCTGTCAGGTCTGACATGTCAGACTCTGACAGGTGCCACGTGTCAACATCCTATTGGTCCACCCTGCTGATCTGTCAGGCCACGTGTCATATCTGACATGTGCCACGTGTCAGCACGGCACTGGTCCACGTCACTGACATGTCAGTGACACGTGGCAGTCCCTGACTGGTCCACGTCACTGACATGTCAGTGCTGACTGTGCACTGACATGTGACACGTGTCGGCTCACGGTTGGTCCACGTCATCTGACAGACTGACAGGGTGCCACGTCAGCACCACTGTCCTCAGACGGGTTGACCCGTTTTCCTGCAACTCGGGTCGATCAGACCCGCGATCATGACCCGGTTGCCATTCCTTCATTTCTGAATCATTTTCATTCCTTCCAATTCCTAATTACTCGCCTTAAATCCTAGATTAGTTCCACGTAATTAAATTTGAGAAAAACGGATTGAATCGAAGGCCTACCTCGAAGAACTGCCCTGGCCTCCCGTCGCCGTTTTGCTACCTCCCTGAGCTCCACCGGCCACGAGATCGATTCCAGTAAGTTCCTGGAGGTTCCTAGAGTTGGTTAGGATTCAAAATGGACCAATCAAACGTGGGAAATGGATTTACCAAAAATCTGGTTTCGAAACCATTTCGGGTTCCCCTGCTTCCTCCCACGCCGCCGTCCTCCGCCGTGCTCACTGCCGCCGTTCAGCCTCGCCGGCAAGTCCCCAATACACAGACACAGAGAGTGGATGGTTTGCTGGAATGTTGGATCGAAATGGCTGAATGTGCTCTGCGGGTATGAATTATAAAGAAATGGAGGGAAGGAAATGGACGGCTCAGATTGAATCTCCAGATTAGATCAAGGGCTGAGATCTGATCTGGGGTTTCCAATCCAAAGGCTGAAATTTAAAGCTGGTTCAAATGTTTAATTAATCCAATAGTGGATCTGATCCAATCTAGCCAATGGGTGAGTGACACTTATCACTCACCAGATGTCCTCCAATCAGATTTCCTGAATATAATATTCGACACGAAAACCGAGACACGAACTTCCCGAAATCACGTTTCTGACCATAACTTCCTCGTACGAAGTCCGATTTCGGCGTGCCGCCTGTCTACGGACTCAGGACATCGAGGCCTACCCAACGGTCCTTGAGTCAACTGAAAATTAGTTGTCAAAAGAAAAGTCAACATTTTCCCCCGAGAGTCCAAATTACGGTAATGCCCCTGAACTTCCGATAGCCATAACTTTCACCCTGATCGTCCGAAACGGACGTGCCACCTGTCTATGAACTCGTGACGTCCCGAACTACGTCACGGTCATAGGTCAAAGTCCATTTAGTTCATCAATCAAAAAGTCAATAATTTGACCATACCATTCACAAGGGTAAAATCGTCAAATCACACATTAAATTACAAAATGAGAATCCTCGAATTTCCGGGGTGTTACAACCTTCCCCCCTTAAGAAATTTCGTCCCGAAATTTCAAAGAAACAAATGAGGAAATTGTTCTCGCGTCTGAGCCTCAGGCTCCCATGTGGCTTCTTCCACATCCTGGTTTCTCCAGAGAATTTTCACGAGAGGGATCGTCTTCCGTCGTAGTACCTTGTCCTTCCGATCCAAGATCTGTACTGGTTGTTCTTCAAAGCTCAAATCCTCCCGCAGTTCGACAGGTTGTTCCCCAAGTACATGAGAAGCATCACGTACATACATCCGCAACATCGATACGTGGAAAACATCGTGAACTCTTGATAGTTCTGGGGGTAGTGCCAATCTGTATGCAACTCTGCCAATTCTCTCCACGATTTCATAAGGTCCGATAAAACGCGGACTCAGTTTCCCCCGTCGGCCAAAACGGATAATCCCTTTCCACGGAGACAACTTCAGGAAGACAAAATCTCCCACTTCGAACTCCAAGTCTCGAATCCGTCGGTCGGCATAACTCTTCTGGCGATCCTGTGCCACCTTCAATATTTCCTTGATCACGCGAACAGTTTCCATGGTTAAGTCCATTATCTCTGGCCCTACAGCCGCTCGCTCTCCTACCTCCGTCCAGCAGATAGGTGTCCTGCACTGTCGGCCATACAGTGCCTCATAAGGTGCCATCCCGATGCTTGCCTGATAGCTGTTGTTGTAAGCGAATTCCATCAATGGCAAATGAGTATCCCAAGAGTCCTGAAACTGTAGTACACATGACCTCATCATGTCCTCCAGGGTTTGAATGGTTCTCTCAGACTGTCCATCGGTCTGTGGATGGAAAGCAGTACTGAAACGTAAGGTTGTTCCCAAAGTAGCTTGCAAACTTCGCCAGAACCTGGAAGTGAAACGCGGATCACGATCAGACACGATCGATTCCGGCGTACCATGAAGTCGTATGATTTCCTTCACAAACAACTGAGCCAGTCGGTTAGGTTTATAGGTTTCCTGAACTGGCAGAAAATGGGCTGATTTGGTTAACCGATCCACGATCACCCATACTCCGTCCACTCCACTCTGAGTCCTCGGTAATTTAAAGACGAAGTCCATGGTGATGTGATCCCACTTCCACTCAGGAATCGGAAGTGGCTGCATAGCCCCATACGGTCTCTGCCGTTCCGCCTTAACCTGCTGACAGGTTAAGCATTTGCTCACGAACTCAGCAATATCCTTCTTCATTCCTGGCCACCAATAATGGTTCCGGAGGGTACGGTACATCTTTGTACCTCCCGGATGCATAGCATAGGCCGAACTGTGGGCCTCCTCAAGTATCTCGGCCCGTAACTCTGCCACTGCAGGTACGCACAAACGGCCCAATTTCACCAGTGCTCCATCGTCCCGGATGGTAAAATCCTGTCTCCCATCCGCATCGACCTCAATTCTGTAAATACAGAGTATCGGATCCTGCAGTTGTGCCTCAATGATCCGATCAATCAGTACTGGTCGTACATGGAAGCTGGCCAACAAAGCTCCATGCTCGTCAGTACCTAAGATAACTCCCGCCTTTCGGAGTTCTACCAGCAAGGGAAGATACACCATCCCCGGTGTGCAATAGTTCCCGCTGATTTCCTGCTGAGTGCATCCGCCACCACATTGGCCTTACCCGGATGGTACTCGATCGTACAGTCATAGTCCTTCAGCAGCTCCAACCATCTCCGTTGCCTCATGTTAAGCTCCTTCTGAGTGAATAAGTATTTAAGACTCTGGTGGTCGGTGTATATCCGACACGTTGCGCCGAACAGATAATGTCTCCAGATCTTGAGAGCATGAACCACCGCCGCCAACTCCAAATCATGGGTAGGGTAGTTCAACTCATGAGTCTTCAGCTGCCGGGATGCATAGGCGATAACCTTGCCAGTTTGCATCAACACGCAGCCCAGACCTTGCAGTGAAGCATCACTGAAAACTACAAACTCTCCACTGTCGTCCGGCAATGCAAGGACAGGTGCAGTGGTCAATCGATCCTTCAACTCTTGAAAGCTCCGATCGCACTGCTCGTCCCAGATAAACTTTACTCCCTTCCGAGTCAGACGAGTCAATGGTGCAGCAATTTTGGAGAAACCCTCCACGAATCTCCGGTAGTAACCTGCTAATCCGACGAAACTCCGCACCTCGGTCACCGTTGTCGGTCTAGCCCAGTTGGTCACCGCTTCTGTTTTCTGGGGATCCACGCAAATCCCATCCGTCGATATCACGTGTCCCAGAAAACCAATAATGCTCAGCCAAAACTGACACTTGCTCAGCTTGGCATACAATTGTTCTTGTCTCAGTTTCTCCAAGACCAACCGTAGATGTTCTTCATGTGCACGGGCACTCCTCGAGTATACCAAAATATCATCGATGAACACAATCACGAACTTATCCAGGTAGGGTCGGAAGACCCGGTTCATCAGATCCATGAATGCTGCTGGAGCATTCGTCAAACCAAATGGCATAACAAGGAACTCGTAGTGCCCGTAACGGGTTCGAAAAGCAGTTTTCGGAATATCCTCCTCCGAAATCCTCAGTTGGTGATACCCAGACCGCAAATCAATTTTCGAGAAGCACTGAGCTCCCCGCAACTGGTCGAAAAGGTCATCAATCCTGGGTAGAGGATACTGGTTCCTCAATGTCACCTTGTTGAGTTGTCGATAATCAATACATAAACGGAGACTTCCTTCCTTCTTCTTCACGAACAACACCGGTGCTCCCCACGGTGAAGTACTCGGTCGGACATATCCCAAATCTACCAACTCCTGCAATTGAGTCTTGAGTTCTCGTAACTCGGCCGGCGTCATCCGGTATGGTGCCTGGGATATAGGTCGGGTACCCGGGAGTAGTTCAATAGTAAACTCAATCTCCCGCGATGGTGGCAATCCAGGTAAGTCTTTCGGGAATACGTCCGGAAACTCACAGACCACCGGTATTTCGTCGATAACCGGAGTATCGACCCGTTCCGACACGACATGCGCCAGATAACCCTGGCATCCCTTCCGTAGAAGTTTGGTAGCAGTAAGTGACGAAATCACTTCAGGAGGCGAGCCATCACGTTCCCCCTGAAAGATAACTTCCGGCAAACCCGGGCTCCGCAAAATTACTTGCTTGCTACAGCAGTCGATGAGCGATCCGTGCTCCGACAGCCAATCCATCCCTAGGATTATATCGAAGTCGTGGATATCCAGAATAATTAAGTCTGCTGGTAAATCCACATCCTCAATTCTTACCGGGCACCTCCGAATCACCTGATTCACAAGGTACACGGTACCCATCGGGGTGCCAACACCCATTTCGCAATCTAAGGCTGATACCACACAATCAAGCAAACCAGCACAACTCTTCGAAATAAAAGAATGTGTAGCCCCCGCATCCATTAATACACGTACAAGAAAATTAAAGATATGTAGTGTACCTGTGACCACGCCTGGAGCAGTCCTCGCCTGCTGCTGGGTCATTGCAAACACTTGGGCCCTCGGCCCTCCGTTCCGTCCGCGCCCGCGCGCGCCACGTCCAGCACCACGGTCGCCTCCCTGACCGCGACCTCCGTTAGTGTGGGACGCCGTGCTCTGCACCACACTCGAGCCCCCAGCGTCGTTGTTTTTGGACAACTGCGGACAATCGCAGGCATAGTGGCCTTCCTCTCCGCAAGCAAAACAAGTTACTGGCCTTGGCCTGCCCGAATGCCCACCAGATGCACCACTCCAAGATGAGTGCTGCCCAGAGTTGTGTCCAGATCCTCTGCCCTGAGAGCCTCCACGTCGACCCGACCAGCCACGACCCTTGAAGGATGAGGGTGCTCCCCTGTAGCTCTCTCCCCTGTTGTTCTTCCGGCCCGATGGCCCATGATGTGGGCGATCCTGACGTCGCCCCTCCCCCGAAGGTTGTCGTGATTGGTGTGCCGCCAGACTGGCCTCGACACGCACCGCTGCGTCGACCATATCCCTCAGAGAAGCATGAGTGGTAGCAGTCACACTGGCCCGGATCTCCCCTCGGAGTCCAAGCTCAAACCGCTGGCATTTGTCCTCCTCCGTGCTTACGAATGAGGCAGCGAACCGGGAAAGTCTCCCGAAAGTTTGCTCGTAGTCTGAAACAGACATGTCACCCTGCTCCAGCCGCAGGAATTCCGCCTCCCGCGCCGCGCGAAAGGATCGCGGGTAGTACTGGTCCAGAAACCTGGAACGGAAAGCTTCCCAGGTAGTGGTATGGACAGACCACCCGGACATTTCGAGTCCATGCCACCACTGGTAGGCTCCTCCCTCCAGTAAGAAGGCCGCCAGAGTCACTCGTTCGCCCGGAGGGCAGTGCATCACCGAGAAGATCCTCTCCCACTTGGTGATCCAGTCGTGAGCATCCTCGGGGTTTGATCCCCCGCAGAAAGGAGTGGCTCCCAAACGTTGAGCCCTTTCGATGCTCGCGCATTCCATCTCTCTTTCTAGATCCTCGTCCGTTCGAGTATGCGGAATTCTCCTAGGAGGCATAACCAACTGTCAAGAGGCATAGATCAGAAAACAATATTCTTAAAAGTCGAAAAGTAACTAGTACTAATCGCTAGTCTAGCATGCAGACCAATACCCTAGTACTGACCACAACCTAGTGCTCTGATACCAAGCTGACAGGACCCGCCCCGATCCCACAGGGACCACAAGGGGGCGTGCCCTGCTCCCGTCTGACACCCAATAATTCATACCAATTTTAACCTCAAACATTTAAAAGCATAAATAACCAAATTAAAGTCATACATAAAATCCGAATTAAACGAATGTCAGACAAGGGATATAATCCAAAATTACAAATTTGCGAGCACGACTCTAAAGTAATCCTGCGGGTACACCGCCCAGCAGGGGTTCAGGTACGCAGAAGTAGATCTATGCCTCAGCCTCTGGTTCCTCCCCTACCTCAGTTTCCCGACCTGGAGGGGTTATCAAAATAGTAAGGGTGAGTGGACCGAAACACAAGTTTATGAAATCGTTTGATAAGTAAAACATATAATTTACCCCTCCGTTTTCCAAACATGCGTGCAACATAATTCCAAAATCATAAACCATATAATATGAACCATAAGGCATATAATAAAACCATAACCATAATTTTAGTTGCTGCACTATACACTCCAATCCCGACATCTCTGATGTCTGACGTCCCTGACGTCCAATAAGGTCACAATCACAAGGCTACGCGTGCCACTCGGGTCTCAAGTCCGAGTTCAATCCCCGAACCCCGTTCGGGTACAGCATCCCCGATGCTTAGCGTCATAGACGCTGGACGTTCTAGACGTCCGTGACCTCTCCGGGGTACCTCATCCGGAGGAGACAATATAATATGGAAGGATCTATACAGTGCAGTAACAAATACATTTTATTGATATCCACATGCAAACATATATATACAGAGATAGAATCCGAACCAATCATTCAGTTTCATCGGACGGGTCTCAAGCCCAAATACCGTGAAACGTGCCATAACCATATTTTCCATATTATCAAAACCATCATCGTTTTAGCATGTGAATAAGTATATTAAAACCAGAAAACATTTATGCACACAAGGGTTTAAGAAAATGGCCCACTCACAGTACAATCCTGCTAGAAACCGAACGTATACCCTCGTCCTGGTACAAAAGTACAATCCCTGTCAAGTCCAAGTATTCGTAAAGGTCAAATTAAACCCCCAACATTCAACCATGAAAGCCTAGGTCGAAACCGACCCGGAAAAGCCGCCCGAACGCGCTTCCCAAGGCAATAAACCTTATTTTGACCAACTTAAGGATCTCCGATCGACCCGAAACCACCGCCATTGGATCCGGATCGTCGAAACCTAAAGAATGGTGGTGGTCCCACCAGAAACACTGTTCACACGCGCCCCCACGCGCCGGTCAACGCGGCGGTCAACGGTGGAACAGTCCTGCTGACGTCATCGCTGACGTCACTGCTGACGTCAGCATGACGTCATGCTGACGTCATCTGACAGCTGTCAGGTCTGACATGTCAGACTCTGACAGGTGCCACGTGTCAACATCCTATTGGTCCACCCTGCTGATCTGTCAGGCCACGTGTCATATCTGACATGTGCCACGTGTCAGCACGGCACTGGTCCATGTCACTGACATGTCAGTGACACGTGGCAGTCCCTGACTGGTCCACGTCACTGACATGTCAGTGCTGACTGTGCACTGACATGTGACACGTGTCGGCTCACGGTTGGTCCACGTCATCTGACAGACTGACAGGGTGCCACGTCAGCACCACTGTCCTCAGACGGGTTGACCCGTTTTCCTGCAACTCGGGTCAATCAGACCCGCGATCATGACCCGGTTGCCATTCCTTCATTTCTGAATCATTTTCATTCCTTCCAATTCCTAATTACTCGCCTTAAATCCTAGATTAGTTCCACGTAATTAAATTTGAGAAAAACGGATTGAATCGAAGGCCTACCTCGAAGAACAGCCCTGGCCTCCCGTCGCCGTTTTGCTACCTCCCTGAGCTCCACTGGCCACGAGATCGATTCCAGTAAGTTCCTGGAGGTTCCTAGAGTTGGTTAGGATTCAAAATGGACCAATCAAATGTGGGAAATGGATTTACCAAAAATCTGGTTTCGAAACCGTTTCGGGTTCCCCTGCTTCCTCCCACGCCGCCGTCCTCCGCCGTGCTCACTGCCGCCGTTCAGCCTCGCCGGCAAGTCCCCAATACACAGACACAGAGAGTGGATGGTTTGCTGGAATGTTGGATCGAAATGGCTGAATGTGCTCTGCGGGTATGAATTATAAAGAAATGGAGGGAAGGAAATGGACGGCTCAGATTGAATCTCCAGATTAGATCAAGGGCTGAGATCTGATCTGGGGTTTCCAATCCAAAGGCTGAAATTTAAAGCTGGTTCAAATGTTTAATTAATCCAATAGTGGATCTGATCCAATCTAGCCAATGGGTGAGTGACACTTGTCACTCACCAGATGTCCTCCAATCAGATTTCCTGAATATAATATTCGACACGAAAACCGAGACACGAACTTCCCGAAATCACGTTTCTGACCATAACTTCCTCGTACGAAGTCCGATTTCGGCGTGCCGCCTGTCTACGGACTCAGGACGTCGAGGCCTACCCAACGGTCCTTGAGTCAACTGAAAATTAGTTGTCAAAAGAAAAGTCAACATTTTCCCCCGAGAGTCCAAATTACGGTAATGCCCCTGAACTTCCGATAGCCATAACTTTCACCCTGATCGTCCGAAACGGACGTGCCACCTGTCTATGAACTCGTGACGTCCCGAACTACGTCACGGTCATAGGTCAAAGTCCATTTAGTTCATCAATCAAAAAGTCAATAATTTGACCATACCATTCACAAGGGTAAAATCGTCAAATCACACATTAAATTACAAAATGAGAATCCTCGAATTTCCGGGGTGTTACATCCACGGTGCCTAGATTGGTCCCAAAACCCGTGGAGATTGAATTCGGAAATTTCCCCCCAAAAACCCGAAAATGTTCCTCACGGTTTCTCCCTGTCTCTCACAATCTCTCAGCCCCAAACAGACGCCAAAATGAGCCATTCTCTCACTCCCCTACTCGGTTAAGCGATCAAGAGGGCCAACACCCGTGGGAGACAACCACATACCTCACTGGACACTGCCTCCCGCACACAGAGCTCAACCACGATTTCAATCCTACCCGTGCACTAATTCGGCCTCAAACTACACTCCCACCACCTCAAACTACATAAACAATGTCCACAAACAGTCCACTAAGGCTTAAACAATTTGCACGCCCACAAACACCACGGCATGGCCGTGTCCCCTGCTTTTCACGGTTGCTGCTACAGTAACCGTGCAAAAAGACCAAAATGCCCTCAGGGCAGAAATTACCAAAATGCCCTCCAACTTCCGTGACCCGCAACTCGGTCATCCGATGTCCGTTTCACGCGTGTCTCCTGTCGTTATACTCAGGGCATCGAGACGAATCCAAAGGTCTTCGGGTCGGGTGAAAATTCACGGTATTTCAAAAAGTCAACTTTTTTCCTTAATTCGTCCAAATTACGGTAATGCCCCTGAACTTCCGATAGTCATAAATTTTTCCTGATCGTCCGAATTGGACGTGCCACCTGTCTATGAACTCGTGACGTCCTGAACTACGTCACGGTCACTGGTCAAAGTCCATTTGACCCATAAACCAAAAAGTCAACAATTGGCCATACAATTCACAAGGATAAAAACGTCAATTCATACATTAAATTACAATATTACAATCTGCGAATTTCCGGGGTGTTACAACCTTGTCGGACAAGGGATATTCGTACTCTTGCCAATTCATGCCTCCGCCTTTCATTCAACCCTGAATTTCGTGTCACAGCCATAGTGACAGGACCCATCCCAATCCCCCCGGGATTAGTGCGGGATGACTCTGCTCCCGTCTGACACGAAGTGTCAGACAAGGGATATTTCCGACCCTTGCCCTCCCGAGCTATCAGAGTACGCCAGGATCCGGAGGAGGCATGTGATATCTCGGTCTCTGCTACAGTCCACATCCGATGTCAACCTGAAGGGCAATCAAAACATTAAAAACTGTGAGTGGACAAAACAAGAGTTTATAAAAACATTTAATAAGGAAGAAATTTGTACCCTCCACTAAAAAGCATGCATGCATTCGAAAACCATTTATCCAAAACAAATCATATGTGGGACTAAGCCCAAAGCAGATATAAACCAAGGTCGAAAGGACCACAATGAAAACGACCATACGGGCCACTGCCCAAATCCATAAGGGACTCGGCCCCAAACCATAGAGAAACCAAGTACACGAGCCACTGCTCAAATCCTGTGCACACCTGTACACACCACATATCATATATCATATATCCATCACATACATATATATAAGTCACACAACCAATCCTGTCACGGTATCCAAAGCTACGCGCGTGCTACCCGGGTCTCAATCCGAGTCATCTCAAAGTCAAGGTCAATGTCCGCAGACCACTGACCCTACCCGAGGTAATAGTAACCATAGCCTTCCTGAGAGTAAGGAACCCAACTGGGGGGTGACTCCACTCAGTCGGTGCTCCGTGACTACTCCGGGGTCCACCTAGGCCAACGACCCTCCCCCGAGGAGATAATAGAAGTAAAGGAAGGTAGATGAACATATATATACATAACATAAACATTCATGACCGGTTCCCTTGAACCGTCATGATCCATAATATCCATAATCAGGTAACATGCCAGTTCCCATAAACCGTCATGTACCGTAATAACATAACCAGGTAACATGCCGATTCTCATAAACCGTCATGTACCGTAATAACCAACAAGGGTTCATGTCAGTTCCCATAAACCGTCATGAATCAGGAAATCCATTTAAGGTTCCCTGACCTGAAATCAAAACCGTAAAGTAACTTGGGTCTCGTACCCGAACATAGGACATCAGTTGGGCACCGTGCCCGATATCTGAGGTCATATGCCCGAGACAAAACCAAATGGGTCTCATACCCGAGTTTATCCTTTTGAAATCCAAATCCAGTTCATTTAAATCAATAAAGAAATACAGACCCGTATAAGCACCGTATAAGGCCGAAACCTCGAAATACGTGCTTATACGTAACCACATAGAAATGCACCCATGGCATCATCAAACATGTATTAAAACATATAACAAACATTTATGCATGCACCAATTTAGAAAACAAGGTCCACTCACAGACCGTCCGAGCTGCCGCCTCGATTTGCGTGCCATACGGCTCCCCGAGCCGATCACCATCACTGGGACTCCCAAACCTGTCCAAATCGTAATAGAAGGTTACTAACTACTTAATTAACCTCCCACTAAAGCCCCGTAATTTTCCCGTATTTTTAACTATTTTTAAAACCGAACCTAAACCTTCTGATGCCCCGAAACATATCGAGACGGTGTCCGATTGACACGAAACCAATCCCAAAATGTTCGTTACATCGAATAGATGATTTCCCGTGTTGAACACTTTCCCAAATTCCCTGCCACGCGCCCTCACGCCCCGCCTAAAGTGGCTGCGCGTGGGCTTCACGCGCCAGCTACAGTACCCGCTGACGTCATCGCTGACGTCAGCATGACGTCATCTGACAGCTGTCAGGTCTGACATGTCAGACTCTGACAGGTGCCACGTGTCATGCTCCCATTGGTCCACGTCACTGTACTGTCAGTGCCACATGGGAGTCTGACATGTGCCACGTGTCATCACGGCACTGGTCCACGTTAGTGACACGTGTCAGCCCCTAATTGAGCCACGTCACTGACATGTCAGTGCTGACTGTGCACTGACATGTGACACGTGTCGGCTGATGAGTGGTCCACGTCACCTGACAATCTGACAGGTGCCACGTCATCATGCCACGTCACCGCCTTCAACCACTCGACGGGTCGACCCGAACCCTGCAACCGGGTCGCCGTGACCCGCTACTTGACCCGGCCGGTTCTCCACCGTCCGACCACCAAAATGCCTCCCGTTTGTCCCATTTTCATCCTCTAATCCTAACCTAAGGTTCTAGGACGTTAAACTGAAAGGAAAACACCGAAAACCATACCTTCGAGTTTGGCCATGGCGGCCGTGCATTCCTCCGCCGTTCACGGCCGTTCCAGGCCTTCCCCATCCCCAAAACTAATCCTATTCGACTCCTAGGGCTACCAACAACCTAACCTAAATCTTAGAATCGAATAAAAAGCAACAAAACTGAGTTTTGAATTTTTGAATATTTTTACCTCACGGGTTCTCTCTCCCCGCCGTGTCCTCCGCCGTGGCTGGCCGTGGCCTGCCATCCCCGGCCTCTTTCCACCACCTCACGGTCATGTTCAGCTCATCCAAGCAAGGAATGGTGATGGTGTGTGGTTGTTTCGGTTTTTGAAAGAAAATGAAGAAAAGGAAGAAAATGAAATGAGATTGGTGGTGGTGCCGTGGAAGAGAAGAGGAGAGAAGATGATGTGATCAGATGAGAGAAGAGAGGATTGATGGTGAGGATTGATAGTTAGTTGGTAATGGATGGTTAGGATTAATAGTTGTTAGGTTTAATTATAAAATAATTAAAATAATAATATTTAATTATTTAGATCCACATTTTGGGGGATCAAGTCAATGGGATGAGTGACACTTGTCACTCATCCATGGGGCCCACCAAAATATCCACCCAATCAGATTTCGCCGAAACGTCCCCGTCTCGAAGTTCGTGCATAGTGAAATCGAACTTCCGTGACCCATAACTCTCCCGTTTGAAGTCCGATTTCAGAGTGCCGCCTGCCTATGGATTCGTATCGTCCTTATCTACGTAACGGTCTTCGGCCCTCGGCCATCGGACCTCCCGGTCAAAAATTCAACATTTGACCCCTTTTACCCAAAATTACCAAAATGCCCCTAAACTTCCGAACGTCATAACTTCTTCCTCGAATGTCGGAATTGAACGTGCCACCTGTCTATGAACTCGTGACGTCACGAACTACGTCACGGTCATCGGTCAAAGTCCATTTGACCGCCCGATTGAAAAGTCAACGTTTTGCCACCACCAGGGGCAAAACGGTCATTTCGCATCGTTCGTCCGATCTCGCTCTACTAATCACGGATTAGCCTCACTAATCGTGATTAGTCACTAATCTAATCATGAAATTTGGGACGGGTCGTTACACATAGAGGGTTATGAAAACCGTGTGTGTGGACAAAAATAAATTTTTGAAAGCAAAATCTAAAAACATAAGTAATTTACCCTCCGTTTTATAAAACTATGCATGTTTACGAAACCATCAATTTTTTATTAAAAAAAATACAATTCATGACTTCGAAATATGTGAAAAGAATCCACAAATCAAAAGCATCATTAAATTGGAAAAAGCATCAGTAAACCAATATAATCATCACACAAAATCACCACAACACATCAAGCACATACAACCAATCCATATCCAACCCATTCTCGATGCACCATATTAGTCATCACATTAACTGCACTACTGGTAGGTCAACCACTCTGGATCTGGAGCCTTGCTCGACATCTGAATGAGAACTGACTCAAGATCTAAAGCTCGGCTCAATGTCTGAGTTAGCACTATACCAGTCTCATGATCTGGAACCCGGTTCGATGTCTGAGACTAACCAACCAACAAGCATCTCGAGGAGGGTTATCCACAATCATCACAACATTTCACATCACAAATATCGAGAAACATACTTTTATAACACACATATAACACTTTAAATCAAATCCACACTTCGAAACTCGGGCCTACGGCCAGAAACACTTACACGACCCATCCCAAATCCCCTTGGGATTAAAGCAGGATGTGTCATACTTCCGTCTGACACGAAGTGTTAAACAAGGAATAACTCAACACCTCATCCCGTTTGGGGCTTCTAGAGCACGCCAGGATCGGTGAAGGATGTGATGTCTCGGTCTCTACTACAGCCCACATCTGCGATCAACCTGAAGGGTATTAAAACAATTAAAAGCTGTGAGTGGACGAAAAATCAATAATTCAAATAAAACACATTTCATAAGAAGACATTTATTCCCTTTACTACAAAGTATGCATGCATGCGAAAACCAATAATCAAACCATTTAATTTAGTTAAATCATTAGGGCCTTAGCCCCAAACCATAAATCCAAGTATGTAAGAACTCAGCCCAAAATAGTAAATCCAAACCATGTGGGTCCCTGCCCAAATCCATAACACGGAAATCCAAATCAAATGTCCAGTAAATCCATAGACCACAAATCCAATCAACCACCATTACATACCAATCCTCGGCATCCCATATGTCTGAAGTCCCAAACGCCTAACGTCCCAAACATCCAATAATAGCAATCCTGCTCTTGAGTTACTCTACGGTTCGGTCGCTACGTAGAATAACCCCTCGAAGGCAATGTCTAACATCCCAGATGTCATGTATAGAGCTACGCGTGCCCCTCGGTCTCAGCTGAGTCTCCCCTAGGGCCACCCAAGTCCCTGACCCTCCTTGGAGGGGCGATATCAGATCATAAGGATGGCATATGAAAAACATTTCAGAAATCACTTTAAAACCTTTCTATTGGGCTTATGCTCGGGATTTCCATAAAACCATCGTAAATCCAGAAATCCGATTTCTCAAATCCAAATCCGTTTAGGGTCTTCGAACCCGAAATCATATTTATAAATCACAAATGGGACTCATGCCCGATTTCATAACCAACTGGGCCTCTAACCTGATCATGCAAACCAACTGGGCCTCCGACCCGATGCCTCATTAAATCAAATGGACTCCAAGTCCGATAGTTCGTAAACCAAATGGATCTCAAGCCTGGTTCTATATTTCCAAATCCAAAATCATACCATTGAACCATTAGTAAACCACTATCACGTAGAAATACAGTGTAAAACCGTAAACCTCGAAATACGTGCAAATATGGAAATCATCTCGAAATACGTGTAAATATGTAAATCATCTTGAAATACGTGCAAATATGTAAATCACCAATACCACAATCATCATCATAGAAATCACATATCTAAAACATATAAAACAGTTATGCATGCATCACAGTTTAGAAAATAAAGTCCACTCACAAACCGTCCTAGTTATCGCCTCGATATGCGTGCGATAAACCTCCCAGGGCTAAATCACCATCACCAGAACACCCGGACCTGCCCAAATCACACCCGAAGGTCACTAACTACCTCAAATAGGCTAACATTGAATCCCACACATTTTCGGGATTTTTAAACGTATTTAAATTAAACCCTAAACCTTTGGACACTCAGAAACTACCCCGAAACGGTATCCGATCAACTCAAAACTTGTTCCAAAATATTCGTTACATCGAAAGGATAAAATTACATGTTGACCGTGCCTCAAAATATGGGCCCACGTGCCCTCACGCGTTGTCCAAAGCCACTGTGCGTGAAACCCAAGCGCCAGTGAACAGTCGTCTTCAACCTCCAAACGAACCCGGTTCAGACCGGTTCTCTGGTTTTCAGTTCGACCGGATCGGTGAGACCGGTTCTCCCTTATTTCTCCATCTTTTTCAACCCTTTTAATTCCTATCTCTTCGTCCCATTATTTGCAATCGATCTACGGATTCAAAAACATGAAATTAGGCCTAGATTTTATACCTCGATTCGAATAAATGGTAGCCCAGGTTTCTCCTCTCTTTCCGGCCACCATAGACCGCCTCCAGCCTTGTTTCCAAGCCCACTCACCTCGTATGACCACCAGAAACACCTTCCAATAGTTAGAATCAATCAACCAATACCAAAAACTAATGTTCGAATTTTTGAACCAAGCTTACTGTCTAGGTTTCCCTCGGCCACCGTCCACGACGGTCCTCCCCAATAGCATCATCATCATCGACTCAATCTCCTCTCGCACTCTAATTCATACACAAACACCAATAGATGAAGTTTGAAGGATTTATGGTGGAGGTTGGGTTGTGGTGCTGTGTGTGTGTGTGTGTTTAGTTTTAGGAAGAAAATGAGGATGATAATCGGATGGGAGGGAGAGAGAGAGAGATGAGTGAATAAAATATTAAAATATTAAAATAATAAAAAGCCACCTAATAAGCATAGATCCACATTTTAAGGGGAGTGACCAATGGGATGAGTGACACTTGCCCCACATTAATTAATCAACCAATCAGATTTTAGGATTATTTAATTCAAATCACGAGACATTAATTCACTCGATTGCAATCCCGTGACCATAACTTCCCCGTTCGACGTCCGATTTCGACGTGCCGCCTGTCTATGGACTCGTGACATTCTAATCTACGTCACGGTCAACGGTCCTCATACGTTTGACTCCCAGGGTCAATAGTCAACATTTTGCCCAATTTCAGAGGCAAACCGGTCATTTTACACCGTCCGTCCGAATTCTCTCAACTAATCCCCAATTAGTCATACTAAATTCATAATTAATTAATATTTAGTCCCGATATTCGAGACAGGTCGTTACAAACACAGTTTACACCAAACCTTGTAAAACATGCACAATTAACATTTTCCGTAGAAATCATACATAATCATAACAATGCAACATCACAAATATTTCCCATCCCAAACATCGAGAAACACACTTTAACCATACTTTACCCAAATCAACAAGTTAAGTAAAATTTGGAAACATAATCTAAAGTAAATCTCGTAAAACGTGCGAGGAAATTTTTTTTGTAAAATCATATAAAAATCTCAATCAATCAAATATCACCAAAAACACATAAGAAAACATTTAAAATATATAAATATCCATGCATAATATTTTAATGAAAATAAAAGTCCACTCACATGTACCGTAGACTCAATCGAATACCGAATTACACGCCTTTTTGTAAAATTCGAGAACTTCAACTCATTTCAGAAATCACGTATAAGGTCACTAATCATCCCAAATAAAGTTATATTTAATCCCTCAATTTTTTGGGATTTTAAACGAATTTAAAATAATACCATTGGACTCGTAGGATCAAGAACTCAAAGTTTCATGTTAGTTGGATTCCCAAACCTACACGTGCTGGCCAAAGTCCCTGTGCGTGGGCCTCATGCGGGGGGCACTATTCATCCCTGATCTCTCGCTGGGTCTGGTTTTCGGGTCACCCCACCCACGACTTCGACCCGATTTCAAAATGTTCATCTTTCACTCTTTTTCCTTCCTTTTTTGATCATTACCTTCTAACCTTCCTCACGAATGGATCTATGTTCTTAGAACTACGTATGAAAAAATGATAAATGAAGAACATTCCTTCTTGTTTTGGCTAAAACTCAACTTCCAACCTGGACTGTTTCCTGTGTTCATAATTCCTATTTTCGGGCTCTACATACTCGCAAGGCCTCCAAAAAGATAATAAGAAACTTGTTACCAAGTTTCCAGGCCTTCAAACATAATCCGAACTAAGAACCCAAAGACAATGCCTTCAGGTTCCATGGTTGAGCTTTGCTCTTCCTCCTTCTCCCACTGATTTTTCCTCACTTTGACAGGACCCGCCCCGATCCCCTTAGGACCACGTGGGGACGTGCCCTGCTCCCGTCTGACACCCAACAAACATACCAATTTTTGTTCTTAAAGAAAAGCGAATGCATAAAGAAAATCCGAATTTTAGACATACATAACCCAACACACAACGTCAAACCTAAAATTACCAATACAAATAGTGTCAGACAAGGGATAGTTTCCGAATACAGTTTATTGAGCACGACTCTAGACATTCTACGTGCCAACCTACCCAACAGTAGGGTTCAGGTGCGCAACGTAAAACCTATGCCTCTTCCTCGGGATCCTCCTTCTCTTCCTCAGAATCACGACCTGGAAGGGTGAGTAAAACAACAAGGGTGAGTGGGCCGAAACTCAAGGTTTACAAAACAGTTTCCATAATGAAAATATATAATTTTACCCCTCCGTTTTCCGAAAAGACATGCATTAGTATCATTGACCACAAAATCATATAATCATAAGCAGAAAGATATAAACATATTTATAACCTCAGTTGCTGCACTATACATCCTAACCCTGACATCCCAGATGTCTGACGTCCCAGACGCCCAGTAAGGTCACAGTCTCTAGGCTACGCGTGCCGCCCGGGGTCTCAATCCCGAGTCCAAATCCCGAACCCAGTCCGGGTATGACATACTAGATGTCTGACGTCCCAGACGTCCAATAATAGCATCCCCACTCCTGGGCCACTCTATGGTCCGGTCCCTCCGTAGAATGACTCCTCGCAGGCAATGCGCCGTGACCACTCCGAGGTACCCTCATTCGGAGGAGACAATATCACTAGGGTAGATCTATATTGTGCAGTACTAAAGATAATTATTGAAATCCATATACATATACATGACCCAAAACCGTGCATAATTAACCAGACGGGTCTCATGCCCAAACATCATAATGCATGCTATAAATCATACTCAAGATAAATAAATACTTTTGCTTGAATCACATATAGATATAATCGAAAAGAAAACAGTTATGCATGCCACAGTTTAGTGAAATCCAAGGCCCACTCACAGTACAATCCCGCTGCAATCCCAAGCGTAAAACTCGTCCAAGTGCTAAAGTACGATTCCTGTCATGTCCAAAGCATACGTAAAGGTCACTTTAAGTTCCTACTAAACAACTAAGAAACCCTAGACCGAAACAGGCCCGGGAAAGCCGTCTGAACATGCTTCCCAAGGCGTAAAACCCTAATTTGACCAACCTAACGATCTCCGATCGACACGAAACCACAGCCATTGGATCCGTATCGTTGAAACCTTGAAAATGGCACTGGTCCCACACAAAATACTGTTCACACGCGCCCCCCACGCGCCGGTCAACCCTCTGGTCAACAGTGCTACAGTGATGCTGACGTCAGCATGACGTCATCACTGACAGTGTCAGAGGACACGTGTCAACAGCCCATTGGTCCCTGGTCTGACAGTTTTCTGACATCATGACGTCATCATGACGTCATTGCTGATGTCAGCATGATGACGTCATCAGCTACAGTACCGGGTCTGAGAACCGGGTCACCGCAGACCCACGGTTCAACCCGATCGGTTCTCATCAACCTGACCACCAAAATCGATGGGATTTGTTCCTATGAACTCGTCTAATCATGCTCTATGGTTCTGTGGACTCAAAACTAGTTTTTAGGTTCAAGAATCTACCTGAAAATCGACGGGAAATCGGCTGCCGGCTCTGGTTCGTCTTCTCCGGCGTGTCGTCCAGTTTCCAGCCGCGTACCTAGGTCTGAAATGATCGTCTAGTCCCCTAGGTTATGTCTCAAAAACAACCAAACAAGTTTAACGTTAAAAACGGACGGTTCGAGACAGGGAAGGAAAATCGGTCTTCTCGGGTTTATGGGCTTACCGCCGCCGTGTCGCCGCCGTGGGCTGCCCAGTCCAGTCCTGAGTCGTCCAGCCGTCACAATGGTCCTAGCCCTAGGTTGGTTCGAGCCCAGAAGTCATGGTTTGGACGGTTTGGACAGTTTGGGCTGCACAGGTTCCTTCTCAGGTTTGTGGGGTTTCCGGGTTGCGCCGCCGTCCGTGGTGGTGGTGATGGCCGTCTGGAGGTGGCTGAGAGGTAGTCTGGTGTGTGGGTTGAGGCTGAGAGGTGGTGTGATCGCTGGTGTGTTTGTGCAGAGAGTGAGAGGGTGCACGGTTTTGAGAGAAATGAAAATGAATATATGAGTCTCTGATGGTTTAAGAACAGAAGGAGAAAATGGAACCAACGGCTGAGATTCAATCTGACTTAAGGATGAAGGGTGAGGATTTAAGGAAATTAAATTAATTAATTAATCACATGGCAGACCAAGATCCTGGTTCTAGGGAGTGTGGGGATGAGTTACACGTGTCACTCATCCAAGGGTCCAGAATGATTTTGAATAAAGTAACCAGATTTCATTATTTTAATATTATTTTAATTCCGAGTCTCGGTTAGTTCGGTTACGTTCTTGACCATAACTTTTTCGTCGTAAGTCCGATTTCGGCGTGCCGCCTGTCTACGGATTCGTATCGACGAGACCTACGTAACGGTCATTGGCCATCGTCCGTTGGACTTCCCGGGTCAAAAGTCAACATTTGGCCCCCAAATGGCCAAATTACCAAAATGCCCCTCGACTTCCGAACGTCACAACTTCTTCCTCGAACGTCGGAATCGAACGTGCCACCTGCCTATGAACTCGTGACGTCCTAAACTACGTCACGGTCACGTGTCAAAGTCCTAAATATTTCCCGAGGCAAAAGTCAACTTTTCCCCCCTCTCAAGGGCAAAACAGTCATTTTACAATAAAATAAGAATTACGAAAGTTCGGGTCGTTACACACTTCCTCCTGTCTTTCATTCCTTTTCTTTCTTTCCCTAGCTCCCCATCTCCCATCTCTCTAGTTTCACTCTTTCGGCCACCACCTTTCATGGTTTCACCCATGCTCCACCGAAACCCCCAAGACCACACACACACACACACACACACACACACACACACACACACACACACACACACACACACACACACACACACACACACACACACACACACACACACACATAAATAAGCAATAAGTCGGTGGAAGATATAATGGGGGAAAGAACCAGATCATTCTAGACACATGTCAACATCCAAAAATATCTCCCAAGAAAAATGGCCAAAATTACCAAAATGCCCTTGATCGTTTTGACCCGTATCAAACTCATGTGATCTCCAATTTCAACATACCGCATATCTATGAACTCAGGAGTCTGAGACTTTCGTAATGGTCTTTGCAAAACGTCGAACAAATATCCGGGGTCAAAAGGTCAACGTTAGACCTTCCAAGGGCAAAAATGTCATTTTCCTTTTAAAAAAAAAAATTCCCAAATTTATTTTTTTCGAAATTCCGGGCCGTTACAATCCAATCGATTACTTGGACCTTACTTCGTTAGGGTTCTAACCACCACATTTACTACAACTATAAATACGGGGTTCATTTCCCCATGAAATGTAATTCACTATTCATTAAATCTTATGTTGCCTAAATTGTGTCTGATCTCCTTATGCTTACTGACTTAAGCAACTGAATGTATTAGATTGGCACCTCACCGGTGTCAAGTGTTTTTCTTGTCATCTCGCAGGTCATCTCGGCAAACAAGAAGATCTCCAGCGTCTATCAAGGTTACATTCCGTTAGGGCCATTTTCGGATCAAACAAGGTGTTACTTTGGAAATCCCTTATTTAGTGGATTGGTATGTATGTTCATGTGCCTATTACTTGCTTAACTATCTATTTAAAATACCTATAGTTTTTATTATTTAGTACATTTCTTTGTAATATAATCTAAATACCATGAAAATTTAAAAAATTTCATCCAAACATACCAAAAAAACAAATTATTAGAACTTCAATTAGTATGAAATAATAGGCTGAGTCGACTGACCATATGTAAAACATTAATTAAAACTACCAATCACATTAATTATCTATCCATAACAGTAATTTGATAATACCATGTAACAACGATATATATTCCAAACACTTGAAAGTACTCGAACTAAGTCTGTTGTGTTCTCTTTCGCTAGCTCTCATTTACCTTGGGAGTAATACGTTGACCAAGTCCAAACCCAGTACCTATATCATCGAGTATGAACTAATGCAAACAAAGAATAAGCAGCTCAAATTCTTATTCGAACATTATTATATTCACAATGCATAAAGCAGTTAACATTGAAACAGGCAACCAAAATTGGCCGTCAAACAATTGCTTTAATTATTTTCCAACCAACTAATTATTTAATCTTTCCCTCTCTCTTATGGTCATTCGAAGCTGTCCTAAAAAGACCCTCCTAATAAGTCTCATTACATATTGCTCACAACAAGACCCACCAAAAATTTGACATCTCTTTCCTTGCACCTACTTCAGTAGTTCAATCCTCATTTGCATTGTTTTCCCTTCCCTATTTATACCCTCGCATTTGGGTTTTCTCTCCAAGACACAAAGGCAGCTCGCTAAGTAACCAAGAAAAAACACCAAAAAAAGAAAAGAAAAAAAATGAGGGAAGCAAATGAAATTAGCTCAGCTCCTATTACACCAAGGCCAGTCGTGGCACCAAAGCCTCCAATGCCACCAAACCACCTCCACCAGGAGCAGCAGCCGCCGGTGTCTTGCCCTCCCTCTCAGTACAACTCCCCGTCTTTGTCGCGGTCCCCGCTTCTCGAGGGGGTCTCAGATCAGCCACCAGCTGGAGATGCTGGAGCTGTTGTGCCTGCAAGCAAGACCCCCAAGGGGTCACGGACCCCGGCAGGGATTAGGACTCCGAGGATGTCCTTGACTCCAAGGTTCATCACTCCCCTGGGGAGTCCTGTGAGGAAGGCCCTTAAGATGACCAGGCTTGACCCTCAAGATGCTTGGCTTCCCATCACTGAGTCTAGAAATGGCAACAAATATTATGCCGCCTTTCACACGCTTTGCTCAGGCATTGGTATCCAAGCTTTGGTCCTTCCTGTTGCTTTCACAATCCTTGGCTGGTAAGTTGTTACATTTTATTTATATATGTTGCAGACTGCCAGTCTAAATCATATTATTAATTTCTGATCGATTAACGTTTGTTTAATTTTGTGATTTTTTCTCAGGACATGGGGTATAATTTGTTTGACTCTAGCATTCATATGGCAGCTTTACACTCTATGGCTGCTTGTTCATCTCCACGAAAACTCAGAAACCGGCATACGTTACAGCAGATACATGCAACTCTTTAGTCTCACATATGGTATGATTTCTAACAAAGTTTTTTTTTTTTTTTCTCTTCTTAAAATCCATCTTAATTTTTCTAGGTTTTAGAATTCGAGATGGTAAAACTAAAACTGATCAAAGTATATTGCAAATTGTTATGTTTTAGGGGACAGAATTGCAAACTTGCTAGGGTTATTTCCCGTGATGTATCTATCAGGTGGCACGTGTGTGGCGTTGATAGTGATTGGTGGATCAACGTCCAAGCTCTTCTTCCAAATTGTGTGTGGGGCAACATGCACTGCAAAGCCATTGACAAATGTTGAATGGTACTTGGTGTTCACATGTGCGGCTGTGATGCTATCTCTGCTTCCTAACCTCAACTCTATAGCTGGTGTCTCATTGATCGGAGCTCTCACAGCCGTCGGATTTTGTACTTTGATGTGGGTTGTCTCTGTATCTGAGGGCAGGCTTCCTGGTGTTTCTTATGATCCCATTAGGGCGGGAACCCAGGTGGAAAGGGTTTTTGGTGTCCTAAATGCACTAGGAATCATTGCTTTTGCCTTCAGAGGCCACAATCTCATCCTTGAGATTCAGGTAATAACAGTAATTTCATAATCATCATCTTCATAATTGATTTTTAACCCGTTGTCGTTAAAGAAACCGTTAAAAAAAAAGTCATTTTTCTTCTTCTGCAAATTGGAAATTGGGTGCCTAACAAATATTGAATATATATCTTGAATGCAAAGTCTATGTATGTATTCTATTATTTAATGCACGCAGTTTCCTAACAATTAGTCTAAGTCCTCGAACATTGCTTTTAAAAATGCAAAGTGGACAATTTTGACCATTTGAACATTTTCATATGAACAAGAATCGATCCAACTGTCAAATATCAGAAAAATAATTGGCTTGCTTAGGCACTGTTCTTGATGCTGTACAAATTATTCTATTATTTTTATTATTTCTAGTTGCTTTTTTTTTTTTTAAATTAACACCAACCATGACCAATCATGATTCTTCTGTACCCTTATTTAGGTAATACTTTAAATGTTATCTTTAATGTCAAAACCATGACTTTTGCTTTAGAATATTAATCAGTGCATCAAATCAAAAGGAAAGATCTAATAAATAGAGGAGGGCCCGATAAAATAAAATAAAATAAAATAGAGGAGGGTCCCCAAACCCCAACCCTAAATTGTCATCATGATCAACCCATATATCATCATCACCTAGCTATGCTAGGTTGGAACCTTGTGAATATTATTTATTCAATCATGTATATACCTAACTTTGTGAATGAATGTTGCAGGCCACCATGCCTTCAAGTGAGAAACATCCCTCCCATGTGCCAATGTGGAGAGGAGTCCAGGTGTCCTACACACTCATAGCTGCATGCTTGTTTCCCATTGCGATTGGAGGCTACTGGGCCTACGGTCACTTGGTAAACACCTTTCGCCATTAACCATTGAAATAACGCGTTTAACGTATCTTAATTTATATAATTCTCGATTAGGCTTTCTTATTAACATTCTAACTTCTTTTCGTTTTTATTCCCATCAGATACCAGCAAATGGAGGGATGCTTTCAGCAATGTACCAATTCCATTCACAAGATGTGTCACAGTCAATTTTGGGGCTCATAAGTTTGTTTGTGGTGTTAAACGCGGTGTGCTCATTTCAAATCTATGGGATGCCAATGTTTGACCACATGGAGTCAAAGTACACAAGCAGAAAGAAGGCTCCGTTGCCATGGTGGCTGAGGTGCATTGCTAGGGCAATGTTTGGGTTTGGGTGCTTCTTCATAGCAGTGGCAATTCCATTTTTGGGAAGTGTGGCTGGTTTGGTTGGAGGCATAGCCTTGCCTGTGACTTTAGCATACCCGTGTTTCATGTGGATCAAGATCAATAAGCCTAAGAAGTATAGCCCAATGTGGTGGCTCAATTGGACCCTTGGCATTTCTGGGATGGCTTTGAGTGTCGTTTTGATTGCAGCTGGACTTTATGTTGTCATTGACACTGGGATTCAAGTCAGCTTCTTCAAGCCTCATTAATGCACAAGATATGGGAATGGAAATTTAAAAGAGTTAATTTTTACACTTTTGATTGTTCTTCGTGAAAGTTTGAACGGGAAGTAAAAATGATCACACAATTATATATAGTCTTTTTTGGTACTTTTGGGGGAGGGAAATGTTGTAATTGAAATTTTAGCGTTTAGATGTGTGTAATATCAGTCAATTCAGTAAAGTTTTTTTAGATGTGTGTAATATCAGTCAATTTAGTGAAGTTTTTTTTTTTTTGATAAATGATTCAGTAAAGAGTTTTCATGTTGAACTTTCGCACAATTTCTCTTCCTCATGTAACGACATAATTTGTAACTTAAGATGAAGTTATAAAGAGAGTTTTGATTTACATTTACGTGTGAGATATAGTGTAGAATCAATCGCATGCTCCAAATTGTGAAGCGTATTAGGATTGAAACTGTAAGTTTTTGATAAACTCATAATTATTGAGTCCTATGATAACATGCATCATATCTTCTCATTTGTTTTAGAAGTCAACTTTGTTGCAGAGGTTAGCAGCCTTTGCCCACTCTCAAGACTCGTATTTGACGTCGGTTGCCCTCGGAGTAGGAATAGACAAAAGTACACAGAGACTTGGGTATCCATGGATATCATATTAACGGGTAAAAACTACCCACTCACTATTACCCGTTCCAAAACACAGCTTCCTCTTTTCGAGCTTGCGACTCTCACGTTCTCGTTCTCGCTCTCGATCTCTTCGACTCTCCATCCCGCTCTCTTGATCCTCCTCCTCGCCCTCTTCCACTCTCCTTCTCACTCTCTTCACCGCACTCCTCTTCCTCTTCGCCTTCTTCCACGAGCGCACGCTGTCAAGTTAATCACAAACGAAAAATTAGCAATTGGGGGAGCACGACCCAAAATTTAGTAGCAGTCGGCCTAACCGATCACAAAGTTTAAAAACCCAATCTTAGATCCATTGAATGTTGACTTATATCATCTATGGTGTCGGAAACTGATCGTCTTCTTTGACAATCTTAGACATGGTGTTTATCTCGTCATCAATTGAGAGGGGAGGGGGGATGGTAGATGATTTCGTAAATTGGTCGATGAGCTATCATTTAAATCACGTTGTAGATCAGTGGAGATCGAACCCCTACGAACCCAAAACTATCAAATCCCTTCGTCATCGCCGTCAACTCCCTTCAAACCCAAAACTATCATCGAATTGGAGAGCACTCAACTGGTTTGTCGCTGTCAAATCCCTTCGCCATCGCCCTCAAATCCCTTCGAATCCAAAATTGTGATTGAATCGGAGAGCACCAAATTGGTTTGCTGCGGAAGGAGATGAGTGAATGCATAGGTCGGTCATTTTGTAAAGTGGAATAAAATTCTTTTATTTATATTTTTTTGGATTATTGTGATTTATTCCTTTATTTTATTAATTTTTTGTTTTCTATTTTATTTTTATTTTTAATTTCCTTTTTCTTAATTTTTTTATCAATGTATTTTTTATTTTTACTTTTTGTATGTTGTTTATTATAATGGATGATAAAGCCCTTCTCGAAATCATTTTGATAAACATGAAAGGATATGCTCCCAAAAGTTTCAAAAGTATTCTTAGGACTTTAAAATATAACACAAAAATTCTATGAGACAAATGATGTATAACCAAATAAGTTTCTTCCTTCTGGATCACTACCCACACCAACCAAATGAGTAGAAAGGTAAATTAGTAATTCAATAATTCCTACTTTGAAATTAATCACCACCCACACCAACCAAATGAGTAGAAAGGTAAATTAGTAATTCAATAATTCCTACTTTGAAATTATGGGACGGACTGTAACAATCTACCTCCCTAAAGAAATAGAAATTTTGTCCTTAAAATTGATATTGACAAAGGCCTTAAGTATGGAAGTAATGGGAAGAAAAAAAAAAAACAAATGAAGTTGGAGAAAAATTAGAAATTGAAAGGAATTGAAAAACAAAAGAAATTGAAAGGCAAAAAAATCAAAATAAAATGAAAACTTAGAAAAAAAAAAAAAAGGAAAAATGAACATAAAATTTTCATGGATATAATTGAGAATTGGTTTAAATGAGTATATTACTCATTTATACTCATGTAGCTTCACGTTGTAATTTATCTTTCTTATAAAAAAAGATCTCATAATTTTCTTTTCACCAACCCACTTCATTTCACATTGTAGTTTATCTTTCTTATAAAAATAAAAAATACTCATATTTTTCTGCTCACCAACCCACTTCATTCACAGCAACAAAATTTTTTACCGACTGAGACAAGCATTAATTACGTGCTCCAAATTCAACTGCGTCCCTGAACATTTACCCAAAGAGAGGTCATAATTCACGAAACTCAAACGTACATGAAGTTTATTCAAAGGGCTTTAGTCTCAGAAGGTGGCTAGCTCAAGTTTAATACTCACGTGATGATGAGCCTTGACCAATAGTTCAACACTGCAATGTCAAGGTCAACCAGTGTGGACATGCAGGTAGAAAATTGGCTCTGCTTATATCATTTGATAAGAGAATATGTTAGGTGGGGGGTAGAATTTCAAGTGAATAAACCAACCAACCAAATGGTTAAAAGTAAAACATATAACTGTTATTAGTAAATGTATGAAAAGAGAAAAAAAACTGTCGTCAACTACACAAATGATTCCATTTACATAAACGGAAATCATCTTTGAGAGATGTGACCATGAACATAATTCAAATCACATTCGATAAACCTGGAAATATATGGGAGGAATTTATCTGTGTACATTAACTGTAAAGCCAGCACAAATCATTTAACGTATTTTATATCCAGCAAAAACAATATGGTCAAATCATCATCTAGCCTACGATGAGGTACAAGCTACAAAGCCTAGACCATTTCCCACTTAAACCATCTGTGGTGGCGACCTTACTACATGCGCAGATATGCCTCCCGATGGACAGAGCTCCCATAAATATGGGAAAAAATGGAAAATGATGATACGATACAATGCTCAAGTTTTAATATCAGCAACAACGGCACGTAACAAAATCAGAAATGGTGCAAGGTCTTGCCATTTCTTCAAGTTCCTCCGCCGTGGGTAATGGTTCCAATCTGTGTTTAATGCTTCGAACACAGCAAAACTCGTACAAATTTCTGCATATTCCTTTGCTGAAAGGAAACACTCTTTCCGGAATTCCCCTATCGATCAAACAAAGTGTAAGGAACTGAGAATCTTAAATATTTAAGTCGCATATTATTACAAGGTTCTCAGACCACACTTTTCAGATTGAACTTAAAATATTTGTACAACAAATTGAAACACTCTTTATCTATCATCACACAACTTGTTCTTGCATTTAATCATTTGAATCACCAAACTAGCTATGATTAAGATGACGAATCATACTTTATATTTACACCTATATTCCTTTGATGTATCAATACTAAAGTTTAGTTGTTCACGGGAAATAAACATATATAGTAGAATATAAAACAAAGCCAACCTCAGATATGGGATGCGCCTCCGTCTTACAAGCTCATAGGTGGTCTGATTGGTCAGAACCAGAAAACTGCATCGAAAAGGAAAGTTAAATAATTCCGTACAACTGATACACATCAGTTATGCTTTGAAGGTGTAACTTCTCTTTTCATGGTAGTGGTCAGAAAGAAAGAATGATAGGCAGGGAATGTAACGGGGCAAAGCAAGAAAGAGAAGCCAATTCTTTACATTTATTTTACTAGCACACTATCGGTGAAAAAAATCATAAAACAAACCAAAAGCAAAAGTTATGCGTGAAAACGATAATATTAGTTACTTTTACCAATTTTCATTACGCTCACCAAAAATAAAACTGACATTATGATCATGATGACAGGGCATAGGAGGAAATGTATTATATTTTAAAAACCTGAAGCTGACGTCGAATATATTTACCTATGAAAAAACAGAAGAAGAAGCAGAAAGATCATGGAAATTGACAAGGTAACCAACAGCACTATCATAATCGCATCCTTCCACCTGAAAATTAAAAATTAAAAAAATCCAAAATCCAAACTCAAATCGAAATGAAGCCACCAATACAAAGGACAGAAAACCATCAATGGGAAAATAAAACTTCATAATGAAAACTACAAAGGACCATAGTATTATCTAACCAATAAACTTAGGTTTCTTTTTCTGTTTCTTTTCAATCTTTTTCTTTGTGTATGTTTTTAAAAGAGCAGAAATTTTATTAGAAAATTACTTCAAAAATGGCAAGTACAAAGCATAATTCTTCCTATAAAATAAAGACACCAGTAAAGATACCATACCAAGCGGTTGATATATTAGCCTTCAGGTATGTAATGTACATGATGCCAGTCCAAAGGCACAACGCTGACTCTTCACAAATGTACCACCTATGTCATTTAGACCAACAGAAATAAGAGTTTTTTTATTAGGACTTGTAAGTTTAAAATCTATCTATAAAGGTTTTATATCCATACCCAAAATGGACTGATTGCCTACCCAATTATAAACAACAATTTTACAAAGGACCAGACAAGAAAGTGAAAAATATATAAGGCTACAATTTCATGAATTATTAGTACCATCAGAAAGACGAATGCTCAACCCAAATTATAATATAATTCCATACAAACGGTGAATATTTTTCAAAAATGACATGTCTCAGATGAGATAGAATGCTCCTTTTTTATTCTAAAGTAAAACTTCGGAGAAAGAATACAAATGTTAATGAATCAATTAAAACAATCTACATAAGTGTGATTCTAAATTCAACCACCAATACGTATCTTAGTTTATCAAACCACAAATAGAAATCTGGAACATATCTGTCTAATGGTTATAGCAAAATGCGTATTGCAATAACCAAATCTTATGTTAGTTGGAAAAATCACACTCACCAAAATTTACAATGATTACCCAGACCAATGCATGTTCCAAGCCAAACACAATGATGATCGAATTGAAGAACACATCTGTCACAATCATGACAGTGCTTTGATCTGGGAGGCTGCATATAAGTCAAAGCAAGATATATAATCATCAAAATCCTCAATTTACATAATAAGATATCATCAAAGTAGCAGAAGCAAGGTATATAACAGATTAATCTTCCAATAAAAAAATTAATGTAAGGCAATAATATATACTAAGAATTTTGAACCTGAAAAGTAGTGGGAACGGATACCTAGAAGGTTGCAGCTAGAACCTTGAATACTATCATTTTGAAAGCTCCAATATCTACTGGTGCAAAGTAAACTCGTTTGTACCAAGGTCTAATGTGAAGTAGATGAAGTTTTCTAAGATCCTAGTACAATGAGAATAGGGTGAAACTGATGGTTTAAAGACCGATGGGAAGTCTATAGAATTGTCTCTATTTTTCACTCATAATAGAGACAGTCGGGAATTCATCTAATCTGTCAACAAAGATATTTAAAACCACAATTTTCCATGCCAAATTTCTCAATTACAAGTTCATAACTTTTGTTCTTCTGCCTCCTAAGATGCACATCTTCTCTGGGTTTCCTTGTAAGTATACCTTTCTCTATAAAGTTTTGTCTTTATATAAGGTGTTGGCAAGAGATATAAAGTAAAGAACCAGAACTATCTTGCAAGACGAATATGTAAAATTGAGAAGGTTCTACCTGCTCAATATGACAGTACGAGCAAATCAAACTTCTGCATTCACCAAAAGGAAACAGTTAGCAAAAATTCAAGTATCACAACTAGTCTAAGCTGAAGTTGTTTTAAATAAATATTTCATTTGATTTGGTATTAAACAGGATATTTTGACATCCATACAAATTTATACTCCGTTTTCCTATCATGTTTATAGCTGAACCAACACAACTAAGATGAAACAGACAGAATAATGGGCAAACACCAAATAATCATTTTGAAAGGGTACATAAGGGATAATGCTCTCATAACTCATGAAATTTCATACCTAACAGATGTTCCACGGGGGTACAAGTCCAACACAAGTTTGGCCCAAGATGTTGCATTACTTCCAAGAAGACTTCTTCCCAACTGACTCCCTTCCATTGTTATAACCACGCTTCCATTTTGGCTTGAAGCAGGCTGTCTTTGCTTAAACATTAAAATTCAGATTGAGACGGCGAGACAACGCCAAATAGTTAATTTACTTCAGAAGTTCAAGATCTTAGCCTACGAAGTTTATCAAAGAAGAAAAGAAGAACAAACTAAAAGGAAAGCAAGCTTACTTTGAGGCTAGTAGTGACTTTCTGAATATTGCATTTGACTCATTGACAGCCTTCAACGCATCTATGGTAAAGCTACACAATAATTCCAAAATCCGAAGTCACAATGAGCTAAAATTAGAACAAAGTACTGGACCTGAAAAGGGAGTGTTTACACAACATCCAAATTTAAGGGAGCATAAGGCATTTACCCAGGAGAAGAAGCAGAGGTAAAAAAGTACTGGACCAATGTGACAACAAAGAGAGTCAAATATAAAGCAGTACACCTGAAAAGGGGCGGGAAAGAAGACAACGTAAGCATAAGGATTAGATGTAAGACAGAAAGCACCAACAGAAGATTTCAAATATGATGACTTGGTCATTTGCGCCCAAATCCAAGTTCATCGAAAGTTGATACTCGAATTCCATAACCTGTCACCATTAGATCAGAAATGGTGTGTTCAATAACTTATCTAATTTTACCCCGAAAGCACTGCACAACTTGCTGAACAATGGGTCCTGCCTTGTCAGTTAGAACTGCGCTAATTGGAGGACCAATTGACACCCATCCTAACATACATCTTGAGATTCACTTCACTTAGTGATCTTAAATTGAAAATTCAAATTATGCAACTAAGATACTGCAAAGGACCTACCTATTTAAAATTCCTGAAGTAACCCATTTGCGAAAATGAGCTACATTTGTTTGTAAATGTGTACTAGGGCGTAAGGGTTTCACCACAAAATGAAATGTGATTGGAATGCCAAAAATATAGTAGTATGGAAGCATTATACCATGGTTCCCGTTTAGTTTTCTCTATCAAATCTCCATCAAACAGAAAAAGCACGCCTGCATATATCAGATGTAGCATCACCAATGCAAATTTTAAACCCAACGAAGACCTTCGAGCTGAAACCAAGTACTCCAAACAACAAAAAAGCAATATTTTGATTAAGAAAAAGTCAAGCTCTATCAATACAATAGATACAATGAAGAAAAAAAAGCTAATTTCCCATCAAATGTAAAATCCTAGACTCAATTGAGATTACAAAACTAAGTAGCTGAACCAAAACTGTCAATTTGCGTTCTCAATCTCGACTTTTCTGAAGAAAAAAAGTTAAATTAAAGAAAAAAAAAATCAAAACTCACCGGGATCGGCCATACAAGGAAGATATTGGTCCAATGGCGAACACGAGGAGTCTCGGGAGGAGCGGCATATGTTCACGATTGTCATCAGACTAAATTGAAAAGAGAATGAGAAATCCCAAGTAAAGAAACTGTTTACATATTCGTATTTAGACGAACTGGGTTTCGAGGGAAATGCTTTGTTTGGCTCCAAAAAAAATTGAACTTTCTCAAGAAAGTGATGGAATCGGAAAACCCAAGTGATTAAACTGGTAGAGCAACCTACGACAAGGGTTTGGATTTGGATAGGGAAATTAACAAGCTTTTTTCACAGTAAATGGAAATTTAATAAGTAGCTGTGTTCTGTACACCTCTGTCCCTTTCCGTCTGAGTGCCTACACTACAATTGTAAACATATTAATTTTTTCCCTTTTTTTTTATCTACAAAACTAAGTAAAAGGAAGATGTATGTCTCCCTCCAGAGCCCAAAAAAAAAAAAAAGACGAAGATGTATAAATTCTACAAAGAAGAGACAAAGATGTATGTCTTCCTCCTTGTTTTCCTTTTATACAACTTTCAATATTTCAATAATATTCTTATTTTTACTTAATAATACTTTAAATACTCAAATTCATCATATTTTAATTATTAATTATTTTAATTTATTTACACTCAGCATAAAACTTTTGAGAGTTTTTTTATAATTACTTTTATGTTAAAAAATATGTTTTTTTTGTAGTTAAGTACTATATAATTGATGCCGGTAATTTATAGATAAAAGGGGTATATAGGACCTTATAAGTGTGAATGATACCATATGCTTGATTTTTTACGTGAAAGTCAACTAAGAAGGAAGAAGAAAATATTTAATAATAGACATTCATCACTACCATGCACAATTGAAAGAACTTTTGTCATCTGAAAAATAGATGGAGTATAATACGCCAAATGCATAATTTTCGAGTAGAAAAACAGGTTCAAATTATTATTACTTTAATGATTCTCTATAATTGTATACAGATTTATTCCATAATGGATGTTGACTTTAAACGTTATGTTGATGATGAGAGCTACTTCCATCAGGTCATGAGCAAAAGATTGAAGAGGAAAATATTGCCAAACAACACAATTTTACTTATAGAGAAAAAGGTAGATTATGAAATAAAAAGAATTATCAATCTTCTTATATCTAATTAGTATTTATTTAACACTTTTTTAAAACAATTGAGTTTTAAGGATGTTGAAATGAAATAATATTATTTTATATTTCTAAAAATACTTTTCGTTTTCATTACCAAACACCTTAAAATTATACCACAAGTACCTTTTAAAAAAAAATAAAAATAGTTTTATGAGTACATACCAAACATCAAATTGTTTCTACTTAGAAGCGCGGCTGAATAAGCGCTACTAATTATAAGTGTTAATACTTAATAGCACTTTATAAGAAAAACATCGAAACGGGACACTTAACCATCCATGTTACCTCCTTTTGTGAAAACACTCTAATTGTCGTCAAATATATTTAGTTTCAAAAGCGCATTTGAACTAATAAATCCAATTTTAATATATGAACAAGTGGTCTTGACTATTTGCCGTATTTGGTATTACATGAAACTTGGATTATATAATGCAACTAACTTTTGACATACAAACTGCCTTTTATAATACGAGTGTTGACACTTTTTTCCTTACCAAATATCATGTTCATACTAAGAACGTGAAACATGGGTAAAGAAACTATATATAATATACGAATCGGTGGCACTCCATGTCAGTGTTGATTCTCCCACTTCAATTTTGTGCCAAGTCTTAATTAATCAAATTTCTTTTTTCTTGAAATCTTGAAAGGTATTTACAAGAGAAGAAGAAATTAATCACTGATCAATAATGTCAAAATTTTTATTAAGAGAATTAGGCTCACTTGACAATTAATTATAATCATATGTTAAATGTTTATTTAGCTCATGATTCATAATTTTAATTGCAAAAGGAAAATAAAATTAGCATAGAATTTGAATAGATGGAGAAAAGAAAACATGAAATTGAATGAAATCAAGCAAAGAAAGACCTGTCATTAGAGGAGACCACACACCTTCAATGTTTATTCGACCGGAAAAAGTTAGTTGGCAATATGCACCGACAACCACAAGTCCTCTCCTCCTAATTTAATGCAATATTTTTCTTGCCGGCCACCGTTGACCACCACGACCACCACCTAGTTCCTAACTAACTAGGCAGTTGATAAGTAAGTACATGACCCAACATTAACTCCTTATTTTATACACACCACCTCTCCTTTAATTCAATTCCAATCTTAATGCTTTTTATGGCTAACTAGACTGGATCATCCAACTATCCAACCAACATTCATTATAGAGCTGCCAATGTGGGGATATTGGGCCTCTAAAATTGGCCCCTTGTAGCTTACTAAAATATGACGTACATATGAAAATTGATTAAAAGAAGGAAATTGGCTATGTCGAAACCAAAATTGTCAAAAGGCAAGGAGGGAACTTGACAAGGTCATTGTAAGCAAGTCCATATGGAAGTCTATGTGGCAAGCTAAGTTCAATCTCAACTGCCTATAAAAGAAGAAGATATCAACTTCTCAAAGAATAACCAATCAATCTAACAAAGAAGCAATTAAACTCAATCAATTTTAAAACAACTACAAATCCCTAAAAGTTTCTTTATTTCAAAGGTTTACTTCTTTAGGCACAACCATTTTTTTTTTCTATCTATGATCAAGATTCAGTTATCTTCTCAAACTATTCTTGATAGGATCCACTCCTAAAACACTTTGATAATCATATACGGTCCTTCTCCTGTCTAACAAACGATCCCAAATACCGAAATTGCCCTCAATACTTTTCAGACAAGGGATACTCATACTTCCTAACTGCTTATGTCTCTGCCTCTCGATCAGCTTCGATTTCCATGCAACGACCTTGGAGGATCACCAAAACCATGAAAAAGTGTGAGTGAACAAAATTAAGCATTTAAAGACATAGTTTAAAAAAACATAAGTCTTTACCCATTTGTTTTCTAAAACTACGCATGCATAAGTAAAACTGTCGAATCAATCTCAATTAAAAACAAATGGTAAACCATGATTACGAATAAATATCCGTAAATCTATCAATATCAGCAAATCTAATCAATACGAAAATATATCAAGACACAACAACAATAATCACACATAACCAACCAGTACCAGTAAATCAACCGACCAACCAATTCTCGATGCTCGAATACTAGTCACCATAGCATATCCGCACTACCGGGTAGGGAAACCACTCGGGAAAACAAAGTCAAGTTCCGGACATCCGAGTGAAGACTCGGAAAAATAGAGCTGAGTTCTGGACGTCTAAGTCACAATCCAGTCACCAGTCTCATGAAAAAAGAGCCCTGCTCCAGACGTCTGAGAACTAATCCAATCTCCAGCCTCAGAAAAACAGAGTCGTGCTCTGGACGTTTGAACGCTGACCATATCCGATGATGGTTGACCGTGGAAAAAACAGTCCACAAACTAAGACAACTCATTCAACACAAATCATTGACTCAAACCCAATCAAACATTTCAAAACCCCGGCCAAAGTCCAAACACAGATACACAAAATACTGTAGAAATCTGTATCTAGTAAACAATCGAAAAATCCCGAAAATCATGAGAAAATCATTTAGAAACCATTTTCAACTCATTTCCACATAAATCATGCAATAATTTGACTCACATTCTAAGTCAGAAATCCTAATTCCAAACCAGGCTTGAACCCAAGCACCGTAAATATAATCACGTGCAAGACTAATCAATAAATCTGAGAAATCACCAAATAATCATATCAAGTCATTGCAACTCAAATCATGCAATAAAGAAATTAAAATACTTAAATATGCATGCATAATAATTATAAAATAAAAGTTCACTCACACATCGACCTCGTAGTTGAATTCCAAATTGTACACCTTTCTGTAAATTCTGGGAATTTTATCGCTTGTCCAAAATTCATTACTAAAGGTCACTAATGTCTGAAATAATTTTATATTTAAATCCCCTAATTTTTCGGGATTAAAGAAAAATTTAAAACCTAAACATAACACTTTGAACACTTGGAACTATAATGAAACGATATCCGATTGACTTGAAACTAGTCTCTGTGTGTGATGCTCACATGCCTACGCATGTTGTCTTTAACCTTGGAATCAGGTCAACCCAATTTCTACAACTTGGGTGCCCAACTCATGACCTCGATCCGGCCATATCTTTGCCATTTTTCATCCATTTTTGTCTTTATCAAACTTGATCTAATCTACATAAGGAAAGGATCTATTATGTCCAACGAGGAAAAACTTACCCAAATTTTTTGTTTACTCCTTCTAAAGTTTCGGCCAAAACCTCAAGCTTGGGTCCAAAACTTCTTCACGTCCACTGTTTTTCTCACTCAAAACCATCATAGGAACTCAGCTAGGAGTTTAGATACTTGGGTTGCAAGCTTAGAGACTCTACACAACTCAACGATGAAATTATGGTTTTTCGGTTTTACAATTTTTCTAGTTTTTCTCCTCCCTTTCTCTTGATTTTTCTCGTCATTTTTCTCTTCTTCTTCTTCTTCTTCTTTTCTCTTCTTCTTCTTCTTCTTCTTCTTCTTCTTCTTCTTCTTCTTCTTCTTCTTCTTCTTCTTCTTCTTCTTCTTCTTCTTCTTCTTCTTCTTCTTCTTCTTCTTCTTCTTCTTCTTCTTCCTTCCTTCCTTCCTTCCTTCCTTCCTTCCTTGATTTCATTTTCCTTTCTTTCTTTCCTTCTCTCCATTTTTCCTTCATCACCGCACACCACACACTCACACCTATAACAATACACGCATACACGCGTACACTTACACACTAAAGGCGGTGCACACAAATATATGGGATAAGGGGGACAATTGTCACCATCCCATGCAATCCAAAAAATATATCTTTTTGTGAAATTACCAAATTACCCGTAGTGCCAAATTAGCAAAATTCCCTTTAGACCTATATTGACAGGACCCTTCCCGATCCCCCCGGGACTAATACGGGATGACCCTGCTCCCGTCAGACACGAAGTGTCAGACAAGGGATATTTCCTACCTTTACCCTCCCGAGCTATCAGAGTATGTCAGGATCTGGAGGAGGTATGTGATATCTCGGTCTCTGCTACAGTCCACATCCGCTGTCAACCTGAAGGGCAGTCAAAACATTAAAAGCTGTGAGTAGACAAAATAAGAGTTTATAAAACATTTCTTAAGAAGACATTTGTACCCTTCACTAAAAAGCATGCATGCATTCGAAAACCATTTATCCGAAATAAACTATATGTGGGAACTAAGCCCAACACCAAGGTTGAAAGAACCATCATGAAAATGACCATACGGGCCACTGCCCAAATCCATAGTGAAAGAATCATAAAGACTCAACCGTACGGGCCACTGCGCAAAACCTGTGTAAACACACATCATATATGACAGGACCCGTCCCAACTGGACGTCAAAAACCGTGCCTGGTCCTGCTCCCGTCTGACAAGTCAACTAAAGGTCCGAAACTACCCTTCAGTGCTTGCCAGACAAGGGTTGTTTGCGCGGATTTCTGCTGCTGCCACTGCCTCACGATCAGTCCCGAACGTCGTACCACGGCCTGGAGGGTCACAAAACAGAAAAGGTGTGAGTGGACAAAAATGACCTCTTATAAAAACATTTATCAAAATACATTCTTACCCTCTAGTTTTCACAAACTTGCATGCATATCGTAAAACAGGAGTAATAGTATGAAATCATTCAAGTATGAACAGTGGACCGATAAAATCAAAACATATTTTCCCATGGTCCATAAAACTCATGTTCACCAAATCAGTTCATGTTATAAACATCAAATCCCGGCTCTCAGGCCAACACATGTGAAAACATAATCACTGGCCACAAAGACCAAACACCCGTACTCAATACCAGTACGTGATCACAACAACATCAATCAGCACTAATCACCAGTGTACAAGAAATATATCAATCCAATCAATCCGCACTACTCACAAGTGCATAAAATATCACAAATCACATCTGCACTACTCACAAGTGCACAATCAATCAAACTGCACTACTCACAAGTGCTGCACTACGCGTAGGCCAATATCCAGTCACACTCTCGGGAACAGACACCTCTCGGCTCAACCCCCTCGGGCTCAGTCACCTCTGGGCGAACACATCCCCAGGTTCAGACACCTCCGAGTGGTACATCCAGGCTCAGTCTCATCCGAGAAGCTGACTACCATAGGATCAACTCATGATCCTACAATCACATCCCCCAAGCTCCGGTCGTCTGGGTAATCCCCCCCAAGCTCCGACCGTCTGGGAATATCATAATCACAATGAAAACCATCTCGGGAATCACATCCCAAAACATTTCAATCAAATCTTGTCTTCATACAAAGTCAAGATCATTCCCAACTGGGTCTCAAGCCCAAAATACCATTTACGCGTACTTCTTTAAAATCACATTTTAAATCAATAAAATAATCCGGAAATCATCATTGACTCACCAACAAAGTCAAAATATCATTTTAGAAATCATTTAAACTCCGGGCCTAGCCCAAAACATCATTTGCACGTTCCTCGTAAAACGTGCTAGAAAGACTGCTTAAAATAATCATAAAATCCCAATAAATCATTAATTTCACAAATTCACAAGTGACTCCAAATCCGAGTCAAAATCACTATTCACTTGGGTTCTCATGTCCAAAATAACATTATCACGCAAATCCATGCGTTGCAACCTCCGTTGCCATTTTCACGTAAATCCACGAAATTGACCATTTACTCATTCCCGAGTCATCACATCATTTTCCAATCCATGACTCAATAATCCGAGTTCAACCATTATTTTCAATCAATTTTAATCCCGGACTCACAAACCAAGTCTAAACATCATTTTTACCAAATTTCGTAATTTCTCGAAAATCGCCCAAAAATAATAATATAATAATCATAAAACCGAGAAATTACCGGATTGAAACGTCAATCATGCCAAAGCATATAAAATCATATAATAAGGATTTTAAATCATATATGCATGCATCACGGTTAGAAAACAAAGTCCACTCACACACACCGTCCAAAACGGTCCGTTTCCGAGCTGCACGTTTTTCCGTAAAATCTAGAAATCACAACTCCTGTCCAAAATCATTATAGAGGGTTACTAACATCTCAAAATACAATATATAATTTCCCCCAATTTTTCCGGAATGTAAATACGTATTTTTAACGTAAAACAAAACTTCGGATACGCGGAACATTATCGAAACAATATCCGATTTCATCGAAACAAGTGTCAAAATGTTCGTTACAATGAGAGGATCAAAAGTCATGTTGACCTCACCTTGAGACTAGGCCGGACGTGCCCCCACGCGCCGCCGTGAGTGGCTGCGCGTGAAACCCACGCGCCAGCTACAGTACCCTCGTCCTCACCCGTTTGTCTGTAAAACGGGTCATTTAACCCGCGAGGCGACCCGGTTAATTTCCTACCAATTCGACATTGTTTCCATCAATTGAACATTCAGTCAGTTTCGAATTAAGTTCAATTTAAGTTCTGTAAACTCAATTACGTGATCACATACCTAAAACCTGTCGACTTCGATGATGAACACGAAGAACACCCGTCACTGTGCAACCATGGAATTCCGTCAATCTCAACCGGTTTCTTCCAATTGATGAACCCAGAAGCATCGTGGGATCATGAGAAGTCGTTTCCCCACATCAATTGAATCAATCGAAGCCTCAAACTCCATGACTCAAGCTCGAAGTTCCTCACTGTTACCAAACCCGTTCAGAGCCAATTGGGCATGAATTCATCTCGTTTTTTATTTGAAACAACTCGTCTCAACCTCAGGAAGCTACTTCCAAGCTCCAATTCGATCCTCACGGCTCAATTCTCATTATTCGAATTTCCCTCCCAAAAACAAAATTTCCGAATTCCAGTTCTACGGCCCCCCTCAATCCCTCGTGTTTCCCTCACTAAATCCATCTCTGAATTGTCTCCAATTTGCACACTCAAGATCAGCTGATGGAGAGGAGATTAAGGGTGGAATGAATTGTGTTTTTGGGTTGTACACGGTTAGGGAATTAGAGAGGAATAATGGAAATTAAAAGATTAATTTAATTTAATTAATTAATAAAACATAATAATTATGTTTCCCCAAAACATGGGATCTGGTTTTATGCCAGAATTTAAGGGATGAGTGACACTTGTCACTCATCCAAGTGTGTTCAGTCACTGGGTACTATTCATATTAAAATATTATTTTAATCCTGGTTCGTTCGGTTAATCGAGCCCGATTCCGTGACCATAACTTCGTCGTCGAATCTCCGATTTCGGCATCCCGCCTGTCGTTGGATTCGTATCGACGAGACCTACGTAACGGTCCTTGGCCCTCGTCCAACGGACCTCCCGATCAAAAGTCAACATTTGGCCCCTAATATGCCAAATTACCAAAATACCCCTCAACTTCCGAACGCCATAACTTTCACCTCGAATGTCGGAATCGAACGTGCCTCCTGTCTATGAACTCGTGACGTTCCGAACTACGTCACAGTCATCGGCCAAAGTCCATTTGACTGCCCGAACTAAAAGTTAACATTTTGCCCACACCAAGGGCAAAACGGTCATTTTGCACGTTTCGTCCGATTTCTCTCAACTAATCAGCGATTAGTCATTCTAATTCATAATTAATTAATATTCAATCCCGATATTCGGGACGGGTCATTACAATATATCATATAGCATACATCATATATACATATAATTCACATAACCAATCCTGTCACGATTTCCAAAGCTACGCGCGTGCTACCCGGGTCTCAATCCGAGTCTTCTCAAAGTCAAGATTAATGTCCGCAGACCACTAACCCTACCCGAGGTAATAGTAATCATAGCCTTCCTGAGAGTAAGGAACCCAACTGGGGGGTCACTCCACTCAGTCGGTACTCCATGACTACTCCGGGGTCCACCTAGGCCAACGACCCTCCCCAGAGGAGATAGAAGAACAAGTAAAGGAAGGTATATGAACATATATATACATAACATAAACACTCATGCCCGGTTCCCCTAAACCGTCATGATCCATAACATCCATTAACCAGGGTTCATGCCAGTTCCCATAAACCGTCATGAACCAGAATGACCTGACAAAGGTTCATGCCGGTTCCCATAAACCGTCATGAACCACAATGACCTTTCCAGGGTTCATGCCAGTTCCCATAAACCGCCATGAACTTGGAAATCCCTCTAGGGTCCCTGACCCGCAATCAAAACCATAAAGTAACCTCGGTCTCGTGCTCGAACATAGGACATCAGCTGGGCACCGTGCTCGAAATCTGAGGTCATATGCCCGAGACAAAACCAAATGGGTCTCATACCCGAGTTTATCCTTTTTGAAATCAAAATCCAAATCCAAATCAATTAAACCATTAAAGACATACAGACCCGTATAAGCACCGTATAAGGTCGAAACCTCGAAATACGTGCTTATACGTAACCACATACAAATGCACTCATGGCATCATCAAACATGTAATAAAACATATAATAAACATTTAGGCATGCACCAATTTAGAAGACAAGGTCCACTCACAGACCGTCTGAGCTGCCGCCTCGATTTGCGTGCCATAGTCTCTCCCGAGCCAATCCAACCTATCTGGGTCATCCTGACCTGTCCAAATCATATCCAAAGGTTACTACTAACCTATACAAGTCCATATTAAGAACCCTAAACTTTCCCGGAAAAGTCAACATTTGCCCCTTTTTAACCAAAATTACCAAAATGCCCCTAAACTTCCGATCGTCATAACTTCCTCCTCAAACGTCGGAATTGAACGTGCCACATGTCTATGAACTCGTGACGTCACAAACTACGTCATGGTCATCGATCAAAGTCCATTTGACCGCCCGAATGAAAAGTCAACGTTTTGCCACGACTAGGGGCAAAACGGTCATTTCGCATCGTTCGTCCGATTTCGCCTAACTAATCACCGATTAGCCTCACTAATCGTGATTAGTCACTAATCTAATCTAGGAATTTGGGATGGGTCGTTACAACCTTCCCTCCTTAATTAATTTCGTCCTCGAAATTCCAACCGACCTAAGTTCTACCGTGCTTCCCTCCTTAATTAGTTCCGTTCTTGAAACTCCCACTATCTTGATTCCACATCCACATCGTGGAAATCAATCTTAACCTCACAACACGTGTACACTTGTACACCAACTAACCAGAATAATACTTACTCGTCTGCAGCCAGACGTACCGCTAACGTTCGCGTCGCATCGACTACACTCGACCACAGCGAATGACAGTAGTCATACGTTCCGAATTGACACCACTTGTCAAATCTACCATTTCGTTGACACAACACTCAAAGGTTCCTTCCTTCCTCAATCACCAACCTATCCTGACGTCTGCTCCCACTGGGAGTCACCAAACCACACTCAACGATCTACGCTGACACCTCCGACAAACCGTCACCACTTGATAGTCGCTAACGAAAGCTAACACTATACACCCTTGTGGTTACACTAACCACCAACTTACTCAACTTAATTTTACGCATACCAACAAATACTCGACCTGTGTGTAACTGGACCCATCAAAAAACCATGACCCAGTGCACAGTATCCAATGTCTAGTTCAAGACCTCAACAATTCCATTGGTATCGGAACCAATCTGACTAACAACATGCTCACCATCATACCACTGGTATAACCTATATACCATCACTAGGCACCACAAGTCTGCCCAGTATAGTACCTAGAACAACGTACAAGGTACATACAACTACACATCAATCAGCCTACAACCACCTAGGTTGAAGCCAATCACGTTTCTATAATGGAGTCCATTTGTCCAATCCCGGATTTGAAAAATCGAAACTCCAACCCATCATCTATTTCCAAATCCGAATCTGAATCTGTAATTTCATAAGAAATCCCGAATCCAAACCCAGAAATCATATCCATATCCATGTCCAAGTTCGAATCCAAAATCATCATTCCGTAAGCTAGCATTAGGAATGACCATTCCGAACCCAAATCCATAAAAAGAAAATCCACAGTCAAGCTCTAGAATCAAATTCTGAATCGTCACCCAGAATCCGATTCCAAAACCCAAATACAGAAATCCTCTTTCAAGTTCCAAAATCAAATCTTGAATCGTCATCCAGAAATCTGATTCCAAAACTGGAAATCTCGTTCACGTCTACCGAGATGTACCAAAACTGAACTTATCGGTTACCTGCTCAACCGATTACCACAATACAATCGATTGACTTCATATGGAAGCCAATCACAACATCACACACAACACTAAGTCTGACAAAATCCGACTTCGTCAGACACCTACTCGCTCGAGTAACAAGCCATATGGGATTTACCTCGAAAAGAAGTTCAGTTCCATCATGCTCTACTCAAACATCCCAGTAAGAGCGATAAACTCTCCACCTATCTGGATCATCAAAATCACGATCCAACACTACGTCAACCGACCATGAACGTCACGATCGAGAATCATCACGACGCCCAAAGTCCTCAACCATTTCCCACATCTAAACAGATTAGTCAACGACGAGACACGTCGAGACTGTGGGTTCTCACTGATTACCTCGTATCAATCCTTGGCATTCCACCTAGAAAATTAAGGATGATACAAGACGATGACATCAAAACCCAACGTACGTGAATGCAACCAAAACTCAATGCATCCACCACGCCATGTAATCCAACATCGTCTGCCACCAAGCAGAAAATGAGAATCTCAGTCACCTAACTTCGATATACTCAATTCCTCCTGATGACCCAAGACAAATCCCGGGTTCACCAACCAATACACAACCGATGTACTGGTGACACAACTATCATCTACCACATCTACCATCATCTACCGTGGTAGAAACTGAGAAGTCACCCAAAATGACTTCTAAATACCCAATACCAATGCGGAAAATCCGCATTCCAAGTGTCACCTCAATCGCAACCTCTCGCAATTCCGAAGTTCCAACAAGATTGGAAACAACACACTTGGACATCAACCACGTGTCCCCTAACCAATTTAACTCTATCTGAGATCCACTCTGGGACCACAGATACCGAACATATGCCCATCACGACGGATGTCACATCCCGATCCGTAACTCATCGTCATCATGATCACCGGCACCAGCGCTAGTACCAGCGCCAGCCCACAATACTATCAGTACACGCAACCAGCATCAGTATCGGCGCACCATGTGCAAAACTGACAACCCTGGATCTCCGCTCATTCCGAGCGACGATCCCGTACCTCTGCTCGAATAGGAGAAACTCTGCCTCTCTCGTACTCAACACCTCTAGCTACAGTCACCCTGACAACTCATACGAGAAAAGGAAACGTCCCCCGAACGTCCCCGATTCCCAACAACCGTAACTACAACTGTAACGACCCATCCCGAATTCCATGATTAGATTAGTGACTAATCACGATTAGTGAGGCTAATACGTGATTAGTAGAGCGAAATCGGACGAACGATGCAAAATGACCGTTTTGCCCCTAGTCGTGGCAAAACGTTGACTTTTCATTCGGGCTGTCAAACGGACTTTGACCGATGACCGTGACGTAGTTCGTGACGTCACGAGTTCATAGACAGGTGGCACATTCAATTCCGACGTTCAAGGATGAAGTTATGACGTTCGGGGAGGAAGTTATGACGTTCGGAAGCTTAGGGGCATTTTGGTAATTTTAGTTAAAAGGGGTCAAATGTTGACTTTTTGACCGAGAGGTCCGATGGCCAAGGGCCGAAGACTATTACGTAGATAAGGACGATGTGAATCCATAGGCAGGCGGCACGCTGAAATCGGACTTCGAACGGGAGAGTTATAGGTCACGAAAGTTCGATTTCACTATACACGTACTTCGAGACGGGTATGAGTTGGCAATATCTGATTGGGCAGATATTTTTAGTGGGTCCCATGGATGAGTGACAAGTGTCACTCATCCCATTGGCTAGTCCTAAAAAGGTGGATCTATGCTAATTAAATAGTAATATTTGTATTATTTTATAATTAATCTATCCTACAACTAATCCTATCCATCCATTTCAATTCCATCTTTAAATCCTCACCCTCCATCTCTCATTCTCTCATCTGATCATCACTTCATCCTCTCCATTTCCTTTCCCTCAAACCCGAAACCTACCCCCCCATATCCATGTGATTTTCTTCCTTTTTCCCTCAAACTCGAAACACCCACATAAACACACACCATCACCATTCCTCTTGTGACCCGTGAGTGAGTGTGAGGAATGAGGAAGGGCTGGATGATGAAGGACTAGGACTGAGGGTGGTGGCTCACGGCGGATGGTGGACGACGGAGAGACCGTGAGGTGAGAAAAATGTTTGAAATTTTGAGTTTGGGTTTTAATGGTTTTTACCCGATTTCATTAACTGGGTAAGGTTTCTGGGGACCCTAGGAGTAGAATAGGATTGTTTTCGTGGTTTAGGATGACGGTGGAGGAAATTCCGGCCACCATTGATGATCGGATGAAGCACGGTTTTGGGTGTTTAATTCGGTTTTAATTAGCTAGAAAGATAGGAAATAGGATTAGGATTAAATTAGGATCAAAATGGGATGAAATAGACCTTGAATCGGTCCAAAAAATAGGGAAAAAAAACCGACGGATGAACAGTGTTTTGCTACAGTAAAATTGATTCAGCTGGATATAGGAGACGATGAACAGTATTTTCGACCTTCTAGGAGCGTGTGAGGGTGCGTGGGCCATAATTTGGGAAAGTGTTCAACACGAGAAATCTTCTATTCGATGTAACGAACATTTTGGGACTAGTTTCGTGTCGATCGGATACCGTCTCAATATGTTTCGGGGCATCGGAAGGTTTAGGATAGGTTTAAAAATAGTTAAAAGTTCGAGAAAATTACGGGGCTTTGATGGGAGGTTAATTAAGTAGTTATTAACCTTCTATTAAAATTTGGACAGGTTTGAGAGTCCCGGTAATGGCGATAAACTCGGGGACCCGAATGGCACGCAAATCGAGGTGACAGCTCGGACGGTCTGTGAGTGGACCTTGTTTTCTAAATTGGTGCATGCATAAATGTTTATTATATGTTTTATTACATGTTTGATGATGCCATGGGTGCATTTGTATGTGGTTACGTATAAACACGTATTTCGAGGTTTCGGCCTTATACGGTGCTTATACGGGTCTGTATGTCTTTAATGGTTTAATTGATTTGGATTTGGATTTGGATTTCAAAAAGGATAAACTCGGGTATGAGACCCATTTGGTTTTGTCTCGGGCATATGATCTCAGATGTCGGGAACGGTGCCCAGCTGATGTCCTATGTTCGGGCATGAGACCCAGTTACTTTACAGTTTATGATTTCGGGTCAGGGACCCTAGGTGGATTTCCAAGTTCATGACGGTTTATGGGAACCGGCATGAACCCTGGAAAGGTCATTGTGGTTCATGACGGTTTATGGGAACCGGCATGAACCTTTGTCAGGTCATTCTGGTTCATGACGGTTTATGGGAACCGGCATGAACCCTGGTTAATGGATGTTATGGATCATGACAGTTCAGGGGAACCGGCATGAGTGTTTATGTTATGTATATATATGTTCATATACCTTCCTTTACTTGTTCTTCTATCTCCTCTAGGGAGGGTCGTTGGCCTGGGTGGACCCCGGAGTAGTCACGGAGCACCGACTGAGTGGAGTGACCCCCCAGTTGGGTTCCTTACTCTCAGGAAGGCTATGATTACTATTACCTCGGGTAGGGTCAGTGGTCTGCGGACATTGATCTTGACTTTGAGAAGACTCGGATTGAGACCCGGGTAGCACGCGTGTAGCTTTGGAAACCGTGACAGGATTGGTTGTGTGAATTATATGTATATATGATGTATGCTATATGATATATGATGTGTGTTTACACAGGTTTTGCGCAGTGGCCCGTACGGTTGAGTCTTTATGATTCTTTCACTATGGATTTGGGCAGTGGACCGTATGGTCGTTTTCATGATGGTTCTTTCAACCTTGGTGTTGGGCTTAGTTCCCACATATAGTTTATTTCGGATAAATGGTTTTCCAATGCATGCATGCTTTTTAGTGAAGGGTACAAATGTCTTCTTAAGAAATGTTTTATAAACTCTTGTTTTGTCCACTCACAGCTTTTAATGTTTTGACTGCCCTTGAGGTTGACAGCGGATGTGGACTGTAGCAGAGACCGAGATATCACATACCTCCTCCAGATCCTGGCATACTCTGATAGCCCGGGAGGGCAAAGGTAGGAAATATCCCTTGTCTGACACTTCGTGTCAGACGGGAGCAGGGTCATCCCGTATTAATCCCGGGGGGATTAGGAAGGGTCCTGTCAACACATGTGACCCAACATATAAGTACTTCTTGAGTATCGAAATGTTAAACACATTGTGAACTTGAGAAAGTCCTGAGGGGATGGGGGGTAACACCAATCTATAGGTTACTGGGCCTATCCTCTCAATAATTATGTATGGTGTAATATAGTGGGGGCTCAACTTTCCATGTCTATCGAACAACACAATACCCTTACAAGGAGATAATTTCAAGAAAACCTGATCTCCTACCCAAAACTCGGGTCTCTGGTCTAGCGGTCAGTATAACTTTTATGACGACCCTGAGCATCTTTTAGTTCTTCCCTAATGATTCTGATATTTTCTCCCATTACATCCATAACGTTAGGCGTCAACAGTTTCTTTTCATTTACCTCAGTCTAACAGAGGGGTATCCTACATTGTCGCCTATACATCACTCATATAAAACCATTCTGATACTAGACTAATAACTATTATTATAAGCGAACTTCATCAGTGTTAGATAGATAACCCAATTTCAGTGGAAATGTAGTATATAAGCCCTTATCATGTCCTTCAAGATCTGAATAGTCCTCCCAGGTTGACTCCGGGGTCCCGTGTAATCTAATAATCTCATAAATGAAAATTTTAACATATTGCTCAATACAGAAGTCTTCCATTACTGGTAAGAAATGGGCTGACTTGGTAAGTCTATCCACGATCACTCAGACCCCATCATAACCTTTTCAGGTCCTTGGAAGTTTAAACACGAATTCCAATTTCAAGTGACCCCATTTCCACTCAGGAATCGAAAGCGACTGTAAGGCTCCGTAGGGTTTCTGTCTCTCAGTCTTTACCTGTTGGCATATCAAACACATACTCACAAACTCCAATATCTCTTGTTACATTCCAGCCCACTAATAATGTTCCCTGAGAATACAATACATCTTGGTTCCTCCAGGATGCATCGCTTAAGTTGAGTTGTGGGCCTCCTCGAGAATCACCTTTCTCAGCCCCTTATCATCGGTTACACATAATCGACGCTCTAACGTAAAGTTCCATTATTAGTAAGTGTATAATTCTGCAAGTCTCATGCCCCTCATCGTCAGGACACAAGGTAGGTCCTTAGAACTGAGCATCAATAATCCAATATGAGTACAGGCCTCCCATGAAAGCTGACTAAGAGTGCTCCCTGATCATCAATATTAAGCCTAACTGACAAGACCCATCTCAATCCCCTTGGATTCTTGTGGGATGTGCCCTGCTCCCGCTTGACACCACGTGCAAGACCAGGGATAAAACCATAACCCACTCGGGGGTTTTCAAAGTACGCATTGATTTCCAGAGTACGTAGCGGCATGTGATGTCTCAGTCTCTACTATAGCCCGCATCCACAATCAACATGAAGGGTATCAAAAAACATGAAAGCTGTGAATGGACAAAAATAAACATTTTAAAATAATTTCTGAAATAAACGTTTATACCCTTCACTTAAAAACACGTATGCATCAGAAAACAAGTATCTCAAATACTTTCTTAAAAGCAAATTATATTGTTTTTCAAATCAATACACAATGAAAAATTTGTTAATCAAAGCCATTTCCTCGGTAGGGTCTCAACCCAAAACCAATTCACGTAGGGTCTCCACCCCAATCCAAAACACATAGGGTCTCAGCCCAAATCAAATCATGTAAGGACTCAATCTAAATCCAAATCTCATAAAACATCTAAATAGGGCCTTTTGTCCGAAACAACGACTCACATCCGAAATCATATGAAAACATGATCAACCAATCTTCGTTATCTAATATCTAGAAAATCATCTCAAAAGTCACGATATTAACGCAATGCATGCGACTCGGGATTACACGTCCGAGTATACACCTAGGATCTACGACGTTTGAGTGACAACTCAGGATCGGAGCCCCTGGCTGGACGTCTGAGCGATGGCATTCATAGACTCGGAAACCCCTGGCTCGATGTTTGAGAAATGCCAATCTCTAACACTCCTGAGCCTAAGCCTCCCCTTAGAGCGACTCACCTCCAGCCATTGAAATCGTGACCTCTCCAGGATCTATGATGTCTAGAGGCTACTGCGCCAAGACCTACGACGTCTGACAGGAACAATCAAATCAAAGAGGATGGTATTGTGGAAAACATTTCACAAATCTCAAAACATCTCAAAAAATCTCAATGGGGACTACGCCCGAAATATAGTTTCATCAAATCACTTTCCAAAAAACAATCATAAAAATCAGTGTTTAGAAACATTTCACAAATTCAAGATTCATCGAATCCTATGAAATCAATCTCGTAAATCCACATGGTCATGAGCCCGAAATCTCATATCACAAATGATAACAAGGTTACACGCCCGAAATATCATTTCCAAATTTGAAAACCATTTCACTATTCAAATCACTTTTCCAAATCACCTTTGACTGTAATCCAAGTCAAAGTCAATAATCAACTGGGTCACATACCCGAAATAGCATTTCACGCATCTCCGTGAAATCACTCAAAATCGATAACCAAATTCTCGATTTCACGCATCTCCGTGAAATCATTCAAATCATATGCAACTAGTGCATCTTAAACCATTTTGCAAAACATATAAAACAGTTATGTATGCATCATATTTATAAAGCAAGTTTCCACTCATAGATCGTCTATGCTGCGCGCCTACAATCCGCTCTGTAAGCCAATCCGAGGCTAATCCAATGTCTCTGGGACATCTGGGCCTGTCCAAATCATACCAAAAGGTTACTACCAACCTATACAAGTCTAAACCATAAACCCTCAAAACTCCCGGAACAGTCAACGTGTTCGGAACACGCTTCCCGAGGCTAAAAAACTCGAAATGACCTATCAAACGATCTCCGATCGACCTGAAACCACCACTATCAGATTCAGATCGTCGAAACATTTCAAACAAGACCGGTTTGACCTCAAAATTCTTGTCCATATGCCCTCACACGCCGATTAAAGTCCGATCAACAACGGTCAACGCTGATGTCACGCTGGTCAACATTGACGTCAGCTACTGACGGCAACCTGACAACTCTGACATCTGATAGCTCAGACAACATGACATATGTCACTCCCTGATTGGTGACACATTTCCTGCCACGTGTCACTGACAGGTCTGACACACAACCATGTTGCACCACCCCACTAGTCCACGTGGTCTGACATTTCTAACGTGGACATGCCACGTGGTACCACCTCACTAGTCTACTTGGTTTGAAAATGCTGATGTGCTACCACATCAACTGCAGCGTAAGCTTGATACCCTCAGACAGATCGTCGCGTGGCACCGCCTAGTTATCCACGTGGCCTAACAAGATGACGTGGCTTGCCATGTTATCATCCTCAAGCCTTGGCCAGGTCGACCTGTTTGACTATAACAAGTCGTTTTGACCTGTGACCCGACTCGGTTATAACTTCACCGTCCAACTGTCAGGACCCACCCCGGTTTCACCCCGAAACCCGAGGTAAATCCCGCTCCCGTCTGACTCCCCAACGCAAAACTCAAGTAAAACTCACTCACATACTACCCAGTCAAACGCAGGAGTAATTAGACACAAAGTCCCGAAGGTAGCATTTACAAAACATAGTACGAACATACAACGAAAATAAAACCGATAACTACACGCACACGGAAGCCTTTAATCTACTCTGGGAACTCTCACGTCACTTCTATGCCTCAGACTCTGCCTCGACGCCAAGACCCCGCGCTCGCTCCACAACCTGGAGGGCAATTTAAAACAGAAAATGTGAGTGGACCAGAAGGTACAAAAGTTCAAAAACCATTTTATAAGAAAACCGAGTTAACCCTCCGTTTTGAAACCACATGCATAACCACAGTTATAAACACATTTATAAAAGAATCATTCTTAAACATCATAAGAAACAGAAACACTATAAAATACCATAAGAAACCACACATGAGTATCAGAAAACCGTATCATAAACCATAACCACCAAATCATCATTTTCTCGATCAAACCTGCTGGACCTATCCGAGTCTTTAAACTCCCGAGTCTTTAAACTCAATCCAGGCCTTAATCATATCCGAGTCTTTAAACTCCCGAGTCTTTAAACTCAAGGCCTACGGGGGAAAATCAATATATATCCGAGTCTTTAAACTCCCGAGTCTTTAAACTCAATCCGGGTCTTTAAACCCAATCCGGCCGGTCCCCCGTCACATATATATATCCGGGTCTTTAAACCCAATATCCAGATCCAGCAAATCCAATCCCAAAACCATTTGAAAACCATTTACCAAATCTTCATCCAAACCCGAATCCGAAATCACTGGTTCGATGCTCTCCCGGCATCCAGAACCGTCATTCCGAACCCAAATCCGGAATCTACTTTCCACTTGAAAACCAACTTTCATTTCCGAAATCCATTTCTCAAACCTAAAATCCTTTATCATCGAAATCATGTTCCAAAATTCATTTATAATCATTGAAAACCACTTATCATTTGAAATCCCAAAATCATAACATATATTCCAAAAACCAACCATTCCTCGTAAAACGTGCTAAAAACCACTTTCCTCGAAAAACGTGTAATAATGTAAAACCGACCAACATATTCGATAAACACAAAATCATGATTGAAAACCATAAGACAATTATAGAAAACAGTTATGCATGCTCGAGTTTAGAGAAAAGGGTCCACTCACAGTACTGAGCCCTACTCGCGTCCCGAACGTCCAGCCCGTTCCTCGGCTTCCTCGGGAAATCCCGATCCTGTCAAACACCGTCAAATTACGTCACTAATACGTCTAGGAAAGTTCACCTAAATTCCCTCAAAATTCCCCGAATCGAAAACGTAATAACCCGAGACCTTAAACTTTCACCCTCGCGGAACTAAACTCAAACGACGTCCGATTAACCCGAAACCACTTCCAATGGACTTACCACAACTCCTAGACCAAAAACCCTGTTGATCGTTTTCCCCATCGCCGTCGCACGCGCCCCCACGCGCCGCCCAAAGTGGCTGCGCGTGGCCCTCACGCGCTGCTACAGTGCATCGGCTACCTCGAGCCAACCCGGTTCGCCACAGTCGCCTGCAACACAGACCGGCGTCAGCGGTTCACCGCCGTGCCTGCACTATTTCCTTCCCTCTCTTCACCATTCTCATCGTCCAGTCCTTCCCTATTGATTCCCCAACTCCGTTCACCTCGACACTGTCCCTAGCCCGTCGACTGAACTTGAAACCAGACAACCCCAAACTCCCCTGTTTTCCGATCCAGCCACTCCGGTCACCCCCCGTCATGGTGGCAACACCAGACGGTTCCTAGACCTTTTCTAAGTCTAACCCGACCCACCTTGGCCGTCGACTCCTGCCCAAACGTCACGACTCGCCGTTGGAACCCACGGCCAAAACAGAGCACCAGAATACCTCTGTCGTGCCATCCTCCGCCGTGTACCTCCCCGTCACGGCAACAGAACCAATAGAATCCCAGACCTCCACTGAGCCCCCTAGACCTGCTTATGGGCCTCGATTCGACCTCTAGACTCACGATTCTCGACTTGAAACTCAACGACTAAACAGAGCAAGTAGAAAAGGATGAGAAATTACCTGTCCTCCGATCGCCGTCGCGAGCTCAGCCGTGAGGCAGTAGCTCCCCCCGTCCACCTCCAGCCTTTGGACACTTCCTCTGGCCTTTCTTGATCGATCACGGCCACAACACCGCCCAAAAACACTCACGTCCTCCCTGTGAACCCTGGTTTTTCCCGTGGCCCTCACTCCCCTCACACACACGGCCAACACTTTCACACCTCCTCCCTGCTTCCCTCTCACTCTCTGAACACCCACACACAGTCACAAACTCACCAGCACCCTCGATCAACCTTCAATCTTCTCGCTTCTCCCCCTCTGTTTCTCTCTGTGTCGAAGAACACTCACACGGGCACTGCACGGTTGCACCACAAATATTTGGGCCGTGTATGTACAGGATTCAACCAGAACCCTCTACACAATTGCCACATGTCACCATCCCCCATTCTCTCTCACCCATGTGGCCCAATCTCAACCCTTCATCTGCTTCTTTCTGCACAAATCCCCAAGTGCAAAAAGACCAAATTACCCTTCTTGTTAACTTATTTTTTTACGGTTTTGCCACTACCCTTCTAGACCCGTATCTCACACCTCGTAAGTCCGATGAACACGTGCCGCCTGTCATCGAACTCAGGACGATGAGATCTACCTAACCATCCTAGGTCAACGTACCAAAACTCGATTATTCAAAAAGTCAACTTTTCCCCCTATTCCAAATTACGGTTATGCCCTCAACCTTCCGAACATCACAACTTCCTCCTCGGATGTCGGAATCGGGCGTGCTACCTGCCTAAGGATGCGTAACGTCCTCAACTACGTCCTGGTCACTGGTCAACTCCCATTTGACCACCCGAACTAAAAGTCAACATTTCTGCCCGACCCAGGGGCAAAATCGTCATTCTAGGTTCCCGGACCTCTCGGGACCACCTAATCCTTGATTAACCTTACTAATCACACCTTAATCACTCTACTTATCCCAATTCTCGGGACGGGTTGTTACACCAACCCCCCAAAACCACCATTCTTCTTCCATTACACTCGTCTATCTCCTAGAAACAAACCTATAACCTAAAAAATAAGAAAAAAGGGTTAGGGTTACGTTATCGAAATCGATCATCCACGGTCAGACTTTTAACCACCACCCAGACCTGCCCAGCCGTCTTTTTTCATCCGTTTTGATCCCTACAGGCTCGTATGAGCTCAACAAAGAAAACCCTATCATCAAAACCAACCCCAAACGTCCAAAACCCAAATTCCAAAATTAAACGGGTTTCAATTTTACTTGTTTTCATGGGTTTCTCAGGCCACCACCGTGCTCAACCGTCCACCACTGTCATCTCAACCTCTCTATCTCACCCTTAAGGAAAATGAGAGATGATGAGATGCATGAATTAATTAAAAGGGGCCATAGGGTGGGTGGCAAGTGGCACTCATCCTATGGTCCCAAAACAGATATTTTGGGTCCCATTTAAAACACCAAAAGTCAATTATCTCGATTTTTGTGCAACTATGAATAGTGTAGAAAACCGTCATTGACCCGTAACTTTATCGTACATTGTCAAATATCAACGTGTCCTCTGTCTACAGACTCGTATTGTCTCAATCTATGTAATGGACTTTGATCCATGTGCCAATGACCTCCCAGGTTAAAAGTCAACATTTTCACCCCTTCAAAGGCAAAATTGTCATTTTACCTCGACCGTTCAATAATCCTCGATTAATTCCCAATTAATCCTTAATTAATCCCATAGATTCGGGACGGGTCGTTACAATATACCTCCCTTAAAAAAAATTCATTCTCATAATTCACACTGACTCAAGTCCACATCCAAACTGTAGACATCTAATCCTGCCTCCAACCTGAGGCTCTCACGTGTCTACGTACACACCCAATATCCATCCACAGTACGCATACCGCATCAATCGTCATCCGACATCAACTACAACCCAACGGTCAATGTTCCAACTTAGCTCAATCCTCTGTGATCGTATCCACAAACGCGTGACTTAACTGCCACTGGAATCCAAACACTTAATCTCAAGTCTCAAACGAAACGTCGACGCTCGTCGATCTCGCCTGTCACTCAAGCAGGTGTACTCAGAATCCAAGCTGACAATCTTGCTCAGCATCCAATCTGATAATCCTGCTCATGCTGAGCATCACAAGTCCTCTGTCTCACTCGACGGTCTCTAGCCATTAATCACACTCACGACATGCCGTCATGTCTAGCCGGTAACTCATCGGCTCCATTGTCACCACTCAAATCACGATCGAACACTTGACTCGCTATAGAGTCCTATCAAGGTATCTCGTACCACTCAGCGACCAACTCTGCGATCATGACTCCTCTCAAGACTCAAATTGACATCTCACTCATCCTCACGACACACTCAGGACCTATCTGGACCATATCAAATACTTTCTATAGCAGGGATAATCACATACACATCCACTAGGGTTCCTCTGGCCCATCATGGCCCTGAGCTCTAGGCTCACACAACAATCGAACCCTCTCAAAAACATTCTGCACTAGCGCACAATATTCGATGTCTGGTCCTCGTTCTCAATGTACAATCAACATCGGACCCTGTCTGGTTACCATACCATGTCCATCTCGGATTCAATCTGATGATCGTACCACATCAGCCAGACTAATCAATACTCAGTAATTTCACTGTCAAACGTGCACTTCTCACATATGCATACACATCACACAGCCACATAGGCACTACTCATAAGCCTGCTCAAGGACTGCAATCATGCAACGTCTGAGCTACGTACAAATATCCACAATCAAATCCATATACCACCCCGATCTCAGATCTAGTCCATTTATCGTACCACGTCAATCACGGATCCAATACGATCATTATCTAGCTGCCATACCAATCGTGGCTCAACACTAGATCACATCCGTCCGATCCCAGACCTATGCAGATCGTATACCAACTCAAATCTTCTCGGAGTTCTCCTAGTCACCCAACCATCACCTGAGATGTGCCCAACACATACTCATTGAGATCTCTAAGACCAATCAACTTAAGTCTACCAAAACGTACCAATCTATACCTCGAACCCCATCCTGATGATGCGAAGGGTCAAATCCCACAGTGTGTCGTAACCGCTAATCCAGTAACACTCTCAAACCAAAAATAACTTGAATACCTCTCAAGTCAATCACGTCAACGGTTGCACTCACGGAAAGCAACCTCCACCCGATAATCGATGAAACTCGTCCCATCTCAGTGAATCCAATCTCAAGAGTCATTAGCCGACGCCAATCCCAACTAACTCGATCCTCTACCAACTCGGTCGTCAACCGTCTCAATCCTTTCGATCATCTCGATCTACTGAGGATCCTCACTAGCCCTCTCAGCCAATGTAACATGACTTATAACACCAACACGGGTCCACCAAATCTGCTACGCACTCATCACATTAGGTGACACCAAGCACTTTCCGCTCCTCAAGTCATTCAAATTTGACCCACAACCTTGGTGTCAAGTCCTTAAACAACCCTTGAAACCAAGAGGAATTGTAACCAAGTTGTAAGCATACCTAGAAGTCCTTATCAAAAAAGAAGAAAATGAGAAGTCTCCTTCACCAACCAATAATATCTGTTGATAGCTACTGTAACGATCCTCCTACGATCGTATCACTCCTCAAATCAGCTCAACTTTTACAAGCTTATACATCCATGAGTGATGAACTATAGTTCACTAAGAACTTCCACGATAAGGAGTACTAGTTCCACATGATTTTCTCGTTTAGCTGTCTTGTCAAATCTAACTCTTGAAGTTCCATCAAATTTCAACAAGGAACACAGAGTCTCCCAATAGTGACATACCAAGCCAACTTAACCCCAAATCACTAAGTCTTGTAACTGAGCTCTCAAAGCTCTCAACTCTGTCGGTAGGTACCGCCAAGGTGGTTGAAAAATGGCTTACATACAAGGAAAAACTCCTATAGATGGCAACCATGACTGGAGCCGTCCCCGAAGGACATAGATAACCGTGACCGGTCCTACTCCCGTCTGAAAAGTCAACTGAAGTTCCGAAATTACTCTCAGCACTTGCCAAACAAGGGATAACCGCACATGTGCCCACTCATGCCTCTACCTTCCGATCAGCCTCGATAATCGCGCCACGACCTAGAGGGTCAATAAAACAGAAAAGGTGTGAGTGGACAAAACAAAGTTTTATAAATACATTTATCAAAATACATTCCTACCCACCAGTTTCACAAACATGCATGCATATCATAAATCATGAGTAAAATATATCTGGGCACAAATGATCATAAAGCACAAATCATGAACAATAAAAACCACGAGACTCATTTCCATATCCAGTCTCATATCCAATCTCCTATAATCATGTTATCCCTGCAACGGGTGCAAATTAATAGGCTTAAGGACCGCTCAAAATCCGAGCATCCGCCGCTGTGAATACATCACTCGCCGACAATCCAGATCGTCGTGAACACATCACCGATCGATCTCCACATAATCTAGCACATTTGATCTGAGTCGAGCCTCCCCTGGCTGCACGACAACAGACCGTGCTACGTGACCTCTCCGGGGTACACACATTCATCCCAGAGCCGAGAGTTATCTCCAGGGTTCATTCCGAGGAAACACATTCCCAACCAGAAATCATCATATCGAAACATCAATCATGCCAAATCATTTCAAATCATATCATAAAGCATTTAAAACATATATGCATACATTCAGGGTAGAAAACAAAAGTCCACTCACACACCATCCATATCGCTCGCTTTCCGAGCTGCACGTTTTTTCGTAAATTTCGGAAGTCAGCATTCTTGTCCAAAATCATTATCGAGGGTTACTAACATCTCAATATACTTCCCATAATTTTCCCCAATTTTTTCGAGATTTAAATACGTATTTTAAACGTAACATAAACCTTCAGACCCTCGAAATAAGATCGAAACGGTGCCCGATTTCCTCGAAACCAGTGCCAAAATATTTGTTACATTAACTAGGACAAAAGTCATGTTGACCTTACCTCGAAATTCGGTCTCACGTGCCCCCACGCGCCGCCGTGAGTGGCTGCGTGTGGAAGCCACGCGCCATGAACATTGCAGCTACAGTGTTCTTCCTTGCCCGATTCCTGCAATTAGAACCCGTTTAGCCCGCGTGTTGACCCGGGTCAATCCCTACCAATTTCCACTTAAATTCCTTGATTGGTCAATCACATAGCATCGTAATAGATCCAATTTAGGTTCTGTAAATCCAATTACGTTCGAACTTACCTCAATCCCTTCGATTTGGACTCGAAGTCGAAGAACGTAATCGTGCTGTTCATCGTTTGATCCTGTTAATTCTCAGCGATTCCTTCAAATTAACTCATTCAGAAGTTTCGCCGGGTTCCTTCAACTATGTTTTCAATCTCAATTTCAAGCTCTAATCCCTCTAGACATTCCAACTCAACTGGGATTTCCATGACTGAACTCAAGTATCGTATGAGCTCATTTCTTCACTATTTTCTTCACTGTCAATCCCATTCGATTCGTTTAAGGTCTAATAAGCTCACCCAAACATTTATTTCCACCAATTTATCACATAAATCCAAATTCGAAATCAAGCTTTGAATCAAAGATTCCGGGTGGGAGTTTCGGGTTTGTTTCCACGGTTTCAAATTCTCATCCCTCTCTCTTTCTCTGTTCTTACTCTCAGATTTTCCCTTTATTCATTCCTCTCACAGATCGATCAAACAGAGAGATGGAGGTATGTTATTTGAGAGTATCCTCTGTTTTTTTCTTCACAATTGTACACACACATTGTTCTCAGTGTTAACCCTTCACACCGCCAAAGTACACTTTCGATTTAATCCTTATCAGCTAATTGCCACCAATCCATAAGCTGCCAGTGACAGATGTCACTCAAGGGCAGGTGTGACTCACCCAAATAGCTGAGAAATCCATTATTGCGAAATTTTACATTTTACCCTTCTTTTGTTAAATTATCAAATTGCCCTTAGCATCCCGAGGTTCATAACTTTTCCCTCTGAATCCCGATTGACGCATGCCGCCTGTCTACGGATTCAGCGTCTCGATACCTACCCAACGGTACTTACGGAAAGTCCAAACACGATCCCGATCAAAAAGTCAACAAATGGCCCCTTTTTAACCAATTTACCAAATTACCCTTAAACTTTCGAACATCATAACTTTCTCCTCGAATGTCAGAATCGGACGTGCCACATGTCTATGAACTCATGACATCCCAAACTACGTCACAGCCATTGGTCAAAATCTGTTTGACCGCTCGAACCAAAAGTCAACCGTTCGCCTAATTCCTTTTTCGAATTTCCGGGGCGTTACAACTTACCCCCCTTAAAGAATTTCATCCTCGAAATTTCAATCAATAGGTACCACGACAGTCATATCCATAATCAATCTCATATGTATGTGAACCAGAAACATAATTAACCGCATACCCTTCTGGTTCAACCAAACCGAATATCAGGCCAAATCAAACTTATGGAACCTCAATAATCTAGTCCCCGTCACTGGGTCAACATCGGGACATATCGCTTTGTAAACCTCTGCCCCACGTGCAGTCATATCCATGCCTACTCGAAATACGGAGCCTCGCTCAACGTCCGAGTATACATAATCTAGAAATCACAAGTATCAGTATCATTATCCCAATCACATGTCATCCACTCATGACACGGTCCAATGGCTTAAATCACCACGCATAGCCTTAAATCACCACGCATATGCCACCAGGCCAATAACCTTATAAGGTCCAATAAATCGGGAACTCATTCCCCTCATCAAGTCTGTCACTCCATACCTCTTTCCTACTAAGCACAATGAATTTAACTTTTCTTTCTGTTGTGTTTATCCTCATGGGCCTCACTGATGCCCACATTCTGCCAATAACTGGCACTCAGTACAATCATTCATACGATATCGCAACTCATGCCCATTCTTTAACCTCAACTCCATCCAACATCATACACCAAGTATGATCCTGTAGTTGGACTCTAGTAGTCCAAATGATCGAACATCATGTACCACTTCAATCCTATGGAGTTCTATCAATAATAGGATTCACCTATCCTTACGTTATTAGACATCTCAATTCTTGACCGCCTATCTCATTAGCCTCCCCATGAATGATACCTGACCCGACAACACGGTCGTAATCACAATGTATCCTGACCATCGCCTCATCTCACATTAAGCCTTTCTGTTTATCAATCACTTTTAATCTTGATGGTCAATACAGTACTCATACATTCCTTCCCAGAGGTATGACCTCTGCATACTCTATCCATGGGTCACTATGGTCGATCCCAAATCATGCAGGGAAAATAAAACTCTCCCAGCCCTATGCTACCGAAGCACACCTCACCAAATCCCAAATCTCATAGTGACATATCACTATGCACACAGAAAGGGTCACATCGAACAAAAGTCACGGTTTCTCCTCTTGTAATCATTCTATTTCAGTTTCATTTCCAATAACTCTGACCTCCTTTCGGGTCAATCACCATAACTGGCCATACATTGTAGAGAACCCCTCTACAACCCTCTGTGGTATCCATCCAATCCCAAAACAACTCATGTTTTCCCATGACAGTTTCCATTGGCCAATACATCTGTTTCTCCTGGGATTCACACTAATCCCGACCGTTCGTAGTATATGTTCCACAACCTACTCTGGTCGACCAGTCCTAACACTTATTCAACCATACATTTTTCTTTCTGAGGGCATTCACTACATGTGTTCAGTACATCACCTGCCCATCTGTACATGTGAGTACACCAATCAATCATCAATCATGGTACCATACACCATCCAAATCATCTCACAAACACAACCAGTTCATTTGCCCATCCAAGGCATTACCATTGGCTAACCTTAGTCACATCAAATTCGGATATCATATTTTTCTCTTTTACTCATGACTGTTAGTCATCACCATGTTGGCCACTCTCATGAGGCCTCATAATCACCTTGCTAGCCTATCTCAATAGGCTCAATAATCACATACGTCCAACAGAACCACAAATCATTAGCTTATGATGAGGGATACTTATCACATACCGTTACCTCATTAAGTTGTTCATAATCGACATGTAAGCTCAGACCATCATCCCTTTTTCCTTTTTAATACCACTTGGTTCCCCACGAAAACACGGAGCCGAATGAACCCGTGTCTATCAAGTCCTGCGCTTGTACCTCCAGTCCTTATGACTCCATAGGTGCCACATACCAAAGTGTCCGAGAAACAACTCGTATACTTGACATGATCATCATCATAAACTCGATCTCTCATCCTGGAAAAAACCTCAGGAAACATATTCCAAAATCTGTACATCATCAACCATTACTAGGCATCCCATACTCTAATCACATATGCCACACATCTAACCAGCAAACTTTGATTACCTCACACCAACAATCCATCGATTACGAGGTTCAATATCTATCCTCGAGTCCCCCTGAAATACAATCTCTGGTAATCTTGGACTCCACATATCACTCTCTAATCGACATACACGATAGAGGTCTCATAAGTCATCAACCAACCCATCCCAAGGATTACATCCAAATCAGCCAAGTCTAAGAATACCCTAGGTCAGCCACTAGGCGAATAACGCCTGTCATCTTGGGTAACCTCACTTCGATGGGTCTACCCCCCCTTAGGTCTCACCAATTTCACCATATATGTACCAAGGTTACCATAGCATTATCATCACTTTTATCATATATATTTACCAAGATCACCACATAGTATCATCAATTCTATCACATCCGTAACTCTAGTCGGCTTACCGACTTCCATAACTTAACCAATCACAGACATCTCCGTATCCGTCCAATGTACAATATCAAAACATGGAAGAGTGGATAGCCCGGGACCTACCGAATACATACGTCACGACCACGAGTAATAGGTATCCAGGTCATCACTCCAGGGGCTACTCAGGCCTCCTACCAAATAACTGTAATCCTCGGGCATGTGGTCCCAACTGACCACGCCTCTACGATCCATCATGGGCCTACCAGCCTTTCCCTCACCTGTCACATCAACAATCAATGCAGGGCCAATCCCTGCTCCATTGCACCTCGACTGGTGCCATATCACTTTATCAATCGATATAACCATTTCTTTATGATGTGACCAGACGACTCACAATTATGAACAACAATTATCCTTAACATTTTATCACCCAATGGACCCAATTGGCGTCCCACTGCACTAGACCATCTCCTAAGTCCAATTCTCTGTGTACTACAGGTCTCTACCCGAACTTCCAATCATTAAGTGCGATTGACACGACCCATCCAAATCCAGAGGTCCAATAAAAAGGGTTAAACAATGCTAATCCATAATTTCATAATCCATTAGTATCTGGCCTTATACTAGTCCTTGGCATTCCAGGTGAACATTCCTCAATCGAGGGTCAATCATGTCAGAAACCATAGTTATGTTTCAAATTTTACGGCTCATCCTGAGCCTTGATACATTACCATGACTCATCTCGGGTCCTAACCAATCTCCTGACTCACTTTGAGTCCCATTTTCCTGTCTCGACTCCTCTCGAGTCTAATCGTGACTCATTTTGAGTCCAATCTCATAACAATCATCCATGCCATCATTGGCATACTCGGTCACCGAGCAAATTCCACTGGTAAATCACATCTGATATGACCTATAAGGCCTAAGGGATATCCCATCATCTTCTAAACTCGTTAGACACACATTTCACTTAAGGAATCCACTGAGAATTATCTCATCCCGGGTCCAATCTGCCCAATTGTGCTACCTTTCTAGCCTCTGGGCTTATTCATTCTTGGGACCCACACAAATCCGTGTTTAACAGTTAGTAGTTCTGACAGGACCGCCCCCGAAAAGGGCATCGATAACCGTGCCCGGTCCTGCTCCCGTCTGGCAAGATGACTGAAAATCCCAAGTTACCCTCAGTACTTGCCAAATCAGGGATAGCCACACGTACTTACTCATGCCTCCGCCCCTCGTACAGCCTCGAACAACGCGCCACGACCTGGAGGGTCAATAAAAACCAAAAGGTGTGAGTGGACAAAAATAAATCAGTTTAGAAAACAGTTACAAAAGACGTTTCTACCCTCCGCGTAAAAACGAATGCATGCATACAAAAATCATTTCGCAATCGGTTAAGATTTTCCACATCAGAAATACTATGTATCAAATTTCAACATAAGGAAAAACTCGTATGAACCTCAAAGTCATTTTTCCTTTCTCAACCATCGGGTCTTAGCCCGCAATCATAAACACCTGGCCTCAGCCCAAAACCACGAATCGAAACCAAATACACAACATGATCCAAAACCATCAACCATATACCGGGCCAATGCCCAACTCAACTGAAACATAAAAAATCATCAATAAATCACAAGTCAATCATTTTGCTAGGTATCAAGTGCGCCCGAGTCTTTAAACTCAAAACCATGCTCATAAACAGGCCTTCCCGGGATATCAACGAGTCTTTAAACTCAGAACATAATCAATAGGCCTCGGGGGTATCACAGTAACCGAGTCTTTAAACTCACGAGTCTTTAAACTCATTAAGGGCCTTCCCCCGTCATCAATTAACCGAGTCTTTAAACTCAAAACGTGCTCCAGCAATAGCACCCGGGTCTTTAAACCCAAAACAGTTTTCAACGGGTCTTTGAACCCCAAAAAAGTTTTCAACGGGTCTTTAAACCCCAAAACAGTTTTCAAACACAACAACGTGGGATCCATCCCAAAATCACATTTTTCACAACAGGACCCATGGTCCGAATTTCCACGTTCAAATTCCCAAACCTTACTTCACAAAACATGTTCAAATCATCATGAAACACGGGGCATGCACAATCATACCAAATCACTTTATTAAATCCTTTTTCATTCCCGAATTCGAATTCGCAATAATGATTCCGTAAGCCGGCATCCGGAAGCATCATCCCGAACCCAAACCAAGAATCCACTTTATTATTTCCGAAAACCGAAATCCCGTAAATCAAAGTTACTTTTGTGCCCCGAGCATCAAGCCCGAATTCACCTTTTTCAAATCCATTTTAATTCTTAGAAATCATTTCTTTCTCAAATCTCATTCTCAACACATCAAAACCACAACCATAATCACCAAAATCACGATCCAAGCAAAACATACTCAAAACCCATTTTTAAAATCCTCAAGATCACAATTCTCATTTTAATTCCCCGATTCAAACATCAACAGTGATCAAATCACAATAACTCGAAATCTCGTAAAACGTGCAAATCCGGAACATTCCCGAAAAACGTGTCAAAATCGTAAGTCACACTCGCAAATCATAAACAACCTTCTTAAATCATTTTACACCCATTTCATATAACTTCTTTCATTAAACCATCATTAAGCACACGAGTGACCATAGTCTCGAAATACGTGTAATTTCACATGTATAGTAAAAATACGTATAAATACGGGAATCGAATACGTATAAATACGGAAATCAAAATCAATCACAACTTATAATCATAATCATAAAATCATAGAAATAATGTATGCATGCATTAAATTTTGAAAGCAACGTCCACTCACACACCGTCCAATAGGGCGCAGTTTCGCGCCGCACGCGGTTCCGTAGTTTCCGACATTTTCCAACAACCCAAATCCTGCCCGAAAACACATCCCCAGGTCATTAAGGTGTCAAATAACAACATACTAATTTCCCATAATTTTCCGGGAATTATTCGTTAATTAAAAATGTAACCTAAACCTTCGGACCCTCGGAATAACATCGAGACGGTGTCCGAAAATTTCGATACCAACGCTAAAATGTTCGTTACATTGTGTAGGGCAAAAGTCGTCTTGAACTTACCTTGAGAAAAGGTTCCACGCGCCGTCACGCGCCAGCTACAGTAACTCCAACGGTCACCATCCTCACCCGATTCCACTGTAAAACAGGTATGCGACCCGCGACTGGACCTGATTCAATCCCTGAAAATATCCACTTAATTCCTTCAATTAAGCTCTCAGATAGCATCGAAATGATCCTAATTTAAGTTCTGTTTTACTCATTCACGTCGTCCTGGCCTAAAACCAGCTCAATCGAATACGGGTCCTAATCGGGTTCGTAGTCCCCATTCATCACACAGTCACTGCTTCCTTCAATTGATCAGTTAGGAAGCACCGTAGACTCACCCTGACGATGATTGTGAACTCAATTTCACGAGAGCTTACCTCCATGACCACGACTCCAAGCTCGCTTTTCCGACGAACAGCCGTCCACTGTTCATCACTGGAAGTGTAGCAATACTCATCGTTTTCTTCAATTTCTTCTCTCCGTAGCATCGCAGGATCCATAAGAACTTGTTTCTGAGCTCAATTTCAAGGTCTCAAGCCTCCAACCATCTGGACTCCACCACGACCCGTTCCCAGAAACTAGACTCCAGTCTGGGGTCAAAACACGACCACCTCCATTCGATTTTTGCGTGGTTGCAGTCGACACCAGCCCAGGAAGCTACAATTGATCTCTGTTTCAGCCCTCTCAACTCACAGATTAAATTTTGATTTTCCCACCATTTTCTTCGGTTTTTCCCAACTTAGTTTCTCCCTAGTTTTTCCCTCAGTTATTCCTCCCCGAACCAACTTCTCAATTCACTCTCCCTCTCTATGTTTAACCCGTCCATCACAGCAGCCCAAGGGAAACTCAGTCCCACTCTGTTCTCTGTTTCCCGCAAAGGACCCAAAACCAATTCACAAGGCACCCGTGCTCTGTTCAGTTTAACACCACCCCAGTTCATATCCCCAAATCCACTGCACTCTTGCCTGCCCGAGCACTAATCAGGCCACTCACTGCAAAAACAAACCTAGTGCTCCAATTCCAACCTCACTCGTGCACAACTCACCCTCCTGCCCATACTCTGTTTTTATTTCTAAATTGCATGCCCAGTACAGCTCTTCACCATCCCAAGCATGCTGGCCTCCCACTCAGCCCTCAATTGCCTCCGATTCCAGTCCTTGTTAGTGACAATTATCACAGGATTCCTATCCAAAACCACTAAGCAGCTTAAACAAATCATCACACTGTTCAACAACGTTCCACTCACGGCTGTTCAAAATGCAGCAGCCAAATTACCATTTTGCCCTCAGTTGAAAAATTACCACATTGCCCCTCATCTTCCGTGACCCGTAACTTGGTCCTCTGATGCCTGTTTCATGCGTGCCGCCTGTCGTTGTACTCGGAGCATCAAGACCTTCCTAACGGTCCTTGGCCCTCGGCCATCGGACCTCCCGATCAAAAAGTCAACATTTTCCCTTATTTCGTCCAAATTACGATAATGCCCCCGGACTTCCGAACGTCATAACTTTCACCCTGTTCGTCCGAAGCGGACGTGCCACCTGTTTATGAACTCATGACGTCCCGAACTACGTCACGGTCATCACTCAAAGTCCACTTGACCGCCCGAATTAAAAGTCAACGTTTTACCCACAACTAGGGGCAAAACGGTCATTTTGCCACGTTCGTCCGATTCCACCCAACTAATCACCGATTAACCCCTATTAATCATGGTTAGTTACCAATCTAATCCCGAATTCCGGGATGGGTCGTTACAAGTTCACAATGTACACTGATTGACAACTGACCCCCAATCTAGGGTCAATCTCATTTCGAGGTCTCATATACCCTCGTATACCCGTTTCTCTACCAGGTCGCGCACTAGGCTTACGTTTTGGAGGCATGACGTGGTAACAGAATCAGCAACCTAGTGCTCTGATACCAATTTGACAGGACCCTTCCCCGAAGGACATAGATAACCATGCCTGGTCCTGCTCCCGTCTGACAAGTCAACTGATGTTTCGAAATTACCCTCAGCACTTGCCAAACAAGGGATAACCGCACTTGTGCCCACTCATGCTTCTACCTTCCAATCAGCCTCGATCATTGCGCCACGACCTGGAGGGTCAATAAAACAGAAAAGGTGTGAGTGGACAAAACAAAGTTTTATAAATACATTTATCAAAATACATTCCTACCCTCCAGTTTCACAAACATGCATGCATATCATAAATCATGAGTAAAATATATCTGGGCACAAATGTTCATAAAGCACAAATCATGAACAATAAAAACCACTGGACTCATTTGAATATCCAGTCTCATATCCAATCTCCTATAGTCACGTTATCCCTGCAACGCGTGCAAATCAATAGGCTCAAGGACCGCTCAAAATTCGAGCATCCGCCGCTGTGAATACATCACCAGCCGGCAATCCAGATTGTCGTGAACACATCACCGACCGATCTCCACATAATCCAGCACATTTGATCTGAGTCGAGCCTCCCCCGGCTGCACGACAATAGACCGTGCTACGTGACCTCTCCGGGGTACACATATCCATCCCGGAGGCGAGCGTTATCTCCAGGGGTCATTCCGGGGAAACACATTCCCAACCGGAAATCATTATATCCAAACATCAATCATGCCAAATCATTTCAAATCATATCATAAAGAATTTAAAACATACATGCATGCATTCAGGGTAGAAAACAAAAGTCCACTCACACACCATCCATATCGCTCGCTTTTCGAGCTGCACGTTTTTTCGTAAATTCCGGATGTCACCATTCCTGTCCAAAATCATTATCGAGGGTTACTAACATCTCAATATACTTCCCATAATTTTCCCCAATTTTTCTGGGATTTAAATACGTATTTTAAACGTAACATAAACTTTCGGACCCTCGAAATAAGATCGAAACGGTGTCCAATTTCCTCGAAACCAGTGCCAAAATGTTCGTTACGTTAACTAGGATAAAAGTCATGTTGACCTTACCTCGAAATTCGGTCTCACGCACCCCCACGCGCTGCCGCTGTGAGTGGCTGCGCGTGGAAGCCACTCGCCATAAACAGTGCAGCTATAGTGTTCTTCCTTGCCCGATTCCTGCAATTCGAACCCGTTTAGCCCGCGTGTTGACCCGGTTCAATCCCTAACAATTTCCACTTAAATTACTCAATTGGTCAATCACATAGCATCGTAATAGATCTAATTTAGGTTATGTAAATCCAATTACGTTCGAACTTACCTCAATCCCTTCGATTTGGACTCGAAGTCGAAGAACGTAATCGTGTTGTTCATCGATTGATCCTGTCAATTCTCAGTGATTCCTTCAAATTGACTCATTCAGAAGCTTCGCAAGGTTCCTTAAACTATGTTTTCAATCTCAATTTCAAGCTCTAATCCCTCTAACCATTCCAACTCAACTGGGATTTCCATTACTGAACTCAAGTATCGTCTAGGCTCATTTCTTCACTATTTTCTTCACTGTCAATCCCATTCGATTCGTCTAAGGTCCAATAAGCTCACCCAAACATTTATTTCTACCAATTTATCACATAAATCCAAATTTGAAATCAAGCTTCGAATCAAAGATTCCGAGTGGGAGTTTCGGGTTTGTTTCCACGGTTTCAAATTCTCATCCCTCTCTCTTTCTCTGTTCTTACTTTCAGATTTTCCCTTTTTCATTCCTCTCACAGATCGATCAAACAGAGAGATGGAGGTATGTTATTTGAGAGTATCCTCTGTTTTTTCTTCACAATTGTACACACACATTGTTCTCAGTGTTAACCTTTCACACCGCCAAAGTACACTTTCGATTTAATCCTTATCAGCTAATTGCCACCAATCCATAAGCTACCAGTGACAGATGTCACTCAAGTGCAGGTGTGACTCGCCCAAATAGCTGAGAAATCCATTACTCCAAAATTTTACCATTTTACCCTTCTTTTGTTAAATTACCAAATTGCCCTTAACATCCCGAGGTTCATAACTTTTCCCTCCGAACCCTGATTGACGCATGTCGCCTGTCTACGGATTCAGCATCTCGAGACCTACCCAACGGTACTTACGGAAAGTCCAAACACGATCCCGATCAAAAATTTAATAAATGGCCCCTTTTTAACCAATTTACCAAATTACCCTTAAACTTTCGAACATCATAACTTTCTCCACGAATGTCAGAATCGGACGTGCCACCTGTCTATGAACTCGTGACGTCCTGAACTACGTCACAATCAACGTTCAAAATCCATTTGACCGCTCGAAACAAAAGTCAACCGTTCACCCAATTTCTTTTTTCAAATTTCTGGGGCGTTATAAACCATGTAAATCCAGTGTCATCAGAGGAAACTCGACACAACTAACTCTCTCCAAGCTCAGTAAGCTGACTGGGGTCATCGCAATGCGACTCTGATATCCCTAATGACCAACTTGTCGTATCGTCCCGACTTCCAAGCCGTATCTCACTAGGATTGTTTGTTGTCCGAGTACAAGTCTCCTGTGTCCAAAAGTCACTCCGAACTCAAAGGATAACCGCAATCTCATCCGGTCCTCTCGGGATCCCCTCTGTCCCGCTCATCGATCACTGTAACTCACACGTCTGCCATTCAGAGGCTCGGAGCTAGAGACAACCCTCGTCTAAGCTCTCTGGAAAAACATCTCCCTGGAAAAACATCCTCTAGACGCACTCAACGTCAATAAGAACCATCCGATAACAACTGGATTCCAACCGGCTCATCTCTACCTGAGATGTCACATCGTCACTCGAGTCTTACTCCTAATACCCGACACAAACCGGTGAATCCTCACTATCTTAATCGTTGCTGCACTCAGTGTGAACCAAATCTAAACCAAAATCTCTGCTCGTATCGAGGTACCATCCAATCTTTTGCTCACTTGAACCCCCTCTCGAGGTACGAGGGATAGCCATAGAAACGTTCCTCAAACGTCACCCAACTCTCGATAGTCTCATCCACGTCCGTCGGTAGCATTGTCTGCCATGAACCTTGTGCAGACCAATCCAAGAAGCTCATTGCTATCGAGATCATGCACAAATACGGGTAACCTATCGCCCGTACAATCCACTCAAAAAATTTAGGTCGACTGATCGGTCCACCCTGGGATCCGATCCACAAGTACCACTCTCCCAGGAACTTGTGAAACCGACCTCAAACTAGGGTCATCACTAACCCCAGCTACTAGCCCCAGTTTCTAGCCTTGGTTGCTCCTATTAGCACATCCATCCTAACCAATCATCGGTCACGACTCTGAAAATTCGTCATACTAGGATAACTGGTATCCAATCAACCAGTAACTATTATTCGAGGGATGTGCCATACTCCTATCTGACACCACTTTCCAGACCAGAGATAAAACGGTAACCTACTCAGGGTTTCCAGAGTGCGTAATGATTTCCAGAGTACGCAACGACATTTGATGTCTCGGTCTCTACTACAGCCCGCATCCACGATCAACCTGAAAGGTATCAAAAACCATGAAAGCTGTGATTGGACAAAAATAAACAGTTTTAAAATGAATTTTTGAAATAAACATTTATACCATTCACTTACAAACATGCATGCATCAGAAAACAAGTATCTCAAATACTTTCTTAAATGAAAATCATATTGCTTTTCAAATCAATACAGAGTGAAAACATTTGTCAATCAAAGCCATTTCCTCAGTAAGGTCTCAGCCCAAAACCAAATCACGTAGGGTCTCCGCGCAAATCCAAAACACGTAGGGTCTCAACCTAAATCAAATCATGTAGAGACTCAGTCCAAATCCAAATCTCATAAAACATCTCAATAGCGCCTCTAACCAAAACATCGACTCACATCCGAAGTCGTATGAAAAAATGATCAACCAATCCTCTTTATCCAATATCTAGCAAATCATCTCAATAATCACGATATCAACGCAACGCGTGCGACTCGGGATTACACGACCGAGTATACACCCAGGACCTACGACGTCTGTGTGAAAACTCAGGATCGAAGCCCCTAGGTCGACATCTGAGCGATGAAATTGACAAGCACGGAACCCCTGGCTTGACATTTGAGAAATGTCCATATCTAACACTCATGAGCCTGAGCCTCCTATAATACCTGATCTTGGAAGCAAGAACGGTGAGCAAGACCCGTGAGCTTGAGAAGCAAGAATGGTGAGCAAGACCCTTGAGCTTGAAAAGGCAAGATCGGTGAACAATCCCACATCGCTCGAGAAGGGAAAGGTGAAGTGCCTTATATGTGTGGGCACGTATCTATATAACACAAGGATTTTGGGAGCTCACTAGCTTTGGATTCCTTGGTAACTCCAAAATTAAGTGAGTTGAGGCTGGTGCAATCCCAGGATGGGAGACCTACTAGGAAGTTGCACGTGAGCTCCCGAAAACAAAACCATAAGGGCTGGGCCCAAAACGGAAAATATTGTGCAAGATGGGTCAAGTCGTGACAGAATGGTATCAGAGCTGGACCCCGACTGGAAGTGTGCCAACGAGGATGCTGGGCCCAAAGAGGGTGGATTGTAATACCCGGTCTTGGAAGCAAGAACGGTGAGCAAGACCTGTGAACTTGAGAAGCAAGAACGGTGAGCAAGACCCGTGAGCATGGAAAGGAAAGATCGGTGAACAATCCCACATCGCTCAGGGAGGGAAAGGTAAAGTGTCATATATGTGTGGGCACGTATCTTTCTAACACAAAGCCTTTTGGGAGCTCACTAGCTTTGGATTCCATGGGAACTCCAAAGTCAAGCGAGTTGAGGCTGGTGCAATCCCAGAATGGGTGACCTACTGGGAAGTTGCATGTGAGCTCCCGAAAACAAAACCGTGAGAGCTAGGCCCAAAACGGACAATATTGTGCTAGATGGGTCGGGTCGTGACACCTCCCCTCGGAGCTACTCACCTTCAGGCAGTGTAATCGTGACCTCTCCAAGATCTACGACGTTTGGAGGCTACCGTTCCAGGATCTATGACGTCTGACAAGAACAATCACATCATAGAGGATGGTATTGTGGAAAACATTTCACAAATCTCAAAATCATCTCAAAATATCTCAATGGGGACTACGCCTGAAATATAGTTTCAACAAATCACTTTCTAGAAAACCATCATAAAAATTAGTGTTTAGAAACATTTCACAAATTCAAGATTCATCGAATCATATCAAATCAATCTCGTAAATCCACAACAGGGTCATAAGCCCAAAATCTTATATCACAAATCATAACTGGGTCACAAGCCCGAAATATCATTTCCAAATTCAAAAATCATTTCACTTTTCCAAATCACCTCGGACTCTAATCCAAGTCAAAGTCAATAATCAACTGGATCTCATGCCCAAAATAGCATTTCATGCATCTCCGTGAAATCATTCAAATCATATGCAACAAGTGCATCTAAAACCATGTTCATAAAACATATAAAACAGTTATGCATGCATTATATTTATAAAGTAATTGTCCAGTCAAAGATCGTCCATGCTACCCACCTACAATCCGCGTCGTACGCCACTCTCAGGCTAATCCAACATCTCTGGGACGTCCGGGCCTGTCCAAATCATACCCAAAGGTTACTACCAATCTATACAAGTCTAAACCATAAACCCTCAAAACTCCTAGAATAGTAAATGTGTCCCGAAGACGCTTCTTCTCAAGACTAAAAACCTCCAAATGACCTATCAAACGATCTCTGGCCGATCTGAAACCACCACTATTAGATTCAGATCATCGAAACCTTTTAAACAAGACCAGATTGACCTCAAAATTCGTGTCCACATGCCGATCAAAGTCTGGTCAACAACGATCAACACCGACGTTAGCTATTTACGTCACTTGATGAAGTCAGCCTAACAAATCTGACATCTGATAGCTTTGACAACATGACACGTGTCACTCCCTGATTAGTGCCACGTGTCACTGACAGGTCTTATACCCCTCTGACACACTGCCACGTGGCACCACCCTACTGGTCCACATGGTCTGACATTGCTAACAAGGATAAGTCACGTCAGTTGCCACATCATCTGACACGTCCTGCCACGTGGCACCATCTCATTGGTCCACGTGGTTTGACAATGATAATGTGGCCCTGCCACGGGCCACATCAGCTGCCATGTAAGCCTGACACCCTCTAGCAGATCACCATATGGCACTACTTGGTTGGCCACGTGGCCTAACAAGATGACGTGTCTTACCACGTCATCATCATCAAGCGCTGGTCGGGTCGACCCATTTGATTGTGACGAGTCATTTTGACTCGCGACCCAACCCGATCGTAACTTCGTCGTCCTACCACGAAAAACAACCATTTGTCTTCCATTGCACTCGTATCTCTCCCAGAAACAAACCTATAACCTCAAAAACATGAAACATGAGTTGGGATTATCTGATCGAAATTGATCTTCCATGGCCAGACTTTGAACCACCAACTAAACCTGCCCAGTCATCATTTTCCGTCCGTTTTGATCCTTACAGGCTCATATGAGCTCGAAAAAGACAACCCTGGCATCATAACCAACCCCAAACGTCCAAAACCAAATTCCAAAATCAAATGGGTTTCAGGTTTACTTGTTTTCACGGGTTTCTCAAGCCACCACCGTCATCTCAGCCTCTCTGTCTCACCCTTAACCTTTCTCAAGCAGCCACAAATGATGAGGGAAGGAAGAAAATGGTTGGGTGGGGGTTCAGGTAGGATGAAGAAGATAAGGAAAATGAGAGATGATGAGATGTATGAATTAATTAAAAGGGGCCATAGGGTGGGTGACAAGTGTCACTCATCCTATGGTCCCAAAACAGATATTTTGGGTCCCATTTAAAACACCAAAAGTCAACTGTCTCGATTTTTGTGCAATTATGAATAGTATAGAAAACTATCATTGACCCGTAATTTTCCGGTACTATGTCCAATTTTGACGTGTCATCAGTCTACTGACTTGTTTCGCCTCGATCTATGTAATGGACTTCGATCTACGTGCCAATGACCTCCTAGGTCAAAAGTCAACATATTCACCCCTCTAAGGGAAAATTGTCATTTTACCTCGACCGTTCAATAATCCTTGATTAATTCCCGATTAATCTTTAATTAATCCCGTAGATTTGGGACGGGTCGTTACACTAACTCCCGTTCTCTAAAGTTTTAGAAGGAGTGGTAGATATACTGTCTGCATATAAGCCATAGAACCCATAACTTTCTACTCAAGGTATCACCCACCACATTGGCTTCCCTTAGATAATACTCGATAGTATAATCATAGTCCTTAATCAGTTCCAACCACCTCTGTTTTCTCACATTTGGGTCTTTTTAGGTGAAGAAATACTTCAACTCTTGTGATCCTTAAAAATCTTGCACCTCTCTCCATATAGGTAATACCTCCAAATCTTTACATGAGCACCGCTTCTGCCGTCTTCTTGCCATGTGTGGGAAAATTCAACTCATGAGATTTCAGTTGTCTGAATGCATAACCAATAATCTTTCCATGATGCATCAATACGCATCCTAAACCATGTACAATAACTACTAGAGAATCTAAAGTTGGTACTACCTCTCTTTGGGGCCCTCTAACTCGAAGTTCCAGTGTACAAGCGTTCATGACGTTGACCCGAGCTCACATCCTACTGCCACACTAGCAAGCTTGCCTCAACTCTGATGGCAGCATCTGACGGCTTTCTAAGGGTGGCAAAGGATCCTACAGTCACAGCGGTCCTAATTTCATTTAGTAGGACCTCAAATTGTCAACACTTGTATACCTCAAAAATTGGAATTATCGGGCCCACAACAATATCTCAGGTTCCTCCATGAACTCACATTCGATATTTAGAATGTTACCAACATTTCCACCTTCCAACTCCTTCCCTAGCCTTAATTCCCAATTTTGATTCCTTTCGAGTCATAGTCTAATATTCTGACTCATGTCCGAGTCCTAAATTGTTACTCTGTAATCCATGCCACCACCGGCATTTCTGATCACCAACCAAAATAATCCTAACTGAGGAACCCACTCATCTATCTCATCCGGGTCCAACTCGCTCGTAAACACTACAACCTTAGCCTTCTGGGCTTGCTCACTATCTGGACCCACAGAAATCCTCCTATACTGGAGCATAACATTTACTATCCGACCCAATAATCCAACGTCCATTCCAACCCTAAATATATCTTGGGCTCGTATACTCGTCTTTTTACTAGGTAGTACACAGGCTCGCATCTCAGAGGCATGGCATTAAAAAGAGCAATTTAGTACCAACCTTGCTCTGATACACAGTTGAAAGGATTAGCTCCTAAAACACTTTGATAATTGCGCCCAGTCCTGCTCCTGTCTAACAAGCGATCCCAAATACCAAAATTTCCCTTAATACTTGTTAGACAACGAATACTTGTACTTCTTTACTGCTCATGTATCCGCCCCTTGATTAGCTCCAATTTTCGTGCAACGAGTTCGGAGGGTCATCAAAACCACGAAAAAATGTGAGTAGACAAAATTAAGCATTTAAAGACATAGTTCGAAAAGCATAAGTCTTTTACCCTCAATTTTCCAAAAACTATGCATGCATAAATAAAACTATCGAATCTAAATTAAAAAATGGTAAACGGTAAATCTCGAAAAACGAGTAAATATTCGTAAATCAATTCATATCAGTAAATTAAATCAATACGAAAATATATCAAGACACAACATCAATAATCACACATAACCAACCAGTACCAGTAAATCAACTGACAACCAATTCTCGATACTCGAATAGTAGTCACTATATCATATTTGCACTATCAGTAGGCAAACCACTTGGGAGAACAGAGCTGGGCTCTGGACGTCAGATTGAAGACTTAGGAAAACATAGTCGAGCTCTGGATATACCAGTCACCAGTCTCAGGAAAACAGAGCCCTGCTTCGGACATCTGAGAACTAATTCAATCTCCAGCCTTAGGGAAACATAGTCGTGCTCTGGATGTCTAAGCATTGACCATATCCGAGGATGGCTGTCTGTGAAAAAATAGTCCATATACCAAGACAATTCATTCAACACAAATCATTTACTCAAACCCAGTCAAACATTTCAAAACTCAGGCCTAAGCCCAAACACATTTACACAAAATACAGTAGAAATCCTTATCCAATAAATAATCGACAAATTTCGAAAATAATGAAACAATAATTTAGAAAATCATTTTCAACTCATTGCCACATAAATCATGCAATAACTTGATTCATATTCCAAATTAGAAATCTGAATTTCAAACCGGGCTTAAACTCAAACACCGTAAAATAATCGTGTGCATGACTAATAAGGAAATCCAAGAAATCACCAAATAATTATATCAAATCATTGGACACACCGTCCTCGTAGTTGAACTCTAAGTTGTACTCCCTTCCATAAATTTCGGGAATGTTACCGCATGTCCAAAAATCACTACTAAAGGTCACTAATGTCCCAAATAATTTTATATTTAAATCCTTTAATTTTTCGGGATTAAAAAAAATTTAAAACCTAAACATAACACTTCGGACATTCAGAATTATATCGAAATAATGTCCAATTGACTCGAAACCTGTGCCAATAGGTTCGTAACATCGAGAACATGAAAAATCGTGTTGATCGCACTTCGAGGTGGGGTGGCACGCTCCCCCACATGTCACCTCCAGCCTCTGCGCATGGTGCCCACACGCTTGTACATGTTGTCTTCAACCTTGGAACTGAGTCAACCCAATTTCTGCAACTTGGGTGCCCAACCTGCTAACATGAACATTTCAGACATAACATATAATGAATCTGGACCAATCTGGAAGGGAAATTTATTAAAAACCTTGGATACATCGAGAAGAAGACATAGAAAAGAACATCACATGCAATTTTACCCGCTTGTCTCATAATCATTTGATTAAAACAATGGCTCTTGGGTCACAAATGGAACCCATTCAAACTGTCGACTAATAGCAATTTTTACTAGTGTCATGCCTACTTCGAAGGCAGCTAAAAACCTACTTTATGGTCAATCAATTTAGGGCAAGATCGTGGCATCAAGGCTTTATGCCCACAGTTTTCAATCCATTCACACTAGTCACTACACCGCTTATCTACAAAGAAATGTCCCACTGAGCCCGCTCTTTCGAATATAAGACGACCCCCGGTCAAAAAGCACCAAATGACGACCTCGGACCCGTTGCGTCATTTTTTGGCAAAAGAGGATTAATTCGAGCCCTTTCACTTGTTTTTTTTTTTTTGAACAGTTGATTGAGGGTCGCTAGAATTAGATAGAGATTGATTTCAGTTGACGTCTTGCACATAATGCCCAAGTGTTCTTATATCCATCAAGTATCAATATCAATTTTTATAAAAGTAACATTCGAATCTCTTATCAATAAGCTGTAGTTTTTAGTTTTTATTTCCACGTATTCTTCCTTTCCTTTTCTTTATTTCTAGGTCGTATTTTCTCTATTTCCACTTTTTCAGAAATTAGAACACTTGTTATAAATAATATATCCTTTTGAGGTCGATCGAAAGTTCAGTCAAACTTGCCGTCGACACACAGGTGTACGTAATTCAAACATAACATTTGTTGGCAATTCCTTGTGACCTATATATAATATTTTACGGATGCCTTAGAATTCACCGGCCACCAACGTTAGCTGAAAAGCAAAAACTCATGCAATCTGAACTGTTTATGCACACAACCAAAATGACAACCGGTCGCAAAACAAGAGAGAAGCAACTATTTATACGCTGGAATTGTGGAAAATATCCGTCGCTGTACTGATGGCTCATCATCTAGCTAGGGTTACAAAATTTAAATCATATTAATTAGAAATTTCCGCCTCCAGAACCTCAAATCAACGCCCTTGTTTCTTCTGGAAAAAAACGTCCTTGTTTCCCTTCATTTATTTCCATCTGTGTATGCGGCTTCTAGCCACACCTGGAATTAACTTGAGATAAAGACTGAAAATTTTGTTTTACTTGGACGTATACATTGTCACCTAGTAATTATCAATTTCCCTTAATTATAAATTACTTGTATACTCTATTGCTAATTTTACCATTGAACGTTTCGTTCAAACCAATTTCCCTCCTAAATATTATTAGGAGTACGTCAATTTGGTTCTTGTCATCATATAATCTCACATTTGATTCAGTATATATTTAGTAAAAAAATGTAACATATTGGTTTGTAAAATATGATTTGTTATAAGTAATTATATATATATATATATATTAATACGTTTCCTTACTATAATGTGACAAATTTATCAAAGATGTCATGATAATGACCCTTTGAATTTCTTAAAGATGCTATTTGATTCCCCCGTGGCAGCATCTATCCTTTCCTTTTCAATTTGTCTTGTTAACTTAATTTGTAATAATCGCAGAGGTAATATATTTTGATCCAAAACCTTCATATATAGACACTGATATTTGGTCATCTTTCATAACGCAGTCAAAACCTAAAGCTAAAGATAGATCGAGCTAGCTAGTGCTAGTGCTACTGTGCTCCGAGACCATGGCCAAGAGATCATCAATATCATTTTCTCTTTGCTTCATTCTAGTTCTGGGGATCATGCTTGGTTTGCATGAATGCTCGCAGCCAACTCATGTGCCTGGAATTTTTATATTTGGTGACTCCACAGTCGATGTTGGAACCAACCATTTCATCCCTCCGAGTGAGTGCAAAGCAAGGGCTGATTTCCTTCATAATGGGATTGATTTTCCTCACTCTATTCCCACCGGCAGATTTAGCAACGGCTTTAACATCGTCGATTACCTTGGTATATATGCGTTATCTTGTCAGACTAGAACATTCCCCTTCTATTGCCTTTTCACTGTCACATAATAATACAAATTAAATATTGACATATAGATACGCTATTAGATCATATTATGTTGTTATTACATGGTCTAACTTCTCGATGTATATAGTACTTATGTGTGCTAACTATATAAGGCGCTAATAATTTATATATATAATGAAGTTGGAGATTATACATATCGAATGTTGACCTTAAATTTTATCATATTTAAAATTACGACTTCTCATATACTATATGTTAATGAATAGTATGCACTAGTAAGGGTGTTACACCTATATTTGCTTCTCTCTTTTTTTTTTTTAAGTTTATTTTGTGGTTTGGAATAATATATTTTGTAAATTTTGTTTGTTTCTCATTAATATTAATCGATATTTATTTTTTCTGTTAATTAGCCAATCTAATACTAGGTACCAATATGAGCCCGCCACCTTTTCTCTCGCTTGTACGCAAGAATCGGCAAATTCCCAATACCACAGTCAATTTGCTAATTAGGGGAGTCAACTTCGCCTCCGGTGGATCAGGACTTCTTGATGAAACTGGAAGCAGGAAGTGGGTAGGTTTAATCACCCCTACCTCTTCCGTGTATATATTCTATAACATTATGTACAGTTATATTATAATAGCACAAAATAAAAACATCATGACATTAACATATATTCGAAATATATTTAAATATTAATTTCTTCTATAATATATACCGTTCACGTACACAGGGCAAGGTGATTCCCTTTGGACAACAGGTGGGGCAATTTGGAATTGTACGCAACATTATCTCAGACGTACTGGGCGAGGGTGCTGTGGCTAATATATCAAAGTCTCTCTTCCTCGTCAGCGCTGGAAGCAATGACATCTTTGAATATTTTGCTTACAAAAAAAATGCTTCTGCCCAAGAATTCATCACCACTATCATGTCCACTTACGGAAGTCGCTTAAGGGTACGTCTCACTCTTATTAATTGACATCATTTGCCGACAACATTACTGAATGTTGGTTAATTGCAGAATCTGTTTGATGTCGGAGCCAGAAAATTTGGGATTATTAGTGTCGCACCAATTGGGTGTGTCCCTGTCCAGCGTAATGGGACTCAAAATGGAGGCTGCTTTGAGCCCATGAATGAAGTCGCCCAAATGTTCTATAAGGCACTGCAAGGCATCTTGCTCAAGTTAAGCTCAGAATGCGAAGGCATGGTGTATTCACTTGCAGATGCTTATAACATGACCACACTTATCATCCAGAAACCTCAACAATTTGGTAATTATAAAGAAAATTTAAAATACCAACCGTGTGAATCCGTAATTAAGAGTAATTTTGTTCAGTGTGATTGCGTGTTATATATATTATGTTTTTTTTTTGGTAGGGTTTAAGGAGGTGACAAAAGCTTGCTGTGGAAGAGGAGGAAAGTTCAATGCAGATTTGGCATGTACCCCAACTGCGGAATTGTGTGGAGATCGAAATGGCTACTTGTTTTGGGACCAATACCATCCAACACAAAACGCATCTTATCTTGCAGCTCTAGCTGTCTATGGTGGACCTCAGTTTGTGGTGCCTATGAGTTTTGGTCAACTCGCCGGACTTGCATGAATCGCATAAATTAAAGCCTCCTCTCTCTAATATAGATGTATTAATTGGTTAATACTTAAATCATGCATCCAATAAATTATCAATCAATACTTCTATTACAAATGCTCGATATATATGCATACTACCAAGGTTTCAACGACTCACATTAGTCTTATGAATAATTAATACTTAAATCATGCACCCAATAAATTATTAATCAATAAATTATTTATTGGAATCAAATCCCAGTATTCTAAATCACATCCAATCTCTTTATTTAGTTGTTGGACCGAAAATCATGAATTACCAATGTCCAAGGTATTGAATTACCAATGATATGACGTTACATGGGGACTAACATACCTTCTTTTTATAATTGTATTAGGTTCAATCACATAATCAACATTTATTAAATACTGAATTTTATATAATATGTCCTTGTTATTAAATACTGAATTTTATATAATATATCCTCGCTATAAAATTATACAAACCACATTTCACGTATAAATAAAATATAATACTACTCTACATTAACACTGTTGATTGTTAACAAAACACAAGAAAGATTAGAAATCAGAATCTTTTTAGTACTCAAGAATAACTCGATGAGTGTATTAAATAATTAATACTTAAATCATGCACCCAATAAATTATTAATCAATACTTTTATTATAAATACGCGATATGCATAGTAGATAGTACCAATGTTTCAACGACTCACATTAGTCTTATGAAATTGTATATGTACCCTAATACAATACTGTTTACACCCGAAATAATTGCCCTAGGCTCAAGTTAATGGCTCACAGAAATTAAAGGCCCAAAACCGACAGAAGCCCAGCCTAAGCGGGGATTGAGCGTAAAGAAAAAGCAAGTTCGGGCGGCGCTCACACAAACGAAGAAAATTGAGGCATGTAGAGTATTTCAATGGAGAGAAAAGACAAAATGGGACCCGCATGAGATCCAACTTGGCAAGCTGAGAACTTTTTATCCTATAAAAGGAGAGCGACCCAACTTCTCAAAGGGCATTCAGTCAACCAATCAAACTCAGCAAATTGATCTCCATCAATTTTTAAACCTATGAACACCTTTAACCAATGTTTCATGGTTTAAAACCGCTGGCCCTTGTAGAAAAAAACTATTTCTTTCGACCTAGAAAATCAAGATGTAGCTTCTCTTCTCACCCATTCGAGGCATTTATGCAACCACCTATTCGTCTTTCTGACCAGCATTGCCCATAATGGTTGGCTACATTCAACTGCACAAGCCCTATTTCTAACCAGCAAGGGTCACAAGGGTTGCCCTCATTCTGATTGACCAATTCATGGGATTTCGGCTGAGTTTCAGGGAAGATTGACCTTCTTTCCAACTATTCAATGTCATAAGGGTTGATATTATCGACTATCGGCTCACGGAAAGTCATTCCGACTATTGGCTCACAAATAGTTTGCGGCTACCACTCTACAGAAAGTCATCTCGACTACCACACGCACGAAAAAATCATTCCGGCTGCCAACTCATGGCATGATCAGTGAGGGATTCGAACCTCCTTTTCGACGTTCTAGCGTTGCATTTGAATTCTCTGTCATCTCATGGCATGATTTCTGACTGATATTCATTTCAGTTGTTATTCAGTTCCAGTACTTTTACATTCTCGTATTCGTACTCTCATTTCCATTTCTGCTCAAACCAGATTTTCTCACGAAATGATTGGTAATTAGAAGATACCAGCCAAACGTGGTTCGCAGCTCACCAAGTTGGGATACCATCTTTGTGCGTTGGTCCGAATACCTCGATCTCAACTTGAGAGAACTTGGGACCACCGTCCACTTAACTACTAAAATAACAACATCGTTGGCATGAATATCATGGTGAAATAAACTTCTGATTTTGGGCATCACTGGAAAAAAAAAAATTTTAAGTCCTCGAAAGAGGCATAAAAACGAATAGCGCATGAGAAGTTCTGTCTGCTTGCCTCACAATCACATTGATCAGAAGAAAAGGTGCTTGTGCCGAAAACGAAACCCATTACACTGACTAGTAGCAGTCTTTTACTAGTGGCATGCCTGCACTTGAGTGGAAGGACCCATTTGTTTCCTGGTCCGCCCATCTAGGGATCGACCGTAGCTCAAGGCCTATTATACTCAAGCTAATCCAGCACTTCTACGCCATTCACCTCAAGAAGAGATCCCCATGAGTGGTCAGCCTCTCTCTATCTCTCTACAGACTAGGTTTCACGCTGAGGCCCAGCGATGGTTACCTCGGGATGCTCAACTCGAAAAATGAGAAAAACATTTTGGACAAGAACAAACAATACGATTCGGCTCGCTGCAAATTGACCCAATATTGACCTAAATCACTGCATTGACCAGACTAGAGATCGTTCAGATAAGAAACGATCATGTCGATTTTATTGGGATGGTTTCCGATAAGAAAACTGATTTCATTCCTAAACGATCGATTCAACTACGAACCCACAACTCCTTCCCAGCCCACTCCTTCCAAATGTAGTACTTCTTCTACTAAGCCTATTCCTTCCAACTCTCTAACTTGAGAGAGTACCACAAGTATAGTCTGTCATGTGTAAGATTTTGTTACAAAAACATAAAAATTCCTTATTAATAGGAATATAAATATTATATATATATATATTATATTTAAGATAATACTTGTATCTTATCGTAGTGGAATATACTCGTATCACTCTACTATCATTTCGATTTATCGAGTTATTTTTGTACGCATTCATAACAGAAATCGTCTATTATCTAAATTATTGGCTAAAATGAAAATTTTATACAATTATATTTGTTTTATATTCTGTGGAACCCAAAATCATCCGAAAATTGTGGAGCTGTCACGTGACCCATAATTTCCAAAATGACCAAACTTCCCCTAGCAATAATGCTAATCACTTAAAAACGGGTCACATTAAATGATCTATTTACCAGCTAAATACGTTATTTAATCGGGTTAAAATCTTCGTAATATTAATATTCTTCCCGAGAGTTAATTATCATTACTCTTAGTAACAGACAATTAATATTAGTATTAAAATATAATAATTGCCATTATTATCATGATGAGTCATTATTATAATTATTAAATAATATATTTTATTAAGAATATATTATTTATTAATTACAAATTCAACCAACCAATCAGAACGCTCCGAGGCTCCCAAGATTTTCCTATAAATAACTGAGCATATTTCATTTCCAGGGTACGTCGATTCTTCGCTTTGAAGTATATCTTTTTCCTCTCTCAAAGCTGACTAATCAGAGTGTTCTTGGTCGAACAACCCCCAGCGTAATCGATCGAGATAACGATAGCTAATTGTTTTCTATTTTCAGGAATTGTGAGGACTTTTCGCGACGGGTTTGATTTTTGATTCAGCAATTGGTGCTTTCATTGAGAGCAATTAAGGAATACTCAGAAGAAGCTCTCCCGGTTGTTCATCGTTTTTCAACGGCGTTCATCGTTCTTCAAGTTTTTGTTCATCGTTCATCTTTCTTTGTTCGTCGTTCATCGACATTGTTCGAATATTTTGAACGTTGTTCAAATCATCCATCAGCAATTTTCCCGTTCAAGATTCTTTGATTCGGCATGGCTAGGGTTCGTCGATCAGTTCGATCAGCTGGAGAAGGTGTTTCTGCGTCAACTGTTCAGATGAGGAATGAGGATCGCATAGAGACTCCGGAGGAGCGGCCAACTCGACCCCTGCGTGTGTCCATAGAAGCACCTATGGAGGCATACAGAGGGAGGCCAACCTTCAGCTTCATAACATTCCCCTCTCCAGCTCACCAAGTGCCCGCGCTAGGGGAAGGAACTTCGGTTTTGCAACAAATAGGCGGGAGGTTGATAGGAGGTGCATCACGGCAAAATCAATCCACAACAAACATGGATCTAAGGGACTTTCTGGATGGGCGTTACGACATCTTAGGGAGAAGTCACCACTAACCTCCTTAGGACAACTTGGCGCAACAAGTAGAAAGGTTGAGTAGCCAAGTTCAACTTCAGTCAGAACTCTTGCAGTGACTCTTGACAGAAAGAACAGTCCAAGAAACAAACAGAAATTCCACGTCACGTGGAAAACAAGATAATGCTCCAAGGCGACCTGGAAAAGAACCGGTTCGCTGCCGAACGATGTCACAAGACACTTCACTAAGCGACTCCGGTAAAGAAAGTCACACTCACTGAGCAAAGAGCCCACAATTCCCAAGGCCATCAGTACATGAGCGGTTAGGAAGTAGGATCGGGGACACTTCACGGGTGGAGCGCTCACATGGGAGCAGGGGGCAACCTCTGGCTCTACATAAAGCTCTAAGGCGATCTGCCCATGGAAGTGAGAGGGAGGATGAAGCCTACTCCCCTGCGCGATCCCAGAGGTCAAGGGGAGAGGCTCAAGGAGGTTCTCGGCGATTAGCACAAAATGATTCACCCCCTCAGCAAGGTGTGCTGCGGGCTAATGATGTTCAAAAGATGTTGGACAAGCACCTTCGTGTTCAACGAGATGGTGATCTAGAGGACGATCTACGTCGCCAGATACAGCTATCCACGCCTTTTATAAGAGATATTGAAGATAAGCCATTCCCTCAAAGATTTGCAATGCCAAACTTGACTCCATTCAAATGAGCTTCCTACCCGGTAAAACACATAGATTACTACCGGGGAGTGATGGTCCCCAACAAACATAACGATGCACTCATGTGCAAAGTTTTTCAAGCCTCTCTTCAAGGCCAAACCATAACTTGGTTCAATCATCTCACCCGGAGGTCGATTGCGTCTTTTGAAGAGTTGGCTCTTGCATTTATGAAGGAGTACGCACAGTTTTGGATGGTCGAGGTGAAGGATGACCATCTGTCCAAAAGAGAGCAAAAGAGACTCTGTGACAGTACATTCAGAGATTTTGCGAAGAGAAGTCTCTCATTTTCGGCTGTAGCGACCTTGTAGCAGCAATGACGTTTAAACAGGGTCTTCCCCGGGACAGCCAGCTCTACAGAGACATCGTCATGAGCAATGCACGAAGTCTCACCAAGAGGCTCTTACTAGCAGAGTGACATGCAAGCTGGGAGGATGAGAAGAACACTACCCATACACAGGACCATGCTGGGGCTAGTGTGAAGACCTCCAATAAGGATGAAACTTAGGGAAAGTTTGCAACTGGAAAGTCCAACAAGCGCAAAGTGGGTCAACTCGCCCAAACGCCAGCTATGGGAAAGCCTAATTTGTAGCTATCTTTGCTAGTCCATCAGATCCACAATGAAATAAAAGACAAACTATGGTTCAAGAAGCCGGAACCAGTTAAAGGTGATCAGGAGAAGGCCGATAAAACGAAGTGGTGTGCCTACCACAAGTGCTATGGACATAACATCGGAAAATACATATCCTTCAAGAGATATCTCCGAAATCTCATCAAAGAAGGGCATTGTACCGAGTACGTCAAAGGGAAGACCACAGATCGACCAACTGACAAAGGACCGAAGGAACCTACAGTAAAGATGATTTGTATCAACACTATCATAGAAGAATCGGAGTTGTTAGGAACCACCTCCAAGCAAAAGAAAAGAAAGATCTGAGATGCACTGGCTGTCTCTCAAGTCTCCCATGTTACCACCCGGGGTGGCCAACGACCTTGTCGTTGGTTTCACTTTGAAGGATAAGGTAGGACTCGATTGGCCGCACGATGATGCTTTAGTCGTGTAAATCCAGATCGCTCATGCTCAAGTTGATCAGATTTAAGTCGATGAAGGAAGCGCAGTAAATATCCTCAGCCTAGATGTAGTGCACAAGATGGGGTTAGAAAACCTCACAACAAAAAGGGTCGTCCCGCTCCGAGGTTTCAATGGGTCAACTAGCATGACCGTAGGCACTCTCCAGATGGATGTATATTCAGATTCCGTCGTCACGTCCCAGACTTTTTACATCATGGACGAGTACTCTCCATATAATGGAATTTTGGGAAGACCATGGCTGCACAAAATCCTTATAAACACGTCCAGGCTTTACCAGAAGATTTGATTCCCAATCCTCGGAGGTAGAATCGGGGAAATCAAGGCTGATCAGGCGATGGCTCGATGGTGCCTCACTGAAGGGCTGAAAGAGGTCAATGATGCTGAGTTTGTTCCCCAGGAAGGATCATCCACTAGGGCAAACTTTCTTCTTCGTGTTCGGTTGAGTGATAAAGAAAAACAAGAGCTCACTGCTTTCCTGCGTGAGGAAAAATAAGTTTTTGTTTGGTCACCTTCTGACATGCCAGGGATTGGCCCTACCATCGCTTGTCATAAGCTACATGTCAATCCAAATCACAAGCTAGTCAAGCAGAAAAGACGCAAATTTTCCCTCGAGAAAATTGCTATCATCCAAGAGGAGATTGCCAAGTTACTCGTAGCTGGATCCATTGAAGAAGTTCTGCACTCATAATGGCTAGCAAACGTCGTGCTTTTCAAGAAGAAGGAAGTGGGAAGATGGAGAGTATGTGCTGATTACACCGATCTCAATCTTGCATGCCTGAAGGACAACTACCCCTTGCCCAGAATTGATCTCTTAGTGGACTCTACTGCGGGAAATGAGCTCATAAGCTTCCTAGACGCATACTTGGGCTATAATCAGATTTTCATGCATGAAAAAGACAATGACAAAACTGCCTTCGTCTTCGACCGAGGAGTGTACTGCTACAAGGTCATGTCGTTTGGCCTCAAGAATGCGGGTGCAACGTACTAGAGACTTGTCAATCGGGTATTCAAGGATCTCATCGGAAAAACCATGGAGGTCTATGTGGATGAAATCATGGTCAAAGGAGAAAAGCGAGGGGATCATATCACCAACCTGCGAGAGACCTTCAACTTGCTGAAGAAGTAAAAAATGAAGCCCAATCCTCTGAAGTGTACTTTCGTGGTATCAATAGGGAAGTTCTTGGGTTACCTTGTGACTGAGCGTAGGATCGAAGCAAATCCAAAGCAAATCAAGGAAATTCTAGAGATGAAGTCCCCATCAAGTCTGAAAGAGATTCAAAGTCTCGCTGGATGAGTTACAGCATTGAATAGGTTCTTGTCCAAGTCAACTGACCGGTGCCGACCTTTCTTCCAACCGGTAAAAAAGGCATCCAGGGATAAGTGGGATGAAGGTTTTGAGAAAGCGTTTCAAGATCTTAAGGCCTACTTGACGACTCCACCGCTACTATCAAAACCCAAAGATAATGAGGACCTGTTCCTATATTTGGGGGTCTCTGATGCTGCTGTAAGCTCTGCACTTATACGGGAAGAGAATGGGATTTAATTGCGTGTATTCTACACATCCAAAGCCCTCATTGACGCTGAGACACTGTATCCGAACTTTGAAAAGCTGATTCTGGCATTATTGGTTACCACAAAGAAGTTGTGACCGTACTTTCAGGCTCATCGGGTAATCATCATGACAGAATATCCACTCCGTTTGTTACTTCATGCACCCGATGCATTGACATGAGTAATGAAATGGTCCATAGAGTTGAGTCAGCATGATTTGCTGACAAGACCCATCCCGATTATCCCTCGATAACCGTGACAGATCCTTCTCCTATCTGACAATAACTCGAAAGTACCAAAAGTAGTTTCAAATATATACATATAACAGATAGTTCAGTATTCCGAGGCCGTTGACCTAGTCAACAGGTTTACAGAGCATAGGAAATATTTACATGTAGGGAGCAAAATCCTACACTGCAAAGTGTCTGAGTACGCAACGGTCCGTTTATTCCTCAGCCTCGATATTAGCCTCAGGACCTGTGCACTGGCCTGGAGGGCAAATAAAACATCAAAGGTGTGAGTGGACAAAAATCAAGTTTAGAAATACATTTATCAAAATATAGTCTTACTCTCCAGTTTTCACAAACATGCATGCATATCATAACTCATAAATCAAATAATTTAGATATGAATATAAATCTCAAACATCAATAAAAACACAGGATCCAGGTCCAATATAGAGTCACGTTATCCCTGCAACGCGTGAAAATCAATAGGCTCAAGGACCGCTCAAATCCCGAGCATCCGCCGCTGTGAACACATCACCAGCCGGCAATCCAGGTCGTCATGAACATATCACTGACTGACCTCCATATAATCCAGCACATCTGGTCTGAGTCGGGCCTCCATTTGGCTGCACGACAACATACCGTGCTACGTGACCTCTCCGGGGTAAACATTTCCATCCCGGAGGCGAGCGTTATCTCCAGGGTTCATTTCGGGGGGAAACATATTCCACACCGAAAGCCCTCATATATCATCATCACGAAAATCAGTGAAAACAGTTGCATGTAATATCAAAACCATTTTTGAACTGGGTTTTAAGCCCAAAAACACTTTTCTCAAATCCATAAATCAATCCACGCAAACCTGCGCAATCACAATCTTATTTATGACATAAATCCATCAAATCTAACACCAGACTCATAATCCGAGTCAAAATCAAGTTCAAACCCCGAGCCTTAGCTCGAAATATCAGTTTCACAATTTTCTCGAAAATCGTGCCCAAAAGCATATAAAATAATATAATATTCCCAAAAATCCGGAAATCATCATATCGAAGTATCAATCATACCAAATCATTTCCAATCATATTATAAAGCATTTAAAACATATATGCATGCATTTAGGGTAGAAACAAAAGTCCACTCACACACCGTCCAGATTGTTCAGTCTCAAGCTGTTCGTGCCCTTCTGACGTCCTGGAAGTATTCGGGCCTGTCAAACAAGTAATATAAGGTTACTCACTTGTTACATAATCTCTTGTACGAATTTTCAAATCGTCGGAATAAAATAATATTATTTTAAACGTATCCTATACGCTTCGGGTATACAAAACTCCTCTCAGTTCATATCTGATTGACCTGAAACCAACGCTAATAGGTCCGTATCATCGAGAGTATCAAAAAGTGTGTTGAACCCTCTTTCAGATTCCCGGTCACGCGCCCTCACGCGCCGCCGCAAGCGGCTGCGCGTGATAGCCACGCGCCGTGAACAGTGCCTGCTACAGTGCACCTTCCTCGCCCGTTTCTCTAATAAACGGGTCTGAAACCCGCGATCAGACCCGACTCGATTTCCTTCAATTCCAACTCAATTTCTTCCGTTCTTTCACTCATTAATGTCTATCCAATCTAACTTACAGTTCTGTAACTTCAATTGAATCAATTAAACCATAAAACTCCTCGACTTAAGATGAACACCCGTCGGGTTCTAATTCGGGTTCTACCCAAAATCAGCCCGTATCATTCAATTATTCATACAAGAAGCATCCTAGGTCCATTCTAAGCATAATTATGGAATCAATTTCAAGAACCATTACCTCTAAATAATCGAACTCAAGCTCAATTTTTCGAAACGGTTGCAGAGTCTGTTCGTCACGATTTCTCCACCAATTTCCTTCCCAATTGATTCAATTTGGTTCGTCCAGTTCCCAGAAAGCTTAATATCACCTCAATTTCGAACGAAACCGTCTAAAAATTCAAGTTCAAAAATGAAGATTTTGAGGGATTTTCGGTTAAGTTCAGTAGAGTAGTTCTTGGGTTTGTGTGGTCCCCCTTCGGTTTTTCACTCTTCAATTGAGTTAATTACTTGCTCAATTTCTCTGGTTGCAACAGAATTCGATCAAGGTGAAGGAGAAGCAGGAAGGGTCTCTGTGCTGTGTTTGAAGGTTTTTGGTCGTGTACTGTTCGTGTACTGTTCATCAAATATTCAAATGTTTATTAACCTCAATTAATTAATTAATTATCATTCCTAAGTGCCACTAATCTTCAACAACAAATGACATGTGTCACTTGATAAAATACATGAATCACCTAAGGGTTGAATCAGCAATTAAAGTGAAATGATAATTATCCTTCCACCGTTTACTCATAACCCACATAGAATTACCATTTTACCCTTGTGGTCACAAATGACCATTTTGCCCCTGAACTTCTCATACTCATAACTTCTTCATACGAGCTCCGTTTTCGACGTGCCACCTGTCTACGGATTCAGCGTTTCGAGACCTACACAATGGTACTCAAAAAATTTTCAAAAAGTATGTTAAACAAAAAGTCAACTTTTAGCCATATTCCATCAAGGGTAAAAATGTCATTTTCACATTATTTTAATATTTTACAAGTTTTGGATTTTTTGGGGCGTTACATTTGCTCTATCGTCCAAGAATAGCTGTCAAAGGCCAAGCCTTAGCAGATTTTGTTATGGAGTTCACACCAGCATCACTAGAAGGAAGCATTGGTAATAAGCTTGGCAAAGCCCCCAGGGCCGCCGACACGTCTTTGTCGCAAGATCATGACACCAGTTCCTCTTCTCTGCAACCCCCAACTTCCAACCTTCCATGGAAGCTCTTTGTTGATGGTTCCTCGAACTAGAAGGGGGCAGAAGCGGGGATTGTTCTCATCACTACTGATGGCTCAATAATAGAGTAAGCAGTACAGACAATGAAGCAGAGTATGAAGCTTTGATTTTTGGGCTCGCACTTGCCAAGGAGTTGGGCGTCAAAAAACTCTCTATACATTTGGATTCGCAGCTGATCACTAACCAATTGATCGGTGAGTATGCTGCGCGAGATGCAAGGATGCTCAGATATAACAACAAGGTTCAGAAAATGCTTGGTTTTTTCTCATTTTTCACTTTTCATCAACTTCCACGAGCCGAAAATACACAAGCGGATGTGTTGGCCAATCTAGCATTGTCACTTGACTATCGTTTCAAGCGCTCAATCCCGATTGAGTATCTCAAGAAACGAATCATTGATGTGAAGGAGATTGAAGTAAGACAAATTGATTCATCTCCAAGTTGGAAAGATCCTTTTATCAACTATCTAGAGCATGGCACATTGCCTAATGAACGGTTAGAAGCCCACAAAGTCAGATGAAAGCTGCGCGGTACTATGTTGATAAAGGCCGACTTTTTCGTAAGAGCTTCACGAGACCAAACTTGTTATGCTTAAAGTATCCTGAAACATTGAAAGTCTTGGCTGAGATTTATGAAGGACATTGTTGGAATCATTTTGGTGGAAGATCGCTTGCTCAAAAGGCGTTTACTGTAGGATTTTACTGGCCTACTCTACGCTAGGAAGCTCTACAGTATGCCCAGAAATGCGACAAATGTCAAAGGTTCAAGCCTAACCATTGGAGCCACCAGAAGAGTTGCATGAACAAACGAGCCCTTGGCCATTCATGCAATGTGGAATTGATATCGTGGGACCATTTCCAAGCACACCGGTCTGAAGCAAAAAGTATTTGATTGTTGCCACTGACTACTTCAACAAATGGGTGGAAGAGAAGGCCTCGGCCACCATAACTCAGGTTGATGTTCAAAAATTCATCTGGAGCCAGATTATCTGCTGATTTGGACTTCCAAAAGTCATTCTAACAGATAATGAAACTCAGTTCACTAGCGCCATAATGAACGAGTTCTTTGAGTCTTGGAAGATCAAGCATTTCACTTCAACTGCATATTACCCCCAGGCTAATGGTCAGGCTGAAGCTTCAAACAAGACGATCCTCGACTGTATCAAGAAGCGACTCGATGATAAGAAAGGCTTATGGGAGGAAGAGTTGGATGACACGCTCTAGGCTTACTTCACCACTCCTCTTCGTGCAACAGGAGAGTCTCCATTCACCCTTGCATACGGCACCGAAGCTGTCATTCCACCACATGTTGTTGTTCCAACGTCTTTTACGGAGCTCGATGATCTAGTAGTCAACTCCATCACTCTGAGAACCTCACTTGATCTCAGCGAGGAATTAAGAGAGCAAGTGGTGAAGTGCATCTCCAGCTACCAGCAGAAAGTGAGAAGTTCCTACAATAAAAAGGCTCGAATCTGACACTTTCTCCCAGGTGACCTTGTTCTCAAGAAAAAGTTTGCAACACCCAATCGTCCAGGGTCTCAAAAACTCAAGTCCCGGTGGGAAGGGCCCTACCGAATCTACCAAGTAGGCGGAAAGGGAAGCTACACTTTAGAAACAATGGACGAAAAATTAGTTAGTGGTTCCATGAACGCTCATCACCTCCGAAAATATTATGTTTAGTACAAACTAGAGCACACAGCTAAGCTAGTCTTTGACTTGTTCACAGTATAGACTTTATTTTCAAGAAATAATGTATTTAGATTTATCAATAAAGTTATCAAGTCATTCCTAGTTCACCTATGTGTTATTGTACTTTCAAAAAGGTTCTCAAAGCCTTCCTCCGAGAAGCATCCAAAGCCTTCTTCCGAGAAGCACTCAAAGCCTTCCTCTCGGAAGCATACAATGCCTTCCTCTCGGAAGCACACAAAACCTTCCTCTCGGAAGCACTCAAAGTTTTCCTCCGGGAAGCACCCAACGACTTCCTTCAGAAAGAGCTCATAGCTTTTCTCCGGGAGGCAAGCACAGCTTTATGAAGGAAACGCTTAAAGCCTTCCACCAGGAAGCACACCAGGTCTTCCTCTTGGAAGCATTTCTAAAACGTCCTAAATTCGAAGCGCTCGAGCTTTCCAGTAAAGCATTTCAAGCCTTCAGTTAGAAAGAGCAAAAGCCCTTCCCTGAAGGCAACATACCAAATACTTAATCATCTAACGCTTCAAGTTATTTGGAACCCGCCGTTGCACACTTAGGGTTGCAGTGGAGGCATATTAATGAGCTCATTTCGACACATTGACAGGCATTTGAAAGTGTTCGCTTCAACACATTAAAAAGTGGATAAAAGAAAGTTAACACTTGTGTTCCAACAATTGGTCCAACAATTCAGCATAAATGATTTTCTTATTTATTCATTCGGAGGGTGTTTGGCAAATCACATGTCGATTGCTCACACCGGTTATTCACTATTGGAATGAAAATTACAAACGAAAGGAAAATGACATAAAGAAACTACGGATGCATGTCTTCAAAACCCATTGTTTGTCTGAACTCTTCCCACTATTCTGCTGAAAGTAGGGAAGCGTCGTTAAACAATGATTCAGCAGTCTCAGGGGCACCTTCCTTTTTGGTCTCGGTCTCAGGCTCTAGTTCAAGTTCCGGTGCAGGCTCATACTCTTTCTCCAGCTCTAGTTCCCGCTCTTTGGTGGTGATCCCACTACAGCTTGCCATGTCCAACTTTTGCGCCTCATTTTCTTTTTGGCACAAAGTTAGGTGGCAGTAAATGGTTGTGTCTCAGAAACCTTCCAGTCTTCAGATTTTGGATTTCCACCTCCCAAATTTTGATTCTCTCATATGAGTCCTGCAAATGTCTGCGCAGCAAAGTGACCTCGTTTAGGGCAACATCTCGCTCATTCTCTATCAACATCCTCTCTACAGGGCTTGTCTCCAGCTTGCCCACTTTGCCCTCGAATGTATGGATTCTTTCGACCAAGGCTTCGTTGTTCCTTCTAGAGTGATCTCGGGCTTCTCGAAGGCATTTGCACTCGTTCTTCATCCGCTTGTTTTCATCTTCGAGACTGGCCTTTCCACAAAGCATGTCAACCAAATTGCGGGCCTCAACTTTCACAATCCTAAGGTCTCAGACTACCTTGTCATAAGTTCCTTGTGGCACAATTTTTGGGGGATTTTCTGCTATGATGGGGACAGTTATCACATCAGGAGTCTTGGATGACGACCGTGTCTCCTCCAGTAATCGGTCTGGGCCCTAATCTCTCAAAGCTTCAATCACTTTAGGATGGTTGGCTGCATCCTTACATGGATCGTCTGAGGCTTTGCGCTTACTAGATGTCTTTGCGGGACTAGAACAGTCAGGCTTGGAAGGAGCCTGATGATCATGGTTTCTCTCCAAAGAAGCAATGAGCCCTTGTTTGTTGTTCTTCTTTTGGGTAACGTGTTTTTTTAAGTGCAGCGGAGCACACAACCACTCCTTGATTAGGCTGTCAAAAAGGTTCCCGCCATTCATGTCTCTGAGTGGAGAGAGTAGCCAGCTCATGTCTCGAAACTCTGGAGGAATTTTCAAGGCCATATCAATCTTTTTAAGGTCAGCATGCCCTTCAAACCTGCTGTACAACTCATCGAACATGCGAAGGTGCGAGGCGATCCTCAGGATGCGCCTCCAAATTTGATGCAGTTTAATCTGTACCTGTTCTCATCAAACTCCGTCCTAAAAAATAGCTCTACCTTGGGAACAACTCAAGAAAGTCGACCTCTGGTAATCCCGTTGTGCGACACAGAGTAACAATGCCAGAATTCATCTTCAGTGAGTCCCAGGCCAAAGAATTTGTTCAGCTTCTCAAAACACACGATGTGTCGATAGGCGTCGACGTCCATTTGAGCAGGGTTGCATCCTATCCAACCAATAATCTTGGAGAAGAACTTCGAGAACGGGGATTTAAAACCCCACCCAATGATCAGAGGGTAGAATTTCGTCAATCGACCGCCATCAGGATTTTTTACTCTTCCATGCTTAAAAGCCTTCATGGAAGAACATCTGTCGCCAGGCTCCATGAAGACATTATCTGGAAAGGCAATTTGGTTACGAGCTTTCCATTCCGTGAAGTCTTCAGATTTCTCAAACTCCATGTCCTTCCCCCAGAATGGTCTTTAGCTACGAGAACCGCCACTGTCAGGACCCGACCCTCTTCGGTCAGGTCCCGATTCATCTAGCACGATATTGTCCGCTTTGGGCCTCGCCCTCGCGGTTTTGTTTTCGGGAGCTCACGGTGCAACTTCCCAGGGGGTCACCCATCTGGAATTGCACCAGCCTCAACTCGCTTAACTTTGGGGTTCCGATCCCCCCCAAAGCCACTGAGCTCCCAAAAGGCCTCATCTAAACCAGAGACGTGCACCTGCACGCTCTATCTAGCATGATATTGTCCTCTTTAGGCGCACCTGCGCCCGCAAGGTTTTGACCCCAAGACCTCACGCCTGGAAGGTAACCACCTTAACCAGCGCAGCCAAGGGAGGCCTCATGCTAGATAGGTGTGTGCCTACACCTTTAAGGCACACCACCATTCCCTTCCCAAACCATTCCCCCATCGCATGAATGGGATTGTTCACCGTTCCCTCCAGGACACGGGTCTTACAGCCACGCTCCCATAATATGAGTTTACTGGACCGATCCAGAAGAGCTCCTTGACGCATCTTAAAGCGAGCGCCTTGGAAAAAAGTGAAAATCATCTTTTGGATCGTTACCAACAGATGTCCAAAACTCTCGGAGTGGGCAAAAACGTGAAGCTGCGAAGGAAAACCATCTTCGGTTAAATATATATATTTATTTATTTTTACTTTAGCAAATAAAGTTAATTAAATAAATAAATATATATTTATAAACTAAAAAAATTATATATATAATGGAACCCGCCAAAAACTGCAACAGCAAATAAAAAATAAAAAAAGTCGTACGAATCAGGCGGCGCCATGTGGCAGAAGCATAATTCCTGCAAGGATCCGATCGGATGCCCGCCACGCGGCTCGCTCAGCTCGCCCAACAGACAGCTGCGGGGCTCGCTTTTGTTCCTCCGCACGACGCCTGCCCCGTCCACCCTTAGTCAACCAGCCAAAACTCACCACGTGACGCAACGTCCTTGGCCAAAGAGGACAACCGACAGATGCCGGGTCCACCTGCGCAGGTCTCCAGTCAGTGACAGGAACGTGGCGCTGCTCCCAACGCCTGGACGCCAGCTCTGCCAGACAGCGCCCGATGCGTGGCAGGCGCACATTGGTACTAGCAGGACCTCTGATAGAGGCAGATCCCACCTACCTGTCCAACCAATCAACGTCGAGCACATGTCCACCATCTGCAGCCATCACCAACAGCTCCTGCAAGTGCCCTCTGAGCCACCAATCAGCACACCGCACTTGGTAGCTTGCAGCTCCCCAATCAGCTCCTGTCGGCGCGTGGTGCGGACGTGCCAGACGCGTCCCAACATCCGTCTGTCTCTCTCATCACTTTCGCACCACGTGTTCGACTTGGACCACTTCATCAGCTACTTTTGCTCTTTTTTCTTGGCCAACCAATCGATCCAGACTATTTTTTGGTCCTCAAACCAAATAACCCAAGCCAAACCTTCAAAAGCAAATAAATAATATAAAAGAAATAAACAAGAGGTTTCAACCTTACCCTCAAATATCTTGGAGAATTGGCTTGCAGCTTTTCTTTTCTTTTCTCCAACAGCCAGGACTCTTCCTCGCACTTTCCTTTCTTCACTCAAATGGGCAGTGACTAAGGCTTGATTTTCTAATTACTTTTTTTCCCTTCTCAAAACTCCTTTAAATAAGACAAAATTTGTAACCCCTCAAAATGTTAAAATGGTCATAATTTCATGAATTAAACACCATTAAGGGAGTTTTTAAAAGGTTTGAAGTAAAGTAAGGTAAAAAAAAAACTCCTTAATGTCTTTCAAATTAACACTAATTACTTTCTTATTAAACTTAATTACCGTTAAGGAGAGTTTTTGACTTTAAATGGTGGGGACAACAAAAACTCTTTTGACACTCTTGAAGTGAACAAATAAACATTGACTTGATTTTTAACGCAACAATACCGGCAAACCCGGTAATATAAATTCCAAAAAAAATGTATACCCCTTCGGATTCACTGAATTCCGAAGCGATGTAGCGGTATTTGTGGAACCCAAAATCATCCAAAAATTGTGGAGCTGCCACGTGGCCCATATTTCCCAAAATGACCAAACTGCCCCTGACAATAATGTTAATCACTTGAAAACACACACACATTAAATAATCTATTTATCAGCTAAATACGTTATTTAATCAGGTTAAAATCTCTATATTATTAATATTCTTCATGAGAGTTAATTGTCACTCTTAGTAACAGACAATTAATATTAATATTAATATTAATATATTAAAATGAGGGTTTAGAGGCCAAAAAGGGGGAGAACAAAAGAGAGGCAGAGGCGGAGCAGGAGAGAACGGCAGGAGAAAACATAAAAAAAAAAATCTTTGAAAGTAAGATGTAATTTCATTCTTCGATCTGCTAAGTTTCAATCATGTGTTTTCATGTGTGGAGTAGTTTCAATCAATCCCAAAGTCGATGATATTGGTGCCGCTACATCTAAATCAACTTCGGTCCGGAGACGGATCGAACACTGAGCTTGCATCATTCTAGAACGCATTCAGTTTGAGGCTGCTCGATCTCTCGGGTGCTCAATTCATGCCAGTAAAAAAAACAAGGTCCACCATCTCTGCTTTCCCAAATTCGTTCGTGAATCAGCAAAGAAAAGATTTTCTTTGCTGAGGTATCTCTTTTCTTTGCTGAGGTATCTGTGGGGTGTGCACAAAGAAGCTGTTCCTAAGACAGCAAACAAAAGAGATTTTCATTGCTGAGACATTCGCTGTGGCTGTGCCAAAAAAAAAAAAAAGAGATTTTCTTTGCACGTTCGGTTCGTAATCAGCACAAATGACGAAGCTCTCAACCCTGCGTACGCCAAAAAAAAGGAGGAAACTAAGGAGAGATATGATGGATGCAACAAACAAAAAACAACAAGAAGGAGAGGAACATAAGAAATTATGTTCCTTAGGAAAATATTCACCCCCAAGCGGACGTGGGTGGTTGGCAAGGAAAAAATCTCTCAACGACAAATTACACCTCCTAACAATTGTTTGCGGCTGTGATTCAAGCAAAGAACCAGAGCCCACAGATTCAAGCAGAGAAAATAAAAGAAACCAAAGACAAGGTTACAACCTGCAAAGAATAAAAGAAAGCAAAGTCGAAGTCAAAAGGAATTATGAAGAAAGAGTGGAGACAACAAAAAAAAATTTAACATGAAAGAATGAGACAAAAATCACCTCTTCAATTGGAATTCATCCTTGAAACCGTGAAGTGATGGAGACAAAGGGAAAACCTCGGTCGACGAGTTGCAGAGGGAATTGGACACGCCATGGGCGATCAATTCCGCACGAAGACGATTAATGTTGTCGACTTCACCTGCGCGAAAACAAGAGAAGATAACATCAAGGGTTAATCACCTACTCTCGCCTAATGGATTGACAGCGTCTAAATTTTAGTTCCGAATTGGCCGACGAAACAAAAATGCTTGTTAATTTGTGAATTTCCAAATCAAATTCAGAGTGGTGCAAAACCACCCCAAAATTCTACCAACTACATCGATTTGATTCCATTGAGGGATACGTAGGCAATTTAGCGACGCACTAGATGCAACCGCTACCCATGAATTGAAATATCGACCGATAAGGCCGATATATCGACAATATATCGTCAATTTTGGTCGGCGGCTGCTAAGAGGGGGGAAAGATATCTCAAGAAATTTCGATTTTTTTTCTTGTTTTAAGGATATATATCTCATTATTTAGGTAAAATGATCGAGATCGGTCTAAATTGGGTGAAAATCAGACTTAAAATGACGGTAAACCAGTCGGGTCATGCCGTTGGGTCCGAAACGCGTATAGCAGACCCGGCTCGAGGTAGATGACAAGTATTGTGTAGGCGCGTGGCCACCACGCGCAGATGCTAGCACCGGCGCCTGGCAGCGCGTGCGGCGTTCGATGACCCTCCGTCCAACATAAAATATTTTTTTTTTCTGAGTTTATTGATACAACTTTCAAGTTAATTGGATACCATATGAGTACATTTCTAAATATCTAATATAATATATTTTATATTTAAATTAGTATTTGATATAAAAAAAAATTGGGAATATAAATATAAGGTTAATTTAAATATTAATGAATTTTTTAAGCAAATTATATTGAATGGTAGGATTTCGTAGAGTAGAGATGGTTAATTTGAAACAAATTATGTTGAATTGAAAAAAAATATGTTGAATTGAAAAAAATTATGTTGAATTGAAACAAATTATGTTGAATTGAAGAAACTTACTTGAATGGTTAATTTGAATATTAATGGATTTTAGAAAAATATGAGATGAGCATACAATTAATAAGAATTCGTTTTACGTCCAATTTTCACTAATTAATGTCCAATTTTTAAAATTATTATGTAAATACAAATTCCCCAATTTTCTAAATTATTATGTAAATGTAAACTCCATTATTATATGCTTATTTTTATGTTTTAACTATATTAACATTCAATTATAGTAGTTCACTTCAATTTATGTTTATGTTTAAATTTTTATATTATTAGTTATCGGCAGAACCCTATTGTATCGTATTATTTATCATATATTTATTATAGCAAAGTTATTTTATCATTTTTATTAGTCAAATATAACCATTATTGGGTACTTAAGTTTTTCCCAAAGTTTCATTCCAAATTTCCAACTTTAAGACCGAATTTCCGTCATTTTTATTGACCGTAAACGATATCGATATCAGTATTTGAGGCGATATATCTGTACATTTGACTAGCGATATATCCGTCGATAACGATATTTCAATCCTTGCCGCTACCCGAATCGAATCCTCAATGTACCTATACTAAATTCACTTTCATATCTAACTCCAAATATCACTATCACCAAATATTGCAAGCCCGAATACAATCCCTGGTTTGGCCAAATATTGCAAGCCTAAATACAATAGCAGGTTTACTTAAATCGAATCTAGCATTTTCCCATAGCCAAAATCAAACTCAAGTATTTCCATCATTACAATCCAAATTCCACCACAAAAAGAAATCCCAAAATATGAACTACGATTCGGCTTGATTCTCCCAAAGAACACGTAGGCAACTCGAGTTTCAAATGCAGTCACGAAACCAAACAAAAACACATTTCCCCTAAGTATCTGGTTTCTTCATGAGCTTAATAAAAGAGTGTTTTCTCGTAATAATAGAAATTTTATTGTTGTGAAGAATTGTAATTAAGAGATACGTCTATCTAATTGGGTCAAACTTAAATATGACAAAACAAATATTTATCTACAGAGTATTGGTGAAATTATGGTGTACTCAACATAATTTGTGTCACACCTGGGGGGACCCATTCTCCCTTTCATCTCTGGTTATGAAGAAGCTAATATTATGTTTTTCATTTTCAGGAATTTGAAATGGCACCATAAATCATTGTCTACTTCTAAAGGCTCTCAACCACACAAACTAAGCCCACGCAAGGCAAACACATTGGTTATCATACCTCGTTCATTTTGGGTGAAGCTTCAATTCGATGTGAAGCTCCAAAACCCACAATCTAGGCTCGAGTGGTGACTAGGATCCCTGTTAACATACCCCGATTCGGAATGTCCATATGAACACGAGATTCGAGGTGTGCTGACCGACATATAGGTGGTGATGTCTAGATGACGAAAGCCATTTGAATATAAAAAAAACGTTGCATTTTGAGGAGGTCGAGTGAAACCTAACAGGTGAAAACCAATCACATTGCTCCCAACAAAGGAAACTTAGAGCATGAACAACAAAATTGATGATCATACACTACACATCACATGTAGTTACTCGATTACACTGTTAGTTCACTCTAAGCCTAGGAGTGCATATTAGAGTAGCATCTATGCCTCTTCGACGTACGAGCGCACCAACGGGACCTAAGGAGTTTAAAAACAAAAGTGTGAATGGACCCAGATGTTTATTTCAATGTAAAACCACAATTATTAAAAACATCCTTTAACCACTCGTTTTATTGAAAATCCCAAAAACAATTATATTATACTTGCACGTAATACGAGAGATGGTAGCATCAATTTAATAATAATCAGTAATTCAAATTTTGCACGTTCTACGAGAAATAATAATAAAATAATCATCGTTCACAATCCTCAACTCGAAATATGAAGCACATGCATGGACCACAAACTAATTACTCATGAGTCGCTCGAGTCATACTCTCATGCCAGGCTGGGTATCTATAAGCTTGTGTACCTTAACCACGTGAAAGCTGAGTGCTAAACATAGTTATTTCATATCACATAGAGCTTGGAGGCAAGCTGGCACATATTAACTAGTATTACGAGTTGCGAGAGTGAACTTTCACGTGGAAACTGGTATGTGCCCACTTAGACGGGTACGGAGATACCAGCGATGTAATGGCCCGGATCTTAAGAAAATGTAAAGTCGGAAAATAGAAAGGTAAAAAGATAAATTTGCCCCTAAAAAGTTAAATAGTTGATTTTTTGCTAGGAACATTCTTTGACAATTTCGAGAAGACCATTACGAAGGTCTTAGTATTCTGAGTGCGTAGATAGGCGACACGCTAAAATCGGAAGCCAGATGACTTCGATGTGGGTCAAGGAAGGCCTAAGAATATTTAACTCATGAATAACTGACAACGTTTTATATCTGTGTATAGAGTTTAATCACATGCGTGTGATTCATTATCTCATTTAATCCTCTTTTCTTAAAATAAAATTAAAGTAAAATGTCTCTGTATATTAAATAAACATTACACATATTAGCAAATAGCAGCGTCCTTTGGAAAATGAGATCACCTTTTTACATTTCTTTTAGATCCAAGGATAAAAAATAATCTTGATTTCCTTCATTTGGTTAATAATGTTCCATATTATTGTTTCCCAATGATATATAAATGACAATTTTTGGGCTCAATCGATATTAATTTTACTTTAAATTTTAAATTTTAATTTTTATAGTTCGAATATGAGAAAATGACGATAAAAATGAAACTAAAATCTCAAAAATGAACACACAAAAATTAAAGTAAAAAAAACATGAAATAATTATCAAATAGACAAAAAATAAAAGGAGAAAAAAGTATGAATCTGTTTTGCTGCTTTTGCACAAGCATTATTCCAATGAGGATTATTCAAAGGATAAACTACATAAAATCACTCAAATTATAGGCCCGATTTCAAAAAGTACTGTAACTATAAAAAGTTTCAATTAAGTATTGTAACTATAAAAAGTTTCAATTAAGTACTGATAGAGATTTTATCAAGCACAAAAGATGTACTAAGCAAAACCTCTATGTGTAATAAACTTTGCAAGCGCACAAGACGTGTACATAGTATAGATGCAAGCAAATGTTGATCCCACGAAGATTTTCTCAATGATATCCAATTCCGTTGAACTCAATTGATTTAAGTGGAGTAATTAAAATGCAAATATTGGGGGGGGGGGGGGGGGGGGGGGGGGGGGGTGGGGGGTTGGCGCGTTGTATGAATGTAAGTAAATTAACTAACATTAACTAAGTCGAACTAGGGTTTCTATCCACCTTTACCAATTATAGTCCCGTTAGATTTCCTTGATTAGATTACTATGCATGTATCTGAATTATGTGCTCGTGCAGGAGTCCGGCTAACGCTCACCCCACATATATTATCTTCTCTTAGATTGCTTGTTTAAGCGTGATGTGCCTGCCCTTAAACAACTGTTACCGATGGTACGTGATAATGCATGAAACACGAAGAAGATTTAATGACACTACACTATCCCTAGAAAAGTGATGTGCAGACCTAGGAAGTCATGAGTTTAGATTACGAATAAGATTTGCTCTCTTAAACGCGATGCTACAAATTGCAGGGTGAACACAAACATCGAGGTGATCCGTCAAGCAATTACATCGGCAATTAAACACAAATAAGGTAGCTATACTTATAAGCATAAATTGAGTTCATGAAGCGCATTAATCCAACAAATCCAGACATACATAACAATCATAATCAAGAGCCAGAAATCAAACACGAACTAACATGGCTAGGGCTTCAAGTAACCCTAGCCCTAATTACACTATTCAAACATTATTGAATTAACGAATAACATAATTAAATGCATAAGAAACATAAAACGGTAAAAGAATAAATAAACACAAATACTAAAGAATATCAAGGAGTAGGAAAAAGGGCTCAAACACTCTTTTTCTCCCAAGCCTTACGTCCTCAGCACAAGCTTGAATCCAAAAGTATAAAACAAATATAAAATGTGGCTAACTATGTATATAAACTGAGTATGAATTTTGGCAGAGTTTTGGGACCTAGGAAGGTAAATTCGGCCCCCATACAATAAACCCTAATGCCCCTATTTATAAGAGAATAAGTAATCTTCTTAAAAATAGGAGTTTTTAATTAAATTCTATAAGGAAAAGGCTTCCTAATTAATTTAGAAATCTAATTAAAACCTTTCCTACAAGTAAAGGAATTAAAAATAAGAATACAAAAGGAAATAAGACTAAAATCCCTATACAATATGGAGAATAAATGTGGAAGGAACTTGAAATTAACCTAAAAAGGAGGAAAATCCGAAATTAAAGCTGCAGAGCCTTCCTATGAAATTGTCTTTCCTTCATAACTTCTTCGTTTCATCTCTGATTTAGGTGATTCTTTCGTTTAAATTCTCATAATTCCAAACTCTATTTGATCTACACATTTCTCACAAAATATATTATTTTCTCCAATTGCATAGAACGAAATACTAAGAAAACAAACGTAAAAGGGTATGAAATCATAGATAAAACATGCATAAATTATGACCTATCAAATACCCCCAAACCTGTCTTTTGCTAGTCCTCGAACAAAACACAAAAATCAAAAGACTCAATCTAGTTAAGATAAGCATTTAAACCTCTAGGTTCACCTAGTAGGAAAAGTTTTGTCTCCTGGAGGTTATAACAGCACGATACCCACAAACGTTTTACTTAACACAAAGGATGTTAGAAATTATGCATCAACAAATTAATAAGAACCAAGAATACAAAACAAACTCACACAAACCAAGAAACATGCCATAACCGTGAACTCAAGGTGTCAAGTGTTTATACCAATATCCCAAATGATCAAACTAGAAAACAACGTCATCTAAACACCCTAGAAAGATTTCGCCTTGACTCTAATCCTCACTAGGCATCACTCAATACGCTCAAGAATCCTAAGGCTTTCACTCAACAAGCATATGTGAAGAGTTTATGTAAAGAAAATCAAGTTAATCACATATGAATTTCAATGAAGAACAACACTTCATCTGAAAATATGATCTCACAAAGGAATTGAAGTTTAAGAAAAGAGATACGTACCTTAATCCTTTGCATAACCATTCACAAGATCAATAGGTCTTCATTCAAGGGTTGTAATGGGGTTAGGTTCCTGGGTTTGGAAAGGAAAGTTGGAATTCAAAGAACCTAAACCGCATCAAGGCATGAGAAGTCATGACTCGGACCTTGAGTCTAGATGAAACCGTGCTTAAGCTCACAAAAATGCTCTAATTGAGGTACTTGGCTCACTTGACTCAACTCTAAGTTCATTTCTTTTCTTTTTTTCTAATCACAAACTTTCTTTTTTTCCTTTTTTTTCTTTTTTTTTCTTTTCACTAATGAACTTGATACATTTTTTTTTATAGATGAGTTGAGCCAAGATCATGCAATAACTTCCTCACTTTACAAATAAACGAACGATCTTTTCCATTCAAACATACTCCCATCACATGAGTATAAGTAGCACAAAACAGCAAGATATTTCCTCCTCACCATGAATCTCATTTGATGCAACGTTGACATAAGTTTAGATTATAGGGTATAGCCATTATGAACGGTTCAAAACTTGGTTAGGTCATATTGTGGGTGAAGAACAAAACAGCTAAGTGTTTGGCTTCAAAAGGGCTTAAGGAGCATGCAATTTGGACGGGGAAAAGAAGGGCCTTTAGGAGCTAAAACACACATAGCCTATATCACATCTCACAAACAATTACACACTAAATCAAGAGCATCCAATATATATGATTCTTTAAACATAAATGTAAATAGAAAGAGATCATGCAATTAAGAACAAAGCGATGAGTGTTTGAGAGTAGAAACAAGTAGATCACTCAAAAGAAAGGAAATCAAGCTCAAAAATCTCACAATGGTAGTCTCCACTAATTTTCTAAGTATGCTCATATTCAATTGTTTTGGTTTCTTAATCACTTGATTATGGTATCATGAAGTGCAAGTGTGAATTCAATGGCAATGATAATGATTCTTAGTAAGTACAAGCAATTCTCATATTCTATACATTCATATTAACTTGTTTAGGCATAAAAACTAACATCACAAAAAAAAAAAACAGCAAAGAAAACAGGAAAAAAAAATACAAAACAGCAAGCTAATAAAAGCAGAAACTGAAAAAAAAAAACAGCAAGCATTTTAAAACAAAAATTGAGTTGTGTACCCCTAAACTTAAGTCCAATACCCCCAAACCTAAATTAAACATTGTCCTCAATGTTTTAAGCATAAAAAGAAGACAAAATCATGAGTTAGAAGGTAAAAAACGTCCAAGTGAAAGAGGGAACAAATCAGGGCAAAGTTGAGCACCTAGGATGCTTGCAGTCCAAGAGGCACTTGAGGGGCTCCAAACCTGGCCCTCCTTTAGTGGTATCTTGCCTGCAACATAAATGAATTGATTACTTCGACAAGTAGAAATCCACTTCCTAGACTTTAACATTTCAGGGAATAAGTACAATAAAGATTTGAATGTAAGTAAAAATGCTTGATCCCAATAGACAAGTAAGCATAATGATCGAAGTGGGCGGGCCATGGAGGGTCCTTGGGTTGCTTTGGTCATGGCCTTGAGCCTAGGGTCGAGCTGAATGTCTCAAAGGTGCATATCACCATCTTGACACTTACTTTGTCTTTCCTCCTACAAGGACCATTAAACATGCACAAACCATTAGGAACAACATCAAATTTCTCACCAAAACACCTAAGTTGAGTAAGGAACTTAAATGGTGAAGATAAGGATAAGGAAGGCCCTCGAAAAGTAAGGATAAGAGGTGTTTGAGGACTTGAGGCAGCAAGGATAGGTGCTGGAATTTCAGGGACCTCAAGGATGGGTGCTGGAATTTCAGGGACCTCGGCGAAAACTTGGTGCAATGCTTGCGGGTTTGGTTCTATTTCATGAACATCAAGAGCATGACCCGAGGTGCATTCATTGGTACTATCCGTGGGTGGTAAGGGGACATACACATCATTATCCTCATCATTCCAATCAGGTTCCCAAAGAAGTTTAAGTCGAAGGTGCTCTAGTTCCTTGTCCTCTAAGAGGGCTTCCTGTAGTGTTCTTTGAGATCAGGCCTCGTTTAGTGCATCCCGAAGTGTTTTTTGAGGTTGGGCAGGGCTAGGATCCAAAGGAGGAGGAGTCCAAGTGTAGGGTGATGGTTCACTCCATTCTTTGTGGTATGACTCCATATAGGGCTGATTGTAAGGCTCAGGCATGTACAAGCAATCTTGGGGGTATGCCCATCCCCCTTGATGACTTGGAACCGAAGGGACGTTTGCATAGGGCTCATAGGCCCAACCTGGAGAAAAATAATAGCTATTCCACGATTCCATGGTACCTAGACACGTCCCAAAATGAAAACTAAAATTTTATATACAAAACAAAAAGAAAAACCACTTAGTCAAAGGAATAAAATAAAATGGACACCGTTGAGGAACAAGTCCCCGTCAACGGCGCCAAAACCTTGATAGAGATTTTATCAAGCATAAAAGATGTACTAAGCAAAACCTCTATGTGTAATAAACCTTGCAAGCGCACAAGATGCAAGCAAAGGTCGATCCCACGAAGACTTGCTCAATGATATTCAATTCCGTTTAACTCAATTGACTTAAGTGGAGTAATTAAAATGTAAATAGGGGGGGGGGGTGTGTTGTCGCGTTGACTGAATGTAAGTAAATTAACTAACATTAACTAACTAAGTTGATCTAGGGTTTCTATCCACCTTTACCAATTATAGTCCCGTTAGATTTCCTTGATTAGATTACTATGCATGTATCTGAATTAAGTGCTCGTATAGGGGTCTGGCTAAGGCTCACCCCACACATATTATCTTCTCTGAGATTGCATGTTTAAGCGTGATGTGCCCGCCCTTAAACAACTGTTACCGAAGGTACGTGATAATGCATGAAACATGAAGAAGATTTAATGACACTACACTATCCCTAGAAAAGTGATGTGCAAACCTAGGAAGTCATGAGTTTAGATTACGAATAAGATTTCCCCTCTTAAACGAGATGCTACAAATTGCAAGGTGAACACAAACATCGAGGTGATCCGTCAAGCAATTACATTGACAATTAACCACAAATAAGGTAGCTAAGCTTATAAGTATAAATTGAGTTCATGAAGCACATTAATCCAACAAATCCAGACATACATAACAATCATAATCAAGAGCCAGAAATTAAACACGAACTAACATGGCTAGGGCTTCAAGTAACCCTAGCCCTAATTACACTATTCAAACATTATTGAATTAACGAATAACATAATTTAATGCATAAGAAACATAAAACGGTAAAAGAATAAATAAACACAAATACTAAAGAATAGCAAGGAGTAGGAAAAGGGGCTCAAACACTCTTCTTCTCCCAAGCCTTACGTCCTCCTTAGCACAAGCTTGAATCCAAAAGCATAAAACAATTATAAAATGCGGCTAACTATGTATATAAACTGAGTATGAATTTTGGCAGAGTTTTGGGACCTAGGAAGGTAAATTCGGCTCCCATACAATAAACCCTAATGCCCCTATTTATAAGAGAATAAGTAATCCTCTTAAAAATAGGAGTTTTTAATTAAATTCTATAAAGAAAAGGCTTCCTAATTAATTAAGAATTCTAATTAAAACCTTTCCTACAAGTAAAGGAATTAAAAATAAGAATACAAAAGGAAATAGGACTAAAATCCCTATACAATATGGAGAATAAATATGGAAGGAACTTGAAATCATAGATAAAAAATGCATAAATTATGACCTATCAAGTACATATACTCGCGATTTCAAAATAGTGATTCTGTCACATTTTCCGTCCGAATGTCAGTTAAATGCATATGTGGCAATTTCTTAGTCTAGTCAGCTTCTTAGGTGGCCAAAATTAGAAGGGCATTTAAGTCATTTCTCTATTTTATCATCTTCTTCCCTATTTCCTTTCTTCTTCTTCTTTCCTTTTTCCTTTTCTCCAGATCTCCATCTCTATCATCACCAAAAAAAATTAAATTCCGCAAGATCTCCCTTTCTCTCTCCCTCTCTCTCTTTCTCTCTCTCTTAATTCATCTCCCTTCTTCCTCTTCACCAATTCATCATCTTCATCTTCCCCATCACTATTTTCATCAATCATCAATTATCATCTAATTTTCCCCAACTCATCATCAATTATCAATCATCATCTAATTTTCCCCAACTCATCATCAATCATCATCCATAAATCCAAATCCAAAATCTAAAATTATTCTTCTCAGTTTTTCCCAGAACCCAAATCTAAAATTATTCTTCTCACAAGTCGTTCGTTCTATCCCTCTCTCTCTCTCTCTCCCAATTTTATGGGTTGTGTCTGGGACGTCTTCTAAAGTCACAAACCCTAGTTGCGATTTCTCCGTCGTCTTCTTGTTTCCCATCGATCTCATTGAGAGGAGACAGAAGAGGAGAGAGATTCTGGTATTATATATACATATATATAAATTCGATTTATTCATACACAAAGTTAGGGATTTATAGAGAGAAACTGAGATAGGGATGAAATTTGTGGAGCTTTTGGATCAGGGAGTGAGAATTATGGCCAGATCTTATTCTCATTGTCCGCAAACCAACCAGATGTACTACCATCCTCCGCCTCCCAACCACGAGGACGACGACCACCCACAACATCAGCTTAACAACCATGATTTCAGAGGCGAAAGTGACTGCTTTCGGACGTGGTGCCACCGCATTAGGTGGAGGAGATTCCATAACCATGACGGCTCAAATACGTGGTTTCAAGTGCCAAGGCAGCGGGTCCTGCCGGTTCTGGGGTTAATGAGTTTATTATTTTCACTATTTGATGATTATTCTTCGTGAGGCGACAAATTTATACCCCTAGAAATTTTTATTATTTTCGCTGCCTAATACTTCTTCTTTCAGATTTGGGTTCTGGTCTGGGTAAAACTGAGAAGAATAATTTTAGATTTTGGATTTTGGCTTTGGATTTGGATTTACGGATGATGAGTTGGGGAAAATTAGATGATGATTGATGAAATTGGTGCTGGGGAAGATGAAGATGATAAATTGGTGAAGAGGAAAAAGAAAGATGAATTAAGAGAGAGAGAAAGGGAGAGTGTAACGACCCGTCCCAAATATCGAGATTAAATATTAATTAATTATAGATTTAGAATGACTAATTGGGGATTAGTTGAGAGGAATCAAACGAACGGTGTAAAATGACCGTTTTGCCCTTGGAATTGGGTAAAATGTTGACTTTTGACTCTAGGAGTCAAACGTACGAGGATCGAGATCGGGAATTTAACGTCTTGGGATTCACATTAAATGTTAATTAATTTTGATTGGCTGATATTTTATGTGGGGCCCTTGGATGAGTGACAAGTATCACTCATCCCATTGGTCATCTCCCCTAAAAAGTGGATCTCACTTATAATTGGATGGATTTTTATTATCTTAATATTTTAGTATTTTATTCACTCATCTCTCTCTCTCCCTCCCGCGTATCATCATCTTCATTTCTCTCTAAACAAACACATAACACATCACACAAATAGCCTTCAATCGTTACCCTTTGATGTTAGGCCTTGAACAAAAATGAGAGAGGAGGCTGAGACGAGTCGAATGGTGTTAACGCCGACGACCATCGTGGACGGTGGTGGAAGTTCAAGAGTAAAACCCGAACTCTGTTTCTGGGTTCAAACTGGTTGATTGGCTTTTGGTGGCTATCGAATGTTTGGGAGGTGTGGCTGATGCTTCCGAGGCCTGGACGATAGTGGCGGTGACCACGGTGGAGCTCGCGACAACGAGTTGAGGTAAGAAACCCCAGAAGGTTCTATTTCGACTTGAAAATGGCAACTCATGTTTTGAAGGTTGTTAATCAAATTGATTGATCAGGTGAGGTTCTGGAAGTTTTTAGGAACCCAGAAGACTTGGAATCACGGCCAACGGTGGCCGGACTCGATGGAACTGGATGACGGAAGTTTGGTGCTTAATCGAGAATCGGGAAGGTACTTACTAGCCCTGGTTTTCGTGTTTTGAGTAGATAGGTCGAGTCTAGGGCCTGGGAAAAAGCTATAGGAACCAACAGACTTGAAAACGGTTGAGAAATGGCCAGAACTGGCCTCGCCAATTCAGTTGAACAGGACTTGCAAAGGACCAGCCTGAACCCGGTTCGACGCTAGGACATGGATGACCGTCCCGGGCGCGTGGGCTTCACGTGCAGTAGCTTGCGACGACGCGTGAGGGTGCATGGGACAAAATTTGGTGATGTCATCAACATGTAATGTTATCTTTTCGATGTAACGAACATTTTGGGGCTAGTTTCGTATCGATCAGATATCGTTTTGATATAGTTCGGGAGTGTCCAAAAGTTTAGGATATAGTTTAAATACGTTTTAAAATCCAGGAAAATTACAGGGGTTTAATGGAAGGTTATTGGAAGTGTTAGTGACCTTAGAATGTGATTTGGACAGGTTCGAATATTCCGAGGACGGTGATTTAGCCCGGGGAGGCTTATGTCATGCATATCGAGGCAACAACATAGGACGGTCTGTGAGTGGACATTTTTTTCTAAACTGTGATGCATGCATAACTGTTTTATTTTTTTTACATATGTGATTCCTATGGTGATGATTGTGGTATTGGTGATTTACATATTTACACGTATTTCAAGATGTTTTCATATTTGCATGTATATCGATGTTTATGGTTTTAATAATGGTTCAATGGTATGATTTTGGATTTGGAAATATGAAATCGGGCTTGAGACCCATATGGTTTACAAACTATCGAACTTGGAGTCCATTTGATTGAATGTGGTATCAGGCCAGGGCCCCAACTGGTTTACAAAATCGGGCATGAGGCCTAGTTGTGTTTTATGAATGTGATTTCGGATTGGGGACCCATAAATGGATTTGGATAAATGGTTTTGGATTTGAGAAATCTTATTTTTGGATTACGATGGTTTTATGGAAATCCCGGGCATAGGCCCACTTGAACGGTTTGAGATGATTTATGAAATGGTTTTTCATATACCGTTCTTTTATCTATCGATTGTCTCCTCCAGGGAGGGTTATTGATCCGTGGACATTGACCTGGGTGGACCCTAGACTAGTCACGGTGCACTACCTGACAGGGACTGCCCCTGTGGAGTGGCTCCCGATCATAAGGGCATTTATGGATGATAACCCCCGGGGAGGGTCATTGATCTGCGAACATTGACCTGGGTGGACCCTGGGGAGACTTGGGACTTGAGACCCCGAGTAACATGCGTAGATTTGGAAACCGTGACAATACTGATTGTGACATCGGGGATGTCAGGCATCAGGGATGCCGAGGATTGGTTATATGATCTTTGGTGAATATGATTTATTGGATTTATGAAATGATATTTTTGTGCTTACGGATTTGTGTTTATGGATTTGGGCAGTGGCCCACTTGGATATGGATTTACGGATTTTGGTATTCTATGGTTTTTGGCTGAGTTCTCACATATGTTTGGATTTATGGTTTTGAGCTAAGGCCCTAATGATTTAATTAAAATAAATGGTTTAATTATTGGTTTTCGAATGCATGCATACTTTTTAGTGAAAGGCATAAATGGTTTCTTATGAAATGTGTTTTTATTAAACTATTGATTTTCGTCCACTCTCAGCTTTTAATGGTTTTAATACCCTCCAGGTTGATCATGGATGCAGACTGTAGTAGCGACCGAGACATCGCACTCCTCCACCGATCCTAGCGTGCTTTGGAAGCCCCGAACGGGTTGAGGTTTGAGTTATCTCTACGTGGTCAGCCCATTATCAACTTGATAGTCAGGATGCCGGTATGATAGTTAGTGGGACTGATTTGTGGATAGTTTGGTTAGGCAGTTGATGCGTGAGTATGCCATAGTTATGTCGTGGTTTGGTAGTATGGGACCCTACTGAGGGATAAATGTAACAATTCTTTAGAGTTTTGACCGTGGGAAAGTTATGTCGAGATCGTCTGTCACGATATTGCAGGATTGGATAAGACGATAGTGTGGAGTTGTGACCATTAGATGGTCAGGTTATGTTGAGTTGGATAGTGGTACTGCTGAGAGCAGCTGGGTTTCTCAAACCCTAGTTATGATTGATGGTGTGGAGAATGTGAGTGCAACAGAGTTGGTAGATGACCTTAGTGAGAAACCCTAGGTGCGATGTATGGTTCGGAGATGTGAGTCGACGAGTGGTTTGACTTTGATGACTTTTCGGAGTCGAGACCGTTGGTTGGTCATGTCATGTCAGCTTTGGTGATGGTACTGCACTCTGCAGCCGAAGTTCTGATAATCAGTTAGGCCTAGTTGGTTGTCGTGCTACCTTAGATTGTGATGGATAGTTTGGTGCAGCTGAGGTCGGGGATGACCTGGTGGACGACACTGGTTGAGTCGTGTTGAGATTAGTTAAAGATTGTTTAGAGATTGGTTGGACAAGTTACCAAGGTGTGATACTGGTCAATGGAATCCTGGAGTGGGTATACAGGGTAGTGAGTACTAGCTGTTGATTCCGGTTGGATGCGGAGTCTCGATAACGATGTCTAGTGGTTGGATTTGCACGAGATTGTGGCAGACACTATTATCGAGAGTGGTTGTAGTTGTGGTTGTTATGAATCGGGTGACATTCAGGGAACGTTTACTTTTCTTGTATGAGTTATCAGGGTGATTGTACCCAGAGTTGTGGGGTACGAGGGAGGCAGAGTCCCTTTAACCGGAGCAGAGGTACAGGGTCGTTGCTCGGTATGAGCAAAGATCTAAGGTTGTCTAATTCACACACTGTGTGCTGGTGATTGTGATGACGATGAGCCGCGAGTTAGGATGTGACTCCTTCGTGATGGGCATACGTTCGGTATCTGAGATTTAGTAGTGGATGATTTGGACTGGACGAGATCCAGCAGTGGTTGAGATGTGTCGGGACTCTAACCCAACCATGAGTGTGATAACTTATGTGATGGGAATGATTAAGTGGTAAATGAATGAAACGGTATGAACCAATAGGCGAATTTGGTAGTAAGTTAGACTGGTTACAGACATGTGGTTGATGTCCAATTGAATTATGGACTTGGGAGCATACCCGAGTTGGTTTCAACATGGTTGGAACTTCGGAATCGAGAGAGGTTGTGATTGAGGCGACAAGAGGAGTGCTTGTTTCAGCTTTGGTGATGGGTATTCCGAAGTCATTGAGGGTGACTTCTCATGTTCCGCCCATGGTAGATGATGGTTGTTGTCACCAGTACGTTGATCGTGTATTGGTTGGTGGAACCCCGATTTGTTTTGGGTCATCAAGAAGAGTTGGGTATTTCGAAGTTGGGTGAATGGATTTCTCGTTTTCTGCTTGGTGGCAGACGATGTTGGGTTACATGGTGTGGTGAGTGCAGTGAGTTTGTGTTTGCACTCACGTAGGATGAATTTTGATGTCATCTTCTTGGATCATCCTTGATTTTTCCCTAGGTGGGATGACAATGATCAATATGAGGTAATTGGAGAGGACCCACAGTCTCGACGTGACTCATTGTTGACTGATCTGTTTAGATGTGCAAATGGTTGAGAAACGATTTGGTAGTATGCGGATTCAATGAGGGTGTAAGACCCTATGACCTGAAATCTGGTAGTTAGCTGAGTGAGAACATGTGTGGATACTAGGTGGATCGGAATCGTGATTGTAACGACCCGTCCCGAATTCCTAGATTAGATTAGTGACTAATCACGATTAGTGAGGTTAATATGTGATTAGTTGGGCGAAATCGGACGAACGATGCAAAATGACCGTTTTGCTCCTAGGCGTGGGCAAAATGTTGACTTTTCATTCTGGCCGTCAAATGGACTTTGACTGATGACCGTGACGTAGCTTAGGACTTCACGAGTTCATAGATAGGTGGCACGTTCAATTCCGACGTTCGAGGAAGAAGTTATGACGTTCGGAAGTATAGGGGCAATTTGGTAATTTTAGTTAAAAGGGGCGAAATGTTGACTTTTGGACAGGGATGTCCGATGTCCGAGGGCCAAGGACCATTACGTAGATCAGGACGATACGAATCTATAGGCAGGCGGCACGTCAAATTCAGACGTTCGACGGCGAAGTTACTGTTCACGGAAGTTTCGGGGCACTATTGCACGTTTTACGAGACGTATCACTTTTGGACTCTAGTGGGGCCCAGATATTTTATGGAGGCCCAATGGATGAGTGACACTCGTCACCCATCCACAGGCCACCCAAATTAACACATACATCGACCATCTCCATTTTCTTCATTCAAAACACAACCTGATCTCATCATGTGTACCCAAACCAATTCAATCCAAACCTTCACCCATGGCCATCTGAGGAACCAGGAGGGTGAGAGGAGGACTGAGGATGATGGTGGCCAGCCAGGATGGAGCCATCGTGCACGGTTAAGACCCAAACCCGAAGGTATGGCTCGGTTTTGGTTTTTGGATCCAAAATTATGTTTTGTTGTTATGGTTAGTATTAGATGATTAGGAAATGGTTATTAGGTTGCTAGGAGGTTTCTAGGATGGTTTGGGAAGCTTTGGACGGCTGTGAAGCCGTGGGGGAATTTTGGAAAAACTGAACTGTTTGGTTTAAAATCAAACCGTGGATTTTAAGGGTTTTAACTTAGGTTTAGGGATTGGAATAGATTGGAAAGGAGAAAATAGAAATTTAGGGATTGATTAGGGACAAAACAGACGAAAAAATGAGGATTGTATGAGCCTGGACCGGTCACGACGGTCTAGTTGCAAAACCGAACCGGCCGATCTAGACCGATTCGATCGCTGAAGAAGATGAACAGTGTCCCGGCGCTTGAGGCCCACGCGCAGGGCAGTCCTTCGACACGTGACGACGCGTGGCAAGGAATTTGGGAATGTGTTCAACACACGAAATCTTCTATTCGATGTAACGAACATTTTGGGACTGGTTTCATGTCGATCAGACATCGTTTCGATAGGTTTCGGGGTGTCCGAAGGTTTAGGATCGACTTTAAAAATAGTTAGAAAATCGGGAAAATTATGGGACTTCAATGAGAGGTTAATGAGTCTATTAATAACCCTATAAATGAATTTGGACAGGTTTGGGAATCCCGGGTGGCGACGATTGACCCGGGAGACGATTATGGCACGCGTATCGAGGCGCGACTTCGGACTGTCTGTGAATGGACCTTGATTTCTAAACTGTGATGCATGCATAAATGTTTTATATGGATTATGAATGTGATTCTATGATGTTGATTTGGATATTGGTGCATTATATGGTTTCACATATTTCGAGGCGATTTATGGGCTTGCACGTAAATCGAGGTTTTCCAGTTTTATACTGATTTTCCGTACTTATGGTTTTTGATATGATTTCATGAAATGGTTTTGGATTTGAAAAAGTAAACTCGGGTTTGAAACCCATTTGATTTACGAACTCTCGGACTTGAGGTCTAGTTGATTTAATGAGGCATCAGGCCGGAAGCCCAGTTGGTTTACGAGTCGGACCAGAGGTCCAGTTTGTATGTGGATTCGGACCTAGGGCCCAGTTATGTGTTATGATGGTGATTTCGGGTCAGGGACCCTAGAAATAGATTTATGGGTCATGACGGTTTATGGGAACCGGCATGAACCCTTGAAATGGATTTACGGGTCATAACGGTTTATGGGAACTGGCATGAACCCTTGGAAAGGATTTTATGGTTCATGACGGCTTATGGGGGCCGGGCATGAATCCTAGAAAGGTTTAAGGAATGATTTCAAAAGGTTTTTCATATGCCATCCTTTATATATGATTGTCTCCTCCGGGGAGGGTCATTGGCCTGGGTGGACCCCGGAGTAGTCACGGAGCACTGACTGAGTGGAGTCGCCCCCCAGTTGGGTTCCTTACTCTCAGGATAGGCATGGTTTGTTACCTCTAGGGAGGGTCATTGATCTACAGACATTGACCTGGGTGGACCCTGGAGAGACTTGGGTTTGAGACCCCGGTTAGCACGCGCGTAGCTATATTTTACCGTGGCAGGTTCTTGGATATGAAATATAATGGATAAACATAATTTCAATTGGTTGGGAAATTGTGTTTTATGATGATAAATGGATTTGGGCTGAGATCCCACATATGTTCACTATGTTCTGGTTTTCTGTAAATGGTATTGGGCAGGAGCCCGTGTGACTTGTATTTACGGAACTTGGGGCTGTGACCCTAAATATGATTGTTTAAACATATGTGATTGGATAAATGATTTTACTATGCATGCATGCTTTTTAGTGAAGGGTATAAAGGTCTTTATGAAATATGTTTTTATAAACTCTTTATTTTTGTACATTCACAGTCTTTCTATTTTTAATACCCTTCAGGTTGGATATGATGTGACTGTAGCAGAGTCCGAGATATCACATACCTCCTCCGGATCCTGGCGTACTCTGATAGCTCGAGAGGGCAAAGGTTGGGAATTTCCCTTGTCCGACACTCCGTGTTAGACGGGATCAGGGTCGTTCCTCGTTAATCCCTGAGGGATTGAGGACGGGTCCTGACAGTGATGTTGAAAATATAGGGCGTTGTGACGATCGAGGATCGTGATGTCAATGATCGGGTGATGTTATGGTGGATCAGGATGGCATGGATCGTGATGTCGTTCCCGTGCTAGCAGACTTCGCCTTGCTGATTATGCTAAGCTAGGAGTAGAGGAGAATCGTACTGTGGGACAATTGAAGAATCACTTGGAATAGAACGAAATGATTACCCAACCTCTGTCTTGGATAGTTGGATATGGGAATGTTGGGTCGACTTCTTTTCGAAGTTAACTCGGTATGAGACGGTAGTTGAGTGAATTGTGGTGTATACGATTTGTCTTGGATATTTGACTATGTGAATGATGGGATTGGCTTCTTTTCGAAGTCAATCGAATATGGCATGGTAATCGAATGAGCAGGTAACCGATAGGTTCGGAGTTGGTGTGTCTTGGTAGACGTGGGTGAGATTGGATGCCCTTTTGGCATGAATAGGTACGCCTTGGTGAGCGTGAGTTAGATTGGTAAGTATTGGATTATGAGGTTAGAAGTAGACGTTTTGATTCTGGTCGGGAGACCATGGGACTCATGATGGATCATGAGTTGGAGTATTTTATCTGTCTAGTACTAGACTGAACAGATGGACTCCAGAATTGAAGCCTGTTTAGCTACGAACTATATAGTGGCCTGGTTAGTGGATAGATGTACGTACAGGGTACGTTGTACGAGGATCGATACTGGACAGGCCTGAATGGTGCTTGGTGACGGTACATAAGGTGTACTAGTGGTATGTGGATGAACGTATTGGTAGTTGGCTTAGTTCTGATATCATTGGATTGGTTGAGAATGTGAACTGGACATTGGATACTATGAGTTGGGCTAGAGTGATTTTGATGGGTTTAGTGATTGTATGAGCAGGTGCCCAGAGCCGTGGATGGCTAGTGGAACCCTAGATTTGAGATGAGTATCACTGCTAGGCAGGTATTCGATGGGGTCCAGTTACACATAGGTCGAGTGAGTTGTTGGTTAGTGTAACCACGGGTTGCTTTGCGTGGAGCGACTGCTGTGTGACTCTCATTAATGGCAACATGGATTTATGAGGAAATTTTGGTACGAGGTACCTTAGTGCTACTCTTGAGTGAGTTAGAGTTGTGTTGGTGACTCGAATGGTAAACATGGAGCCGTGAGTGCTGGCTGAGTGCGATGTTATGGGACGTGTGATGTTGACGTAGTCGCAAATCATCCATAAAAGCAATTATAACAATCATGAAACAGTTATGCATGCATCGAATTTATAAAACCAATGTCCACTCACAGACCGTTTAACCGAGCGCCTCGATATGTGTGCCACCGACCTTCACGGGCCTCGTTACTAAGATCGGGACTCCCGAGCCTGTTCATATCACAGTAAAGGGTTACTAACCTCCACATAACCATCCTATTCAAGTCCCGTAATTTTCTCAAATTTTTAAATATTTTTAAATTCGATTTAAAACCTTCGAACATCCCGAACAATATCGAAAAGGGGTCCGATTGGCACGAAACCAACGCTAAAATGTTTGTTACATTGTATAGGACAAAAGTCATGTTGACCTCACCTCGAGATTCGTGCCCACGCGCCGTCACGCGCCGCCGTGAGTGGCTGCGCGTGAAAGCCACACGCCTGCTACAGTGTCATCGTTCCAACCCGTATGTCTGTAAAACGGGTCCAGTTGACCCGCGAGATGACCTGATCTGTTCTCTGTTAATTCAACCTCAGTCCTTTTAATTGAACATTCAAATAGATTCGTTTTAAGTCTAATTAGAGGTCTGAAAATCCAATTACAACAATCCTTACCTGAAATCCAACGATTTGAAGATGAACATCGAAGAACATCTGGGCACTGTTCATCATTCGGATTTCATCAATTCCACTGGATTTCCTTAAATTGATCCACTAAGAAGCTTCGTTGGACCAAGATAAACTCATTTCCTAGTCCACTTTCACCGTTTAATCCCTCTAGAATCACGACTCAATCTTCAAGCTCCTTTTCTGTCACCAAGTCAGTTCAGAGCCAAATGGTTGCCAAAATTCATCGTTCTTGAGTTGGTTGTGATCGAGGCAACCCCAGAAGGCTCAAATTGAACTCAAATTCGATCCTCAGAGCTCATAGCTCAAAATTCGAATTTCCCTTCATTGCTCCAAAATTTCGATTTTCTGTTTAGTTTGCCCCTCTCAGTCCCTCGTGTTCTTCCTCAGCCAATTCCTTCCCCAACACACTCAATTTCCATTCACAAGATCAGTTGTGGAAGGACGATTTATGATGGCCAGAATTCAAACTCTTACCTCCCTGCTTTGCCTGTTCACGGGTAAGGAAGTGATGAAGGCTGATCAGAAATAGAAGGGAGGAGATGAGATGAACGGATGAGATGCAATCTGGGGAGTGAGATGGATGGCCCAGATTAAAAGAAGAGATTTAATCCTAATTAATTTCATAGTGGAAACTTTAGCTTATAATTTATAATTAATGGAACATGATCCAATCTAGCCAATGGGTGAGTGACACTTGTTAATTATCCAAGTGTCCTCCAACCACCATTTCAGAATAAAATAATCGACACGGTTATCGAGACGTAAACATCCATGATTTCACGTTTCAGACCATAACTTCCTCGTAGGAAGTCCGATTTCGGCGTGCCGCCTGTCTATGGATTCGTATCGACTCGCTCTACGTAACGGTCCTTGGCCCTCGTCAATTGGACCTCCCGGGTCAAAAATCAACATTTGGCCCCCATTTAACCAAAATTACCAAAATGCCCTTAGACTTTTGAACGTCATAACTTCTTCCACGAATGTCGGAATCGAACGTGCCACCTGTCTATGAACTCGTGACGTCCCGAACTACGTCACGGTCATTGTTCAAAGTCCATTTGACCGACCGAATTAAAAGTCAACGTTTTGCCCACGCCCAGGAGCAAAACGATCATTTTGCACAACTCGTCTGATTTCGCTCAACTAATCCCAGATTAGTCATTCTAAATCATAATTAAATAATATTAAATTCCGATACTCGGGACGGGTCGTTACACTAAGTTAATGGGAATTTCGAGGAAGAAATTTGTTAAGGGGGGAAGGTTGTAACAACCCGACCCGAATATCGGGATTAAATATTAATTAATTATGGATTTAGAATGACTAATCGGAGATTAGTTGAGAGGAATCGGATGGACAGTGTAAAATGACCGTTTTACCCTTGGAATTGGGTAAAATGTTGACTTTTTACTCGAGGACTCAAACGTACGAGGACCAAAAATCGTTACGTAGATCAGGACGTTACGAGTACGTAGACAGACATCACCTCGAAATCGGACGTCGAATGAGAAAGTTATGGTCACGGGATCGAAATCGGGAATTTAATGTCTCGGGATTTGCATTAAATGTTAATTAATTCCAATTGGCTGATATTTTATGTGGAGGCCTTAGATGAGTGACAAGTGTCACTCATCCCATTGGTTATCTCCCCTAAAAAGTGGATCTCACTTCTAATTGGACGGATTTTTATTATTTTAAAATTTTAGCATTTTATTCACTCATCGCTCTCGCCCTCCCGCCTATCATCATCTTCATTTCTCTCTAAAAAAACACATAACACATCACATAACAGCCTTCAATCGTTACCCTTTGATGTTGGGCCTTGAACGAAAATGAGAGAAGAGACTGAGACGAGTCAAATGGTGTTAACGACAACGACCGTCGTGGACGGTGGTGGAAGTTCGAGAGTAAAACCCGAACTCTGTTTCTGGGTTCAAACCGGTAGATTGGATTTTGATGGCTATCGAACGTTTGGGAGGTGTGGCTGATGCTCCTGAGGCCTGGATGATAGTGGCAGTGGCCACGGTGGAGCTCGCAACGGCGAGTTAAGGTAAGAAACCCCAGAAGGTTCTGTTTCGACTTGAAAATGGTAACTCGTATTTTGAAGATTTTTAATCAAATTGATTGATCAGGTGAGGTTCTGGAAGTTGTTAGGAACCCAGAGACTTGGAATCACTGTCAACGGTGGCCGGACTCGTTGGAACTGGACGATGAAAGTTTGGTGCTTGATTAAGAATCAAGAAGGTACTTTCTAGCCCTGGTTTTCGTGTTTTGAGTAGATAGATTGAGTCTAGGACCTGGGAAGAAGCTATATGACAGGACCCATCCCAATCCCCCCGGGATTAGTGAGGGATGACCCTGCTCCCGTCTGACACGAAGTGTCAGACAAGGTATAATTCCGACCTTTGCCCTCCCGGGCTATCAGAGTATGCCAGGATCCGGAGGAGGTATGTGATATCTAGGTCTCTGCTACAGTCCACATCCAATGTCAACCTGAAGGGCAGTCAAAACATTAAAAGCTGTGACTGGACAAAACAAAAGTTTATAAAAACAGTTTATCGAAAGACATTTGTACCCTTCACTAAAAAGCATGCATGCATTCGAAAACCATTTATCCGAAATAAACCATATGTGGGAACTAAGCCCAAAACCAAGGTTGAAAGAACCATGATAAAAATGACCATACGGGCCACTGCCCAAATCCACAAGGGACTCGGCCCAAACCATAAGAAACAAACCACACGTGCCACAACCCAAAACCTGTGTAAACACACATCATATATCATATCATATATACATATAATTCACACAACCAATCCTGTCACGGTTTCCAAAGCTACGCGTGTGCTACCCGGGTCTCAATCCGAGTCATCTCAAAGTCAAGGTCAATGTCCGCAGACCATTGACCCTACCCGAGGTAATAGTAATCATAGCCTTCCTGAGAGTAAGGAACCCAATTGGGGGGTGACTCCACTCAGTCGGTGCTCCGTGACTACTCCGGGGTCCACCCAGGCCAACGACCCTCCCCGGAGGAGATAGAACATGTAAAAGAAGGTATATGAACATATATATATATATATACATAACATAAACATTCATGCCCGGTTCCCCTGAACCATCATGATTCATAATATCCATAATCAAGGTAACATGCCGGTTCCCATAAATCGTCATATACCGTAATAACATAACCAGGGTAACATGCCGGTTCCCATAAACCGTCATGTACCATAATGACCAACAAGGGTTCATGCCGGTTCCCATAAACCGTCATGAACCATGATACCATATTAAGGGTTCATGTCGGTTCCCATAAACTGTCATGAACCGGGGAATCCATTTAAGGTTCCCTGACCTGAAATCAAAACCGTAAAGTAGCATGGGTCTCGTACCCGAACATATGACATCAGATGGTCCCCGTGCCCGATATCTGAGGTCATATGCCCGAGACAAAACCAAATGGGTCTCATACCCGAGTTTATCCTTTAGAGATCCAAAACCATTTCATTTAGACCAATACAGAAATATAGACTCGTATAGGCACCGTATAGGGCCGAAACCTCGAAATACGTGCATATACGTAACCACACATCCAAATGCACTAATGGCATCACAAACAAGTATTTAAAACATAAAATAAACATTTATGCATGCACCAATTTAGAAAACAAGGTCCACTCACAGACCGTTCGAGCTGCCGCCTCGATTTGCGTGTCATTCGGGTCCCCGAGCCGATCACCATTACCGGGACTCCCAAACCTGTCCAAATTTTAATACAAGGTTAATAACTACTTAATTAACCTCCCACTAAAGCCCCGTAATTTTCCCGAACTTTTAACTATTTTTAAACCGACCCTAAACCTTCCGACACCCCGAAAACTATTGAAACCATGTCCGATTGACACGAGACCAGTCCCAAAATGTTCGTTACATCGAATAGAAGATTTCCCGTGTTGAAAAATTTCCCAAATTATGGCCCACGGACCCTCACGAGCCCTAGAAAGTCGAAAACACTGTTCATCGTCATCAACCTCAGAACTGAACCAGTTACTGTAGAAAAATACTGTTCATCCGTCGGTTTTTCTCCGTTTTCTGGACTGATTCGGGGTCCGTTTGGTCCTATTTTAATCCCTAAATTCCTATTTCTTCATTTCCTATCTAACCCAATCCCTAAAACTAAGAAAAACCACCCGAAACCGAGCTTCCATCCGCCATCAATGGTGGCCGGATTTTCTCCGGCCGTTCACGGCCATTTCCGGCCATCCCAAGCCCCAAAACTAATCCCATTCTACTCCTAGGTTCCCCAGAAACCTTTCCTAATCTTTAGAAACCATCGAAAACCCCTAAAACTAAAAATCCAAATTTTGAAGAAAATGTACCTCACGGGTTTTCGGGTTCCCCCGCCGTGGTCCGCTGCCGTGAGTCCTCGTCGTCGCGTCCTCATCATAACGGTCCTTCCTCACAGTCACACATAAGATGAAAAGTGATGAGATGTGGTGGTATGTGTATGGTGAGGTGTTTGAAAATGGAGGATGAAGAAAATGGTGGAGGGGGTTTCGGGTTATGAGGGAATGAAGAAAAATGAAGTGATGAAGTTTGATGGCTGATGAGAGAAGTGAGGATTAGATGGATGGTGTAGATTTAATGATGAAATTGAAATGGAAGGCTAGGATTAATTGTAGTTAGGATTAATTATACAATAATCAATATACTAATATTTTATTAATTAGATCCACAAATTAAGGGTATTGACCAATAGGATGAGTGACACTTGTCACTCATCCATGGGACCCACCTAAAATATCTAGCCCAATCAGATTTTGCCAAATCATCCCCATCTCGAAGTACATGCATAGTGAAATCAAACTTTCGTGACCTATAACTTCCTCGTTCGAAGTCCGATTTCAGTGTGCCGCTTGTCTATGGATTCGTATCGTCCTTACCTACGTAATAGTCCCCGGCCCTCGGCCATCGGACATCCCGGTCAAAAAGTCAACTTTTGACCCCATTTAACCAAAATTACCAAAATGCCCCTAAACTTCCGAACGTCACGTGCCACCTGTCTATGAACTCGTGACGTCACGAACTACGTCACGGTCATCGGTCAAAGTCCATTTGATAGCCCGATCGAAAAGTTAACGTTTTGCCACGACCAAGGGCAAAACAGTCATTTTGCATCGTTCGTCCGATTCCGCCCAACTAATCACGAATTAACCTCACTAATCGTGATTAGTCACTAATCTAATCATGGAATTTGGGACGGTTCGTTACACTATAGGAACCAACAAACTTGAAAATGGTTAAAAAATGACGAGAACTGGCCTCGCCAGTCCGGTTGAATCGGACTTGCAGAGGACCAGCTTGAACCCGGTTCGACGCTAGGACAGGGATGACCATCCCTGGCGCATGGGCTTCAAGTGCAGTCGCTTGCGACGGTGTGTGGGACAGAATTTGGTGTTGTTATCAACATGAAATTTTATCCTTTCAATGTAACAAACATTTTGGGACAGGTTTCGTGTCGATCAGATAAGGTTTCGTGTCGATCAGACATCTTTTCGATATAGTTCGCGGTGTCCGAAGGTTTAGGATCGAGTTTAAATTCTTTTAAAAATCCAAGAAAATTATGGGGGTTTAATGGAAGGTTATTGGAAGTGCTAGTAGAATGTGATTTGGAAAGGTTCGGATATTTGGAGGACGGTGATTTAGCAGGGGAGGCTTATGTCAAGCATATCGAGGCGGCATTGTAGGACGGTCTGTGAGTGGACATTGTTTTCTAAACTGTGATGCATGTATAACTGTTTTATATGTTTTACATATGTGATTTCTATGGTGATGATTGTGGTATTGGTGATTTACATATTTGCATGTATTTCGAGGTATTTTCCGTATTTGCACGTATATCGAGGTTTTTGGTTTTAATAATGGTTCAATGGTATGATTTTGGATTTGGAAATATGGAATCGGGCTTGAGACCCATTTGGTTTACGAATTATTGGACTTGGAGTCCATTTGATTGAATAAGGGATCGGGCCAGAGGCCCAGTTAGTTTACGAAATCAGGCATGAGGCCCATTTGTGTTTTATGAATGTGATTTCGGGTTGGGGACCTATAAATGGATTTGGATAAAGGGATTTAGATAAATGGTTGTGGATTTGAGAAATCGGATTTGTGGATTACGATGGTTTTATGGAAATCCCGGGCATAGGCTCATTTGAACGATTTGAGATGATTTATGAAATGGTTTTCCTAATACTGTCCTATTATCTATGGACTGTCTCCTCCAGGGAGGGTTATTGATCTGCGGACATTGAGCTAGGTGGACCCTGTAGTAGTCACGGCGCACCACCTGAGAGGGACTGCCCATGTGGAGTGGCTCCCGATCAGTAGGGCATTTATGGATGATAACCCTCAGGGAGGGTCATTGATATGCGAACATTGACCTAGGTGGACCCTCGGGAGACTTGGGACTTGAGACCCCTAGTAGCACGCGTAGCTTTGGAAACCGTGACAATACTGATTGTGACATAGGGGATATCAGGCATCAGGGATGTCGAGGATTTGTTATATGATCTTTGGTGAACATGATTTATTGTATTTATGAAATGATATTTTTGTGCTTACGGATTTGTGTTTATGGATTTGGGCAGTGGCCCACTTGTATCTGGATTTACGGATTTTTCTATTCTATGGTTTTGGGCTGAGTTCCCACATATGTTTGGATTTATGGTTTTGGGCTAAGACTCTAATGATTTAATTAAAGTAAATGGTTTGATTATTGGTTTTTGAATGTATGCATACTTTTTAGTGAAGGGTATAAATGGTTTCTTATGAAATGTGTTTTTATTAAAATATTGATTTCCGTCCACTCACAGCTTTTAATGGTTTTAATGCCCTTCAGGTTGATCACGGATGCGGACTGTAGTAACAACCGAGACATCACACTCCTCCACCGATCCTGCCGCGCTTTGGAAGCCCCAAACGGGTTGAGGTTTGAGTTATCTTTTGTCTGACACTTCGTGTCAGACGGGAGCATGACATATTCCGAGATAATTCCCAGGGGATTGAGATGGGTCATGTCAGAGAGAGCTCTTAATTTAATTTTTTTGATGATGATAGAGATGAAGATCTAGAGAAAAGGAAAAAGGAAAGAAAAAGAAGAAAGGAAATAGGAAATAGGATGATAAAATAGTGAAATAACTTAAATGCTCTTCTAATTTTGGCCACCTAAAAAGCTAACTAGACTAAGAAGTTGTCACATTTGTATTTATCTTACATGAAAAATGTGACGGAATCACTATTTTAAAATCGCGAGTATATATTGGATATTTAATTAAAACTTTTTATAGTTAATGTACTTTTTGAAATTGGACTAATAATTTAGGTATTTTTTATGTAGTTTATACTTGAAATGATTAGCCAATAAAAATCTTAGCTAACAAATAATATTGGCGCTTATAAGAAGTGCGCTTCTGGACCAGACGACCGGATTCACCAGACGACGTAAATAAGAAGGAAGAAGCCTCCTTCATTGCTTCTCCATTGTGATTACTCAAGCTGGACATCAATGAAGAAGGTAGAATGGTCCGATCTTCCAAAAGAGCTATGGCTAGCCATCGGGAACTACCTCGACAACCGCATCGACGTTCTCCGATTCCGCAGCGTCTGCAAGCTATGGCGGTCCTCTGTCCCCCCTTTTTACCAACCCCTTACTCCTCCTCTGCCCATCAGATTTTCCTCCCCTCCCAACGCCATGGATGACCAATCTCAAAACCCTGATCCTCCGGCTTTACTCTTCCAAACCACAATCTACCGCATGGAATCGCTCGTTGACGAAAAACCCAATTCGTCGAGACCATGTTTTGTGAAGTTTGAGCAGTCGAATTCCGGCAGTATGCGATTGCTGCATCCCATCACGAACAAGCCATTCAGGTACTGCCCTCCCGGGTCTTCAAAGGAATTCAATTTATTGGACTTTCGAATTGTTGAATTTCGCAAATCATATGGCCTTCGCTTTCTAAATCGTCGTAATGTGGTTGTTGCTTCTGTGAACAAAGTGGTGGTGATGGGTCCAACCCATTTGACCGATTGTGCTATTTTCATGATTTATAATGGTGGAAATTTGGGGTTTTTGAGAATTGGAGATGAAAAATGGACTCATGTGGATGAACAAAACTCTCACTATGATGATCTTATTGTTTACAAGGGTCAATGCTATGTTGTTGATAGATGGGGAACAATTTCATGGGTGAATTCTGAGTTAAAAGTGATTCAATTTTCGCCTCCCCTATGCGGGTTTGGTGGGCAGAAGCATTTGGTTGAGTGTTGTGGTGATCTGTATGTGGTTGATCGGTACCTAGATAGGGAGCGGTCTGAGATAGACCGGTTGTTTGGGTACCGCGTAGAGAACAATGATATTGTCTTCAATCCCTACTTTCAAGCTCCCCGGAATCGTTTTCCCGTGATTTGTGATGCTGAGACTGTTGATTTTAAAGTTTATAAGTTGGATCAAGAATGGGGTAGATGGGTGGATGTAAAAAATTTGGGACATCACGTGTTTATTTTGAGCAATGATGGGTCTTTCTCTCATTCCACCAGAGACTTTGCTCGTGTGAAGGGAAATTGCATTTTATTCACAGATCACATGTTTGCTTGTTTACCAGCAGTTGCAGGACCAAGAACAATGTGTACTAGTCGTGTGTTCTACTTAGAGGACGGTAGCATTAGCACCCTAACTGCCGTGTCTGGCTATTCTCGTATCCTTCAGCCTCCCCCAGCTTGGCTCTTGCCCAATTGATGTCCATCTGCTGAGTATATTTATGTAAGCGTGAAATTCTTCATTCTTACTTGTAAATATATCGAATGCTTAGTGATGACATGCCTGCAAAATTTTCTTTTCCTGCCATTTGATGAGACAAATAAGCTATCCGAACTTTGGAAGGGATGAAATTACTTGTAAATATATCGAATGCTTAGTGATGACATGCCTGCAAAATTTTCTTTTCCTGCCATTTGATGAGACAAATAAGCTATCCGAACTTTGGAAGGGATGAAATTCGAGGTTGGGGCTTGAAAGGGCAGTAGATTTTAGGAATTTAACATGGTTATTGAAATAAAGGTTAGCTGCTGTTAGAGTAGATTATATTCTTTTAGACTTAAACATTGGGGTATTTGCATAATTGCATCCAGGTTTTTGTGTTATTTAGCAAGTAGTTACCAATTTTCTATGTATCAGATCAGAAGCTAAAACCCTATGGGCTCGTTTGGTTAATTGTATTGAATTTGATTCAGTAAGTCATAAAATTCAATGTATTTAGAAGGTAAAGGTAAATGTCTTTTCAGGTTAAAACATTTAGTTGACTTTATTGTATTGAGGAGATTAAATTTGATAAGTTTCTTTATATGTCTCATTTTTCCAATGGAAAAACATTCATTTTTACCTTCAAAAATTATTGAAAAGACAGTTAGGCGGTTATAAGATGAAGGACATATTAATAGTCGACTCTTTAAACGCATGCTCGAGTGAAGTAGTTTTTCAACCCTGAGATTCTTTAGTAATTGTGTTTCACTTGACAGGGACGTTGCTTAATTGTTGTCTGCGTCTCTGGAGGAGGAGGGGAATCCAATTTCTCGTGAAGAGTGATTTGTATAAGAAGAAAGAGGATTGTGAAATCACTCTTCAATTTCAATACCCTGCTGCCTTTTTTATGGGTATTACGGTTTAGTTGTCATTTCGCTCTGGAAACTCTCCTAGTCAAAGCCGCCCGCTTGCTCGTTTGCTCGCTTGCTCGATGGATGAACCCGGCTCCGTGTCGGTAGCGTGTCATACGGTGGCTATGGTCATGGTGCCATCTCTGGTGGGATGGTGGTGGCATCCGAGTTGGGTTTGTTGGGTTCTTTGCTGCATAGCCCATTTGTTGCTGCTTGACCATTCTGTTTGGTGCATGGGGTTTTGAGCTCATTTGGGTTTGGGGGGTTTTTAGCCTTAATTTGTTTAGTTCAAAATGTACTAGTTGTGATGATTCAGTTTCATCTATGTGCTTTTTGTTTATGAGTTGTATTTGCGAGTGTACCTTAACTTTTTTTTATTTTTCATGTGGCTGCCCTAGTGAACTTGTAGTTTTATTTTCAATTTTTTTTCAATGTTACTATTTAACTAACAAAAAAAAAAGAGGTAATATAACTACCACATGACGTGTGGAGAAAACTATTATTAAACCAAATGATTTTCATTCTTGGTTCTTGATTAACATAATTTTTTTTTCTTTCTATTTACATGTGTTAGTCAAAAACGTAAATATCAATTTTTTTAAAATGATTTTTTTTTGTTAGGCCAAGAGTGACATAAAAAATATAGAACTATAAGTTTACAAGGGGCATATTTCAAGAAAAGAAAGAAAAAAAAAAAGTATACCCACAAAGAAACTCATAAACAACACCAAACTGAGAAAAATGATCGCTGAAGCATTCACAATAAGGCGCAGAAACCCCGCCTCCCGAGCATTCTCGCAAGCACAACAATGCTACTTGCTAAGCATTGCAACAACAATGCCTCCAAAGCATTGCCGACGTTGTAGACAAGGAAACATGGCCATAGCAATTTCGTCGAAACACAACATCTGCGCCAATGTGGTAAGCTTCGTGCACAACCACCACCATCACAGCTAGACCTCGTTGCCCATAAAGAACTCAAGCAGATCTGGAATTTTCATCACGCACGACCCAACAACGAACCTCACTCTACTAGTCTAAGTTCAGGTTGTCAGGATGAGCCACCTCAGTGGTAGGCAAAACCACTGCACCATCGCCCATCTTACAAGTTGATAAGACCCTTCTCAAAATTACATTGATATCTGTATCTAATCTTACTCCCGTCTGATAACTCAATTAATGTATTTGAAATACCCTTAAGATTTTCACATAAAAAACTAGAGAACTTGTGATAAGGGATGTAAACTAACCATGATAGGATTATTATCTTGGTATATGAACCAAATATAATTCATCTTCTTGGGATCACCGTCCACACCTACCTACTAACCCCGACTAATATGGAACCCAAAATCTCGTCTCCTTTCGAGCCCTAATAAATAATTCGGTTATTTTCGAGTCCTGTTCTGATATTATGATTCTTCCTGAGTCTTATCAAGATACGTAATCATATATAGAATCCATAACTCAATTCCCCAAATTCCGAATGTTCGATATGTGTCGAAACTAGCAATACCACCACTTTGGATGTATAAAATTACCCTGAACAATATTCAATTTACTCGAAAATTGAACAAATGGACCCATAAATGAAAATGGGTGAAGGTTCATGTTGATCGAACTATGAGGAAATGCCGCATGCATCGCCACACGCTAGTGAACGACTGGTAAGTCTCTCTCACACGCAATGTAGCTACATCTGCAAGCACAATTGCCTTCAACCTCATGACGGGTTGGACCCAGATTTCTACAACGGGTCCCGACTAGAAAATTTTATCCCGGTTCTATCTCCCTCAATTCTTGTCCATTTTGCAGTGATCCAATAATCAAATTTTATCTAATCAAAACCAGAAACTCATCCATACAATTAGAATTGAAATATATTTCATAGAATGAGCGTAATTCGAGCTTCCAGTTCCGGGTTTCCAAGTCCGCTGCACTCCACCAACCCCAACGGGTTTTTCACCTCTATGAACCATCATTTGACTCAAGGAGAATAAGGGAAGGATGTTTCTATCTTCCAATTACATCGAAATAGTTTGATCATGGCCTAGGAAAGAAGAAATTCACCATTTTTGTACTCCTCCACAGAAATCCAACGTTCCTTGAGAAGCTCTTCCTCTATCATCGTTCAATATGACCAGAGAAACCTATGCCCATTATGAAATATTCCCAAGCTCTAGCCACCATGGACTGCATAAAGAGACTCCCAAGCATAGAACCGTGTCCTCCTCCTTATTTTGTTCCCGGTTTCCCCTTCCTCTCCCATCATCCCTAATTCTTCTCTCTAGAAAATCTATGTAAGTACACACCTCTGCTGTGAACATCTTCTAAGGCTACTCTCACTAGCCTAGACATAGAGAAAAGCCCAGGAGGGAGTTCTAGTCTCCCTATCCTTCTTCACGGTTCTAGATATAAGACTAGCCCTAGGTATGGTTCGGTATGGAGGTGATATCGGAACCGTACCAAATAATTGTAACCGGTTTGATACGGTATGGTATTTCTAAATATAAAATTGATATCGTACCGTACCTTACCAATTATATTCGGTATGGTTTCGATTTTGAAGCCAAATTCATAATTTTATTTATTTATTACTTGATTCAATGTCTAAAAGCAACATTTTGATAAAATTCAGAAATTAGGACTCTTGTTGGGTAACAAATATTGTTCAAAATGTATAGAAAATTCATAACCCAATCAATTTCAATACATCAACTAAAATTAACAACATTAACTAAAAAACCCTAACAAACAATTAAATCCATCAACTAAAAAACTCTTAAAATAAAATTAAATCTATAAAATAAATTAATATACAACTAAATCTATCAACTAAATTAATATACAATTAAATCCATTATTAGCTATTAGATTATTAGGGGTTTTTTATGGTTGAATTTAATTTAATTTTTAATTAATTAAAAAATTAAAACCGGCTCGGTTTCGGTATAGAACGGTATTCTGTAACATCGAAACCGAACCCGTACCGATTTAAACTGGTACGGTATCGGTACGGTACCGATCATCCTTTCGGTTTTACTATTCGGTTTTTTTTCTGGTTTGGTATGATACGGGACGGGATGATTTCGGTATGTCGGGACAATATGCCCACCCCTATATAAGACCAAGGTGGAGGTGCTTAGTCAACATTCAAACAATTGATGAGTGACAGCTAGCTGAGTCAACAAATTGAATAATACAATGAAAAGACTAAATGCCCTCGTTGCTCAAATATACTGAATTGTCATTGGGTGTTTAGACTCATAACGTTTTCATCCGATCCACGTCTTTCACATGTCGATTGTCCACAAACTCATGAGTTTGAGACACACGCATGAGTCCAATGGGAACTTCCGAAAGGTTCCCAAAAATAAAATTGGTTTTGGGCCCTTAATAGAAACAAGAGTAAACATGTCCTTTTTCAATTTAAATTACGAAATTCTCCATTTTTCGGGACGAGTCATTACACATGAGAGCACAACAGAAGCTAAGCTAGATTACAGAGATGGGCATCTGGCTCAATGGGAAGAGAAGAGTGGGAATAGAGAGAAAATTGGAGAAAAAGAGAAAGAAAGAGAAATGGGGAAAGGAAGGGGAAAAGGTTCATCGTCGACCCCAGAAAAGATCAACGACTAGGGTTGAGAAATCCTTTGAGTTCTACAATAAAGAAGGTAGAGTTATTATTCTAGATATAGTTTCCATAGCTACAAAAATGGATCTATAAACATCCTTAGGCCAACTAATGTGATAATTTATAAGGAATATTATGTAAATAAACTATATCGCCTAATATAGATGTCATTTTGATTGTATTTATTTATTTTTTGAACACATGAAATATCACATTATGTGTCACATTAAATATACAATGATCAATGTGATATTCCCATTCATTACTGTCTACTCTTTATGCAAATTCTGAAAGCGAATGAACAAGTAAAAGTCGGATATTAACCAATTCAACCAATATGAATCTTATGATTCAATCTAAAATAAATAAGATCTAAATGGCCAAATGGCAATCTCACTTTGAGAAAACCAATATGTAGTTGGCGATTTGAACCCAACATCCATCTTGGAACAAATTCATATTCCAGAGGGTGAGTGTGTATAGAAGTATTGTGGTCTACAATTCCAAGATTTGAAGGTGGGATCTAAAGGCTGATTTGAAGGTTGGATCTAAAGGCTGGGGTTCACTGGGACATGGAAGTATGACCAGTCCAAACATTTAAAGGTCCAAGGTAAAATAGAAAATATATCCTTAATTCACACACTTAATTATTAAAATTGTAAATTTTTATGGACTGATTATTTCATTTTTATACTACAAGATCTCGTTAAAATTTCTTAGAAAAAACCTATTGGACAAAACCCCAACAGAAAAAAAAAAGAAGAACTCATGAAAAATAAATAAATTCTATATTTTTAACTTGTATATGGATAAAAAATTTCCACATTTATGATTATTAGAGTACAATTTTCGTGTTCAATACAAATATTTAGCCTTCAAATAAGAATTTTACTATCTAAAGAACTTGAATCAATATCAAACTTGCATACTCTTACATATTTTATTTATTGGTTTTATTTATTTATTATATATAAAATATGTTAATATTTTTAAATTTATTTTGAATCCTATATTATTTTAGGTCTATAATTTGTGCGCCTTAGGCCCCGGCCGACCTGCTTGGGAGTTAGGAGGTCAGAGACTCAGACTCTGACCTAGGCCGCTGCCGAATTTGGGTTGCAATGGGTAGCCGGGTGTATTATCCTTAATGGCATTATCTGTGTATTGAATTAATAGGTGGTAAGTCTTAGTATTGAATTAAGATTAATGTTAAGATGAAAGTAGAAACCAAAGTGTATATTAATGAAGTATAATTCATATATAATAAGGAATTTACCAATATAATTTAAATATAACGATTCTATGACTTGTCATGATCATTATTTACACTTGTGGAATTAAAAAGTGATTATATTAGTCATATTCTAACCAAAAAAAATAAAAAATCAACTGCAAAGCAGATCAAATCCGCCGCGATCCGCCATGGATGGCAGCGGAGTCGACTGGTCCAACCTCCCGACGCGTCTGGTCACTCATCGCCAAAGACCTAAAAACCCACATTGAAATCCTTCGATTTCGCAGCGTTTGCCGCTGCTGCCGTTGCTCCATTCTTCCATTTCGCCCTCCAATTCCTCCCAAATTCCCTTACTCATTTTCCAAAGGATCCGATGCCTTCCTTTCCAAAAGCACCGCCTACCTTCTCCGACCTCGTTCGACAACGGATCCGTCCACTTTATCTTCATCGCCTTCCTCATCCAAGGGTTGGTTGCTGAAGATCGAAGAGAGGGAAAAACTTGGTCTTCTAAATCCACTGACGAATTGGGCAAAGCATCTGCACTCAAATACGCAAATAGGTCTGGTTCAGTTGTTCCAGTTGCTGATTTAAACAAGGTGATTGTAGTCCCTAAGTCAGAAAGCTCCACAATTTTCCTAATAGACAGGCTATTAAAACTAGGTGTTGCTAGAATTGGAGACACGAAGCATGCCTTCATAGGGAATCGTATTTCTTATAATGATATGATTGTTTATAGGAATCAGTGCTATGCTGTGGACACATGGGGCGCCGTTTTTTGGATCGATTTCAATTGTAATTCAGATTCCGAGTCCTCTTTAAAAGTGGTCCAATTTTCACCGCTATTGTTGGGGTTCGGTAATAGAAAGCATTTGGAGGAATGTTGTGGGGAGCTTTATCTCATGGATAGGTACTTTAGAGCGTCCGCAACAGATTGCTAATGTACTTTGGAGGAATGGGATATGCCTTCCCCATAGTGGGGATCTTAGAATGGATACTGAACCTAGTAAGGAAACAGATCGAGAGGAAGCAATCCAATCTATAAAGGAAAGATTGCTAATGTACTGGGTGAACAAAGTGTAACGATCCGTCCCGAATATCGGGATTAAGTATTAATTAATTATGGATTTTGTCAGGACCCACCCCGATTTCACCCTGAAAATCGAGGTAAATCCTGCTCCCGTCTGACACCCCGACACAACACCAAAGCAACCACTAAAATACACCGTCAGACGCAGAAGAACTTTACAACATCCCGAAGTTAACATTTACAGAGCATAGTACTAAATACAAAAGAAGGAAAACCGATACACAGAGTACACGCACTACGGAAAATTTTAAAACACTCCGGGATCGCTCTCGTGATTTCTATGCCTCAGACGCTGCCTCGACGCCGAAACCCCGCGCTAGCTCCACGATCTGGAGGGTGTTAAAAACATTAAAAATGTGAGTGGACCAAAAATAAGGAGTTATAAAACCCTTTATGAAAAATAAACCAGGGTTACACCCTCCGTTTGAAAACATGCACGCATAACCAAATAATTTAGAATAACAGTAGTACGAAATGAAACAACATGCAGAAATCACCAGAAATCAAAACCAAAATCCGGCACTTGACCTTCAAGCCATAAAACCAAGTTATTCGGGTCACATCCCAAAATATTCGAAAACCAGTGAAAAACATCAATCATACACATTTACTGGATCTCAAATGCGCCCGAGTCTTTAAACTCAAAACACAATGCGCAATAGCTAGGCCTTCCCGGGATATCAACGAGTCTTTAAACTCAAAACACAATCACAGGCCTCGGGGGGTATCAATATCACCGAGTCTTTAAACTCAAATCCATACCGAGTCTTTAAACTCAAAACATCAATCCAGGGCCCTCCCCCCCGTATATCAATCCGAGTCTTTAAACTCAAAACCAGATCCAGTAGGTTTTTCTGAGTCTTTAAACTCAAAACCATTTTTTCACATAAATAAGAAAATCATCAAAATCTGAAAACCAAAACCCAACCGGAAAGTTTCCAAAAACCAAAATCACATTTACTTAAAAAGGGAATTCCTCCCGAATTTCAAATCCAACCTCAAATCATCTCACAAATCTCAATTAACAGAATGTGTATAAGCATATTCATTCATCCGAAACCATAAGCAAAGGAATCACAAAAACCATTATTCTCGAAGTATGTGCAAATCCGATCAGTTATATAAAGCATAATTACGTAGAGCAGGGCATATAAACATAATTCATGAAAGCATATACTGAAAGCACAAAAACATGTTTAAAACATAATTAAATAAATAAAACAGTTATGCATGCTTAGTTAGAAAACAAACAGTCCACTCACAACTTGCGTGTGCGTCAATCGCGTCCCGTGCGATCCTCAGCTTCCTCGGGAAGTCCCAATCCTGTCAAAAACCGCCAAAGTACGTTACTAACACGTCTATGAAAGTCCACCTAATTTCCCCTAAAAATCCCCGGGTCCTAAACGTAACGAACCGGAACCCTAAACCTTCACCCTCGCGGAACTACTTATATTCGACGTCCGAACAATCCGAAACCAATTCCAATGGATTTGTCACAACACCTAGACCAAAAAACATGTTGACCAATTCCCCAAACGCCGCCGCACGCGCCCGCACGCGCCAGCTACAGTGTCACCAGCAACATCTGGTCGACCCGGTTCGAAACAGTCCCTGAAACTCGAACCGGCGTGACCGGTTCTCCGCCGTGCCTGCACCAAATCAACTCCTCTCTTCACCATCCTCTTCGTCCTGTCCTAAGCTATCCATTCCCCTTACCCAAACACCTCGACTCAGCCTCTAAGTCCTCGACTCAAACTCGAACAAAACTAGAACCAGTCCCCTGTTTTTCCTCCTGGCCAACGAGGTCTTCCCCCGTCACGGCGACCACCGTAGACCGTTCCTAGGACCTTCCTGAACCTCACCCAACTCACCAAAACCGTCAATTCGTACTCAAAACCCACGACTCAACGTTAAAGAAAAACGAATAAAACCGAGCACACAGGGTACTCTCCGTCGTTCTAGCCTCCGCCGTGTACTCCTCTATCACGGCTGCACAACCAGCAGCTACTTAGGACCCTACTGAGTCCCCCAGACCTCACTAGACTCCTCGATTCAACCCCAAAAGCCACGACTTGGCATCTGAACCTAGACGGCAAAACAGAGCACAGGAGGAAAGTAAAGAAATTACCTGCGTCCTGCTCTCCACCGTGAGCTCCGCCGTGTCCACTAGGTTCCTAAGGCTCCACTCCTGTCTCTGAACACCACCAGCAGCGTCGATTGATCGAACACGGCAGCACCACCACCCAAAACTCCTCACCTCTTCTCTATTTCCTCTGATTTTTCCGTGGCTCACAACTCACACACACACCACCACCGCACCTCCTAACCTTCTCCCTAACTCTCCCACAGTCTCTGGTCACTCACCCCCTCACCAAGACACACCAACACTCACGATCACCTCTCAATTCCCTCTCAATCTCCCCCTCTGTTTTCTGTTCTTCAAACACACACAACACACACCTGCACGATTACCCCAAATAATTGGGACCGTGTACAAACCTAGAAGCCACTAGGCCCTTGCCACACGTCACAATCCTCTCTCTCTCTCACAAATGGCTCAATATCAGCCCTCCATTTGTCCCTCTCTGTTGCACAAATCCCAAGTGCAAAAGACCAAAATGCCCCTTCTTGAATCCCAAAATTACGATTGTGCCACTAACTTTCTAGACCCGTAACTCACACATTGTAAGTCCGATGAATACGTGCCGTCTGTCATCGAACTCAGGACGATGAGATCTAGCTAACAGTCCTAGGTCAACGTGCCAAAACCCGATCATCCAAAAAGTCAACTTTTCCCCTTAATTTAGACAAATTACGGTTATGCCCTCAAACTTCCGAACATCATAACTTCTTCCTCGGATGTCGGAATCGGGTGTGCCACCTGCCTACGGATTCGTGACGTCCTAAACTACGTCCTGGTCATCGGTCAAAATCCAGTTGACCGCCCGAACTAAAAGTCAACTTTTTACCCAAACTAGGGGCAAAATCGTCATTCTAGGCGAACGACCTTATCGGGACCAACTAACCCTCGATTAAGCTCACTAATCTCATCTTAATCACTTTCTTAGCCATAATTCCCAGGACGGGTCGTTACAGATTTAGAATGACTAATCGGGGATAAGTTGAGTGAATTGGGACGAACGGTGTAAAATGACGATTTTGCCCCTAGGAGTTAGGCGAAAAGTTGACTTTTGAATCAAGCGGTCAAATGGAATTTGAACGATGACCATAACGTAGATCGGGACGTCAAGAGTCCATAGACAGGCGGCACTTCTAAATCGGAGGTTCAACGGAGAAGTTACGGGTCTATAACGTTTTACGACATTATTCACGTATACCGAGAAACTGAAGTGTGGCAGGTTTGGATTGGATTGAAAATCTAGGTGGACCAATTAGTAAGTTACACCTGTCCCTTATCTGATTGTCTCATTCCCCCACACGGTGGGATATTTCTCTTTCTCCCATTCGATCGATCATTTTGATTTTTCCTCCCAAAACCCGTGAGCCGTGCAATCTCATCCCCTATGGCCTTCAATCCCCATTATATGTGATTGGTGTGTGAATGAAAGTGAGAGAGGGAAGTGTGATGATGCTGGTGGTGGCCACGGTTCGAGCCGTTGTGGACGGTGGCCGGCGAGGCCATGGACGGTAAGTTTTGGTTTTCAAATTTGGAAGTTGAGTTTTGGTGTTTGTTGAATGGATTTGATGTTTGGAATGTGTTATGGAGGTTGTTAGGACACTAATGGACTTGGAACGGAGGCCAACGGTGGCTGGAGATGGGGGAACATGACGAGGGAAGGACGGCCGGTTCAAAATTCGATCGTTAAGGTACCATCTTGGCTGGTTTTCACGATTTTGAAATCATAGGATTGTAAAACTTGATTAGAGGACGGTTTAGAAATGAAAATGGACGAAAACGGAGTCGAAATTAGTGAGTTAGGGTGTTGAACCGATCCCGTCGGTCCAGTTGGACTGAATTCGTAGGAGCAAATCGGACCGGGTTCGACCAGAGGTTGAAGATGAATGGTGCAGGCGTGTGAAGCCCACGCGCAGCGCCTTTGGGTGGTACGTGGGGAACGTTTTGGGAAAGTTTTCAACATGTGAAATCATTTATTCGATGTAATGAACATTTTGGGACTGGTTTCGTGTCGATCGGACACCGTCTCGGGGTAGTTTTGGGTGTCCGAAGGTTTAAAGCCTACGTAAAATATGTTTAAAAATTTGGGAAAATTACGGGGATTTAATGAGGGGTTAATGAGGTAGTTAGTAACCCTCTAGTATGGTTTGGATATGTTTGGAAGTTACGATGATAGTGATGTGGCTTGAAAGGGCGTGTGGCACGCGTATCGAGGCGGTGGCGTAGGACGGTTTGTGAGTAGACATTATTTTCTAAATTGTGATGCATGCATAACTATTTCGTATGTTTTATATACGTGATTTCTATGATGATGATTGTGGTATTGGTGATTTACATATTTACACGTATTTCGAGATGATTTCCGTATTTGCACGTATATCGAGATTTGTAGTTTTACCGTAGTTTTATGTGCTTGTGGTTTCGATGATGGTTTGATGAAATGGTTATGGAATTGGAAAGATGAACTCGGGTATGAGACCCAATTGTTTTGGAAACCCTCGGACTTGGAGTCCACTTGAGTACTGTATCGGGTCAGGGCCTAGTTGGTTTGCATGATCGGGCTAGAAGCCCAATTGGTTTCCGAAATCGGGCATGAGGCCCAATTGTGTTTCATAAATGTGATTTCGGGTCTGGGACCCTATATTTCATAAGCGTGATTTCGGTTTGGGGACCCTAAATGGTTTTGGAATTATGGATTCGTGATGGCTTTATGGAAATTCCGTGCAGGGCCCTTTGATATGTTTTGAATTGGCTTTATAAAAACTATTTTCCATATACCATCTAAATACGAGGACATGTGGATGGTCTCCTCCAGGTGTGTGGGACACTGGAGAAGTCACGATACATTGCTCTGTGACTCTCACTAATGGCAGCATGGATTTATGAGCAAATTTTTGTACGAGATACCTTGGTTCGACTCTAGGGTGAGTTAGGGTGTGTTGGTGACTCGAATTGTGACCTTGGAGCCGTGAGTGCCAGCTGAGTGCGACATTATGGGACGTATGATGTTGACATGGTAAAATTAAGGAAATGCAGAGAAATTGTGAGATTTGGTAACTCTCGGTGTGGGAGAGATACTGGATTGATTAGCGACTGGCTAGTGGCGACGGTTTGGCTGATGTGTTAGTGTAGTGGTAAAATTGTCGGGTGGTATCAACTCAGAATGTGTGATCAATATCACTCAACGTGGCTAGGTGTAGTCGATGCGACGTGAGTATTGGTGGAATGTCTGGGTACAGACAAGTCTTGTTCTGGTTAGTGGTGGTACACGCGTACATTTTTTATGAGGAAAAATTTGATTTCCAATAGGTGGTTGTGGAATCAGAATAGTTGGAATTTCGAGGACGAAATTATTTAAAGGGGGAAGGTTGTAATGATCCATCATGAATATCGGGATTAACTATTAATTAATTATGGATTTAGAATAACTAATTGGGGATTAGTTGAGTGAATTCAAACGGACGATGTAAAATGACGATTTTACCCCTAGGAGTTGGGCGAAAAGTTTACTTTTGAATCAAGCGGTCAAATGAACTTTGACTGATGACCATGACATAGATCGGGACGTCACTAGTTCGTAGACAGGTGGCACGTCGAAATCGGAGGTTCGACGGAGAACTTACCGGTCTAGAACGTTTTACGACAATATTCACGCAAATCGGGAAACTGGCATGTGGCAGATTTGGATTGGATTGGAAATCTGGGTGGACCAATTAGTAAGTGACACCTATCCCTGATTTGATTGTCCCATTCCCCCACACAGTGGGATATTTCTCTCTCTCCCTTTTGATCTATCATTTCGGTTTTTCCTCCCAAAACCCGTGAGTCGTGCAATCACATCCGCTATGGCCTTTAATCCCCATTATCTATGATTGGTGTGTGAATGAAAGTGAGAGAGAGAAGTGTGACGATGCTGGTGGTGGCCATGGTTCGAGTCGTCGTGGACGGTGGCCGGTGAAGACATGGACGGTAAGTTTTGGTTTTCAAATTTGAAAGTTGAGTTTTGGTGTTTGTTGAATGGGTTTGATGTTTGGAATGTGTTATGGAGGTTGTTAGGACACTAATGGACTTGGAACAGAGGCTAACAGTGATTGGAGACGTGGGAACACAGCGGGGGAAGGACGACCAGTTCAAAATTCGATCGTTAAGGTACCATCTTGGCTGGTTTTCACGATTTTGAAATCATAGGATTGTAGAACTTGATTAGAGGAAGATTTACGAATGAAAATGGACGAAAACAGAGTCGAAATGAGTGAGTTAGGGTGTCGAACTGGTCACACCGGTCCAGTTGGACCGAATTTGCATGACTAAATCGGATAGGGTTCGACCAGAGGTTAAAGATGAACAGTGCAGGCCCGTGAGGCCCACGCGTAGGGCCTTTGGATGGAGCATGGGGGACTTTTTTGGAAAGTGTTTGGGATTGGTTTCGTGTCGATCAGACACTGTCTCGGGTAGTTTTGGGTGTCTGAAGGTTTAAAACCTAAGTAAAATATGTTTAAAATTTTTGGAAAATTACGGGGATTTAATGAGGGGTTAATGAGGTAGTTACTAACCCTCTAATATGGTTGGGACATGTTTGGAAGTCCCGGTGATAGTGATGTGACTTGGAAGGACGTATGACACGCGTATCGAGGCTAGAGCGTAGGACGGTCTGTGAGTGGACATTGTTTTCTAAAATGTGATGCCTGCATAACTGGTTTATATGTTTTATATACGTGATTTCTATGATGATGATTGTGGTATTGGTGATTTACATATTTGCACGTATTTCGAGAAGATTTCTATATTTACACGTATATCGAGATTTATGGTTTTACTGTAGTTTTACGTGCTTGTGATTTTTGTGATGGTTTGATGAAATGGTTTTAGAATTGGAAAGATGAATTCGGGCATGAGACCCAATTGTTTTGGAAACCCTCGGACTTGGAGTCCATTTGAGTACTGTATCGGGCCGGGGGTCCAGTTGGTTTGCATGATTGAGCTAGAGGCCCAGTTGGTTCACGAAATCGGGCATGAGACCCAATTGTGTTTTATAAATGTGATTTCGGGGTCTGGGACCCTATGTTTCATAAATGTGATTTCGGGTCGGGGACCGTAAATTGTTTTGGAATTATGGGTTCGTGATGGCTTTATGAAAATTCCGAGCAGGGCCCTTTGATATGTTTTGAAATGGCTTTATAAAAACTGTTTTCCATATACCATCTAGATACGAGGACATGTGGATGGTCTCCTCCAGGTGTCTGGGACACTGGAGAAGTCATGACGGATTGCCTGCGAGGGGTCATTATACGGAGCGACCGGACCGTATAGTTACTCAAGAGCAGGATTGCTATGATTAGAACGTCAGACATCTGGGATGTCAGAGATATGGACCCGGAGAGACACCGGGCCGTTGCCTTTACCGTGAGATATGACGTCTAGGATGTCAAGCCTCTAGGATGCTAGGCATGTGGGATGCGGAGGATGGTTATTGGCAAATATGAATTATTGGATTTATGAAATGGTATTTCTGTGTTTTTGGATTTGTGTTTTTGGATTTAGGTAGTGTCCACTTGGTTCTAGAATTACGGATTTTGGTATTCTATGGTTTTGGGCTGAGTTCCCACATATGTTTGGATTTACTGTTTTGGGCTAAGACCCTAATGATTTAATTTAGTTAAATGGTTTAATCATTGGTTTTTGAATGCATGTATACTTTTTAGTGAATGACATAAATATCTTTATGAAATGTGTTTTTGTTAAACTATTGATTTTCGTCCACTCACAGTTTTTAATGGTTTTAATGCTCTTCAGGTTGATCATAGAAGAGGGCTTTAACAGAGACCGAGACATCACACTCCTCCACCGATCCTGGCACGCTCTAGAAGCCCCGATCTGGTTGAAGTTTTTAGTTATCCCTTATTTGACACTTCGTGTCATACGGGAGCATGACACATCCTGTGATAATCCTGGGGGGATTGGGATGGGTGGTGTCACGAAGGAACATTTATGCTACATTCTGTGATACATTTCCCAATGAAGATCAGCTCGAGCCTATTAGGAAACGAGAGATTGAAGATTTAGACATCCACATTGCAGAATTTATCTGTGACACCAGGGAAGAAGACAAGGAGTGTGATATTCCTCCAGATATCATAAAGTTTTGGTTTTCAGAAGTGCATAACACTTTGTAAGAAATCAACCTAGGAACCGAGGAAGACCATCGATCGGCTTACATCAGTGAGATACTAGAAGAAATAGAAAAAACTGATAACACTTCTCAAATAATTTCTAGACGGCTTTACATGGTACTATACGAAGATGCCACGACTTGACATAGGGCTTGTTGTACACTAACTGCTTAGAAAGGAAGGGTATAAACCAGTCTGCCAGCCAAAGAGAAGGATGTTAGTAGAAACTGAGCTCAAAGTCAAAGAGGAGATTGGAAAACTCCTCAAAGCAGGGTTCATACAAACGACCAAATATGCAGAATGGATGTCCAACAAAGTACTGGTAACCAATGTGAAAACTTAGCAGGTCAGTACTGATAGGTCTTCAATTAAACATTATTTTATATTATTTTATACCCTCTATACTTGACTTTTATTATTAAATTAATAAACAATTGGAGAAAATAATATATTTGGTGGGATTTTTGCAGAAATAAATAAAGCATGAAATTCAGAGCATTTCGGCGAAAGAATCGCCGGAGTTTTAACGAAAAATATATGACTAAAAGAAGGGAGGCCACCGAAATTTGCTTGGATATTCGGTAGGAAGCTACTGAAATTCATAAGCCCAAACCAAAAATCAGCATCTTTCCCCAAAATCAGCATCTTTTCCCCAAAATCCACCCAATCTCATCATTTCCATCACTTCTTCATGTATTATTTTATTGTTATTTTTATATTTTAATTTTGTACTTTATTTAAACAATTGCGACACTCCCTCTATAAATAGGGAGGTCATTTCTTGTATTTGGGGTGTCCCCATTAGTCCCCATTAATCTCCCTTGGTCCCCATTTTTCCCATTTTGTTTCTCCTTTTAGTTTAGGTTCTTATATTTTCTCTCTAGTTCTTCTCCTCTTTTAGTTCATCTTCTTTATTTTGTTCTTTATTTTTGAGGATCATTTTAACTTCTTGTAGATTTTCTTCTTTAATTAGTTTTTTTTTAATTCTTGTTCTTAATTTATGTTATTTCTTAGTTTCATTTTTTCTTTACTTTGTTCTTGTAATCTTTCTTTGAGATCTCTTAAACACATTTTTATGATTTCCTTAAGAAATACCTAGGCCAAGTATTTCCAAAATAATTCTAGAATTTAAGTCTGCATTCTTATGTTTTATCCTCCATCTGCATAAGGTTCTAACCGTTGTTCGGTGTTCTTTATGAATAACATTCCATTGTTTCCATCCACTTTCGGAATCACAAGCTGTTCTTGGGTTCCGAAAGTGTAACTTTATTCCCTTTACTTAAATTCTTGTTATTGTTTTGGTTTTACTTTTAATTCAATATATGTGTTGGTATTTTCTTTCTAACATTTGTAAGTAAGAATGCAATCTCCATGTGTTTTATTTTTTGAATTTCTTTTACTTCATGTGTTTTAGTGCTTAAATTTCAATTCGAAACTAGATGTTGATCCGCTGTTCGGAGCATTTAGACTAGAATTGAAGAGATTAAATGTTGATCGCTGTCGGCGCATTTAAGTATAAACTTAAGGTGAATCATGTTGTAAATGTTTGAAGCATATTGATGTTTGACGCATCTTAATGGTTGATGCATTTATAATATTGAAAGATATATGTAAGTATTTGAGATGATGAAGGTAGGATTTCGTGATTGGTTTATTATGAGCAAAATGTTAGAGTGTTGGCAAAATTTGTACTTGAAGGAAGTCTATTTTTAGGAGTAGTTTAATTAATGTGATTATTAATTCGAAATTACTTACGTAAAAGTGTGGATTTTGTCTATGAAACTATTCTATGGTTTGTAAGTTCTAATTAGTATGAGCATTTGTATTTTAATTCTTAGTTAGTGTTTTCTTTAGTTTAAATTACAAATCTTTTCAAAACCCCCCTTTTAATTCTTTATTCTTCTATTCTTTTATTCTTTTAATTCTTTATTCTTTTATTCTTTTATACTTTTATTTTATTCTTTATTCTTTAATTCTTTATTCTTTATTCTTTATTCTTTTATCCCTTTATTCTTTAATTAATTAATTCTTTGATTATGTTATTCTTTGATTATGTTATTCTTTAATTCATTAATTTATTCATTATTCTTTTATTCATTATTCTTTCCCACTAACACATTATTAATGTTCCCTAATTTTTCCGGTTAAGAACGATCTCTATTTACCAATACTACATCTACACAAAAAGGGTTTAAATTGCATAACACTCAAATTACGTGTTTAATTTAATGCGTAGTTTGAGCTTTGTCAATTTTTGGCTCCGTTGACGGGGAAATTGAAAATCATTTTTAATTTGTTAGTGTATGTATATAAATTGTGCATATTATACTTGTTTATAAATTTTACTTTTTTTAATATTATATTTGTTTATAACATTTACTTACTTTTTTATTTTTTACTTATCCATCTTATTTTTGTTCTTATTATTTTTGTTTATAATGTTCATACTTTATTTATTCATAATTTCTATCATACTTGTTCATAATTTAATTTCATTTGTACCTGTCATAAATGCATATTGTACATGTTCATTTTTCCTTACTTTTACTTTTATTTATTTCATTATACTTTATTTCATTACACTTTATTTCATTACTTTTTATTCCATTAACTTTATATTCACACTTTTTCTTTATTCTATTAACTCTAAATTTATTCCATTAACTTTATCCATTTAACTTTTTTTTTATTTCTTTATTCCATTAACTTTAAATTTTTTCCATTAACTTTAACTTTATTCTATTAACTTTAAATTTATTCCATTAACTTTATCCATTTAACTTTTTTTTTATTTCTTTATTCCATTAACTTTAAATTTATTCCATTAACTTTATTCCATTTAACTTTTTTTTATTTCTTTATTCCATTAACTTTTTATTCCATTAACTTTAAATTTATTCCATTAACTTTAACTTTATTCCATTAACTTTAAATTTATTCCATTAACTTTAACTTTATTCCATTAACTTTAAATTTATTCTATTAACTTTATTCCATTAACTTTATGATTCACAATTATTTTATTTTATTCTTGTTTATTTGTTTGTTTGATTATGTCTTGACAATTTTGAATTAAAAAAAATTCGAAATTAAAAAAAATAAAAAAAATAAAAAAATAAAAAAAATCTTATCTTTGTTTTGTGTTAATGTTAATTCATACTTATAAATAAATGTTGTATATATGATACTTGTTACCTTTTATACTTGTTCATAAATTGTTCATAACTTTTATATTTCATAGTATACATACATACTTGTTCATAATAGACTTTCATTTATGTTTGTTTATAATTCTCTTACTTGTCATATTATTCTTGTTCATACTTGTACATAATGTTTACTCTTTTTAATTGTTCATAAATGCTTATGGGACATGTTCACTTTTCCTTATTTTTACTTTTATGTATTTTTATTTTTTTTTTGTAATTAAAAAAACATAAAATTCGTAAAAAAAATATTTCCTTTTCTTCATTTATTTAATTTTTAAATTCCGAAAAAAAATTAATTAATTAAAAAAAATTCTTATCTTCACTTTGTGTTAGTGTAAATCTAAATTGTTAAATAAATCTTATACATATATTAGTTTGTTAATGTGAAATTGTTTTGTAAATATCATTACTTGTGAATGAAACCATACTTGTAAATAAATTGTTCATACGTAAATTGTCATGTTATATTTGTAAATTGTGCATAAAAACATACTTGTAAATAGTTCTTGCATTCATACATTAGTCTCGGCTATATGTAGATCACTTGTGCTTCGAAGTTTAGATTTTGATCTTTAATCGGCAAAGACTCTTTTGTTAACTCTCACCTACGGTGATTGTTAACACTTGAGTCATCTTAATTCCTCTGGAGTAAGAAATTTTCGAGGGTGATGCCTAGGACAAGTGACGGTACTCATAACGGGTTTTGGGTCTAAGAAAGGGACATCAATGGAGTTTAGGCCTCAGGATGTCTTGAAATTAGTCTTGCCTTTTGTGTGTATTCCTTATAACCTGGTCACCTTTGAACTTGCCCAAACAGTTGAATTAATCCAAGATATTTACTTGGGCCGTACCGACGTATAAGTCTCCATCTAAACTTTGAAGCTATGTGAACCATATATATCTTTGACTTCCCCCGATATATAAATATTGTTTATATCTTAATTTACATTATTTGTCATGACAAAGTTAATTTGCATCTTTAGTTTAACTAACTTGCATCTTTAATCTAATTTGCATATCTAACTTGCATTTTTGACTAACGTACATCTCTGACTAACTAACCTGCATCTCTGTCTAGGCTGGATGGACGTTAAACTTCAAGCGCTTGTTGGGAGGCAATCCAATGTGTTCCCGGGATGTGAAGGAGTCATCAACGCAGATTTGCTATCTTTCACTCTTTATTTTATTTTGTTTTGTTTAATTATTGTTTATCTTGCTTTATTTTCGTAAATCTTCTTCCTTACTTTGATTCTACGTTTAATTACTTCGTATTTTCCTACATTGAGGACAATGTAGAATTTAAGTGTGGGGGAATGGTTTACAATTTTAATTGTCTACAAAATAAATTTTAAAAAAAAAATCGTTAAAAAAAATAAAAAAAAATTCAAAAAAAAAGTGTGAAAAAAAAAATTCAAAAAAAAAAAATATATATTTTTTGAATCTTTTTGTTTTAACTTAGTGTTTTTATGAGTCTTAAGTTGTCATTTAACTTGTCAATGATATAAATGAACATAAATGAATATGTTATGGCTATAAAGATAATCACTACAACTTGAATTTGTTTGTTAATATTTTGTAATTAAGTGTTATAACTTGAAGATAATGCATGTAAATTGGCACATAAACGAGCATGATAAGATAAGTATGAATCATATGAACCTTATGTGAGCTTTAGAACTTCATATACGTTTTTGATGAGTGATTCATAAGTTCTTTGATTAAATTGATATACATATGCCTCATAACTACTTGCCATAGCTTTTAATGAACTCTAGAGTACTAGAACTTATTCTATGTGATTTTCAAAGCTTTTAAGTTAATAAACTCTCTGATTTTGGATATGATTAAGGCATTAGGGTTAACACCATAAATTCAAACATCCATGTTCGCTATCATGTGCGCACAAGTTGCGACCCCCTTAGTTTTAACCATTTTGAGCCCACATTAAGCCTTCCTTTCATCACCATAATTATCTAAACACTTGAGCTTAGTATAAATATCCTTTTCCCTTGTTCCAAGGACTCGGTTGAAGATATAAAGATTGTGTAAGGAGAAAATGATGATGTTGAAAAGACTTTTATGTGAATTATTTGGATTTACCTACTAAAGTTTTTTTGTATTATTGACACATGTTATTACCTTGATATAAAAAAATAACCAAAAAAAACCAAAAAAATTTGAGCCTCTATCAAGGTAATAAGGTTTGGTTATGTAATGTTTGAGTTAAGTCTCTTACATTCGTAAATCCGACACAAAGAATGATTGTGAGGCCCAACATGATGGAATTGGGCATATGTTCGAAGGGATGGATTATTGACATCATTGCACTACGGTTGGGAAGTTATGATACGTTTTGGGAGTCTATTGAGTCTTGGAACGAATTGAGCACCACTTGTCCTATATTTTCCTTACCTCTAAACTTAGCCCCATTACAACCTTTATAAAGACCTTATGATCCTTAAGATGGTAAATTTTGATTAAGTTGAGTTAATCACTTGAGTAAGCTTATGGTTATGGTTCATTTGTGCAAGTATGTTTTGTTTTTATCTTGAGGTGTTTGTCTGAAATTTTGCAAAAGTACTTCATTTCGATTATGTGAGTATTTCTCACGTACTTTGAGTGCAAACACAAACCCTCACAAATTGAGTGAATTTATGAGTGCATATCCTTGTGAGTTGATTCATACTTGTCTTATTCATGTAGAGATCAATTTCACCATATTTACTCATTATCTTACTTGTTGAAACATTTTGTTACCTTGTATTAACTCTTGAATTCCATGTACTTAAATGCTTTAAGTGAAAATTTGTTATGCCATAATTATAATAATGAATTATTTGAGACAAATTGGTTAAAGGTTTACTTGTTTTGAATTTTTAGTTTAATTTTAGTATTTGCTAGGGACTAGCAAAGTTTAAGTGTGCAGGTATTTGATAGGTCTTTAATTAAACATTATTTTATATTATTTTATACCCTTTATACTTGACTTTTATTATTAAATTAATAAACAATTGGAGAAAATAATATATTTGGTGGGATTTTTGCAGAAATAAATAAAGCATGAAATTCAGAGCATTTCGGCGAAAGAATCATCCCAATCGGAGTTTTAACGAAAAATATATGACTAAAAGAAGGGAGGCCACCGAAATTTGCTTAAAATTTCGGTGGGAAGCTGCTGAAATCCATAAACCCAAACCAAAAATCAGCATATTTCCCCAAAATCAGCATCTTTTCCCCAAAATCCACCCAATCTCATCATTTCCATCACTTCTTCATGTATTATTTTATTGTTATTTTTATATTTTAATTTTGTACTTTATTTAAACAATTGTGGCACTCCCTCTATAAATAGGGAGGCCATTTTATGTATTTGGGGTGTCCCCATTAGTCCTCATTAGTCCCCATTAGTCTCCCTTGGTCCTCATTTTTCCCATTTTGTTTCTCCTTTTAGTTTAGGTTCTTATATTTTCTCTCTAGTTCTTCTCATCTTTTAGTTCATCTTCTTTATTTTGTTCTTTATTTTTGAGGATCATTTTAACTTCTTGTAGATTTTCTTCTTTAATTAGTTTTTTTTTAAATTCTTGTTCTTAATTTATGTTATTTCTTAGTTTCATTTTTTCTTTACTTTGTTCTTGTGATCTTTCTTTGAGATCTCTTAAACACATTTTTATACTTTCCTTAAGAAATACCTAGGTCAAGTATTTCCGAAATAATTCTAGAATTTAAGTCTGCATTCTTATGTTTTATCCTCCATCTTCATAAGGTTCTAGCCGCTGTTCGGTTTTCTTTATGAATAACATTCCATTGTTTCCATCCACTTTCGGAATCACAAGCTGTTCTTGGGTTCCGAAAGTGTAACTTTATTCCCTTTACTTAAATTCTTGTTATTGTTTTGGTTTTACTTATAATTCAATATATGTGTTGGTATTTTCTTTCTAACATTTGTAAGTAAGAATGCAATCTCCATGTGTTTTACTTTTTGAATTTCTTTTACTTCATGTGTTTTAGTGCTTAAATCTCAATTCGAAACTAAATGTTGATCCACTGTTCGGAGCATTTAGACTAGAATTGAAGAGATTAAATGTTGATCACTGTCGGCGCATGTAATTATAAACTTAAGGTGAATCATGTTGTAAATGTTTGAAGCATATTGATGTTTAACGAACATTAATGGTGGATGCATTTATAATATTGAAAGATATATATAAGTATTTGAGATGATGAAGGTAGGATTTCGTGATTGGTTTATTATGAGCAAAATGTTAGAGTGTTGGCAAAATTTGTACTTGAAGGAAGTCTATTTTTAGGAGTGTGGAACCCAAAATAATCCGAAAATTATGGAGCTGTCACGTGGCCCATAATTCCCAAAAATGACTAAATTGCCCCTGGCAATAACGTTGATCATTTGAAAACACCCGCATATTAAATAATCTATTTACCAGTTAAATACGTTATTTGATCGGGTTAAAATCTCCGTAATATCAATATTCTCCCCGAGAATTAATTGTCGTTATTCTTAATAATGGATAATTAATATTGATATTAAAATACAATAATTGTCATTACTATCATGATGAACCATCATTACAATTATTAAATAGTATATTTAATTAATAATATATTTTTTATTAATTAAATATTCAACCGACCAATCAAAACGCTCCAAGGCTCCCAAGATTTTCCTATAAATAGTAAGGCACAATTTCATTTCCAAGGTACATTGATTATTCGTTTCGAAGTATATCCCTTTCCTCTCTCAAAGCTAACTTAAGCATCGGAGTGTTCTTGGTCGAACAACCCCCCGGGTAAATCAATCGAAGCAACGATAGCTAATTGTTTGTTGTTTGCAGGAATTTTGAGGACTTTTCGCGACGAGTTCAATCTTTGATTCAACAATTGGTGCTTTCATTGAGAGCTATTGAGATATACTCAGAAGAAGCTCTCTCATTTGTTCATCGTTCATCTTTCTTCGTTCGTCGTTCATCGACATTGTTCGAAGATTTTGAACGTTGTTCATCGCTCATCAGGAATTTGTTCATCGTTCATCTTTCTTCGTTCGTCGTTCATCGACACTGTTCAAAGATTTTGAACGTTGTTCATCACTCATCGAGAATTCGTTCATCGTTCATCTTTCTTCGTTCGTCATTCATCGACATTGTTCGAAGATTTTGAACGTTGTTCATCGTTCATCTCCCTTCGTTCGTCGTTCATCGGCATTGTTCGAAGATTCTGAACGTTGTTCAAATTATCCATCAACAGCTTTCCAAATTCAAAATTCTTTGATTCGGCATGGCTAAGGTTCATCGATCCGTTCGATCAGCTGGAGAAGGTGTTTCTGCCTCAACGGCTCAGACAAGGAATGAGGCTCGCATTGAAACTCCGGAGAAGCGGCCAACTCAACCCAGGCGTGTGTCCATAGAATCACCCATGGAGACACTTGGAGGGAGGCCAACCTTCAGTTTTGGAGCGTTCCCCTCTCCAGCTAACCAAATACCAGCGCTAGGGGAAGGAACTTCGGCTTTACAATAAGCAAACGAGAGGTTGATAGGAAATGTATCACGACATGATCGACCCACAACAAACATGGTCCTAAGGGACTTTCTGGACGGGTGTCATGACATCTCAGGGAGAAGTCGTCACCAACCTCCCCAGGACAACTTGGCGCGGCAAGTTGAAGGGTTAAGCAAACAAGTTCAACTTCAGTCAGAGCTCTTGCAGCAACTCCTAGCAGAGAGACCAGTCCAAGAGCGGGACAGACATTCCACGTCACGTGGAAAACAGGAGCATGCTCAAAGGCGTCATGGGAAAGAACCAGTCCACTGCCGAACAATGTCACGAGACACTTCGCTAAGCAATTCCAGTGAAGAAAGTCATGCTCACCGAGCAAAAAGCCCTCCTGGCCTAAAGCCATCAGTACGTGAACGACTAGGAAATAAGACTAGGAAACTTCACGGGCAGAGCGCTCACAGCACTCACATGGGAGCAGGGGGCAACTTCGAGCTCTATACAAAGACCCAAAACGATCTGCCCACGGCAGTAAAAGGGAAGATGAAACCTACTCCTCTGCACGATCCCAGAGTTCAAAGGGAGAAGCTCAAAGAGGTTCTCGACGATTAGCACAAGGGGACTCATCGTCTCAGCGAGGAGCGTTGCGGGCTAATGATGTTCAAAAAATGATGGACATGCACCTTCGTGCTCAACAAGGTGGCGATCTAGAGGACGATCTACGTCGCCAGATACAGCTTTCTACGCCCTTTATAAGGGATATTGAGGAGGAGCCATTCTCCCAGAGGTTCGCAACGCCAAACTTCACTCCATTCAAATGAGCCTCCGACCCGGTAAAACACATAGATTATTACCGAGGAGTCATGATCCCCCATAGGTCTAACGATACGCTCATGTGCAAAGTTTTTCAAGCTTCTCTTCAAGGCCAAGCCATGACTTGGTTCAATCATCTCCCCCCCGAGGTCGATTGAGTCCTTCGAAGAGTTGGCCCTGGCATTTGTGAAGGAATACACACAACTTCGGACAATCGAGGTGAAAGATGTCCATATTTTCTCTGTCCGAAAGAGAGCAAAAGACACTCTGCGACAATACATATGGAGATTTTGTGAAGAGAAGTCTCGCATTATCGGCTGTAATGACCTTGTTGCGGCAATGACATTTAAGCAAGGACTCTCTCGAGACAGCCAGCTTTACGGGGACATCGTCATGAGCAATGCGCGAAGTCTTTCCAAAATACTTTTGCTAGCAGAGTGACATGCAAGTTGGGAGGACGAGAAGAGCGCCGCTCATACTCAGGACCATGCCGGGACTAGTGAAAAGGCCTCCAATGAGGATGAGCCCCATGGAAAGTTTCCTACTGGAAAGCTCAACAAGCGCAAGGCCGGGCAACACTCCCAAACGCCAGTTATGGGGAAGCCTAACTTGCAGCTATCTTTACCAGTCCATCAGATCCACAATGAAATTAAGAACAAGCCATGGTTTAAGAAGCCGAAGCTAGTTAAGGGCAATTAAGAGAATGCTGATAAAACCAAATGGTGCGCCTATCATGAATGTTATGGGAACATTATCAGCACACGTATATCTTTCGAAAGATATCTCCAAAATCTCCTGAAGGAGGGGCATTGTACAGACTACATCAATAAGAAGACTGTAAATCACATGGAGAACAAAGAGCCAAACGAGCTAGCGTCAAAGGTGATCCGCATCAACTAGACGCAAGTCAACATTAGAGAGACATAAAATTGTATGGAGCTTTTCAATTTTGCTTTTCAAGTTGTCTTCTAAATTCAAGTATCAATGAAATGAGATTGACAAATTGATTTTTTCACCATGTACAATTTTCAAAGCTTATTCTCTCTAGTGTAAAAAGCCTTCGTCATCGAAGCATCCAAGCTTTCGTCATCGAAGCATCCAAGCCTTCGTCATTGAAGCATCCGAGTTTTCGCCTTGCGAAGCATCTAAGCCTTCGCCTTGCGAAGCATCTAAGCTTTCGCCATGCGAAGCACCTAAGCCTTCGTCATCGAAGCATCCAAGCCTTCGTCATCGAAACATTCGAGCCTTCGCCCTGCGAAGCATCTAAGCCTTCGCCATGCGAAGCACCTAAGCCTTCGTCATCGAAGCATCCAAGCCTTCGCCCTGCGAAGCATTCAAGCCTTCATCATCGAAGCATCTAAGCCTTCTGAGTCCTGCAAATTTCTGCGCAGCAAGGAGAGCTCATCTCGAGCGGAATCTCGCTCATTTTCTATCAGCATCCTCTCTACACGGCTCATCTCCAACTCGCCCACTTTGGCTTCCGATGTGAAATTAGGACCTTAAGTTTTCTTAAGTTATCGTAATCTCACATCGACAACATAACTTTCCGTTTCTGCGGCCTTTCGCGTCAAGATGACACATTCGCGGGACCAGAACGGATATGTTAGGAAAGAAGTTGCTCGGTACGCTTTTTGGTTAGGAAAGAAGTTGCTCGGCATGCTTTTTTCTCCCAAGAACCAATAGGTCCTTGTTTATTGTTCTTCTTCTGAAAAACGGTTTCTTTCAAGCGCAGTGGAGCGCTCAACCACTCCTTGATTGAGATGTCTGAAAGCCTCTCGCCATTCATGGAAAAAGTAGCCGGCTCATGTCCCGGAACTCTGGAAGAACATCTGTCGCCAAGCTCCACGAGAACGTCGCTTGGAAAGGCAATTTGATTGCGAGCCTTCCACTCCATGAAGTCTTCGGGCTTCTCAGAATCCATATCTTTCCCTCGGAATGGACTTAGGCCATGCGAACCGCCACGCTCCCACAAAGCAAGTTTGCTGGGTCTCTCGGCACCTTGACGCATGGCGAGCATATTTTGTGGTACTAGCAAGAGTCACTGTGAATGTGATCCAGCCTACCAATGCTCACTAGTCACGTCCGCAAGCGCACTCAGTCACCTCCAAATCCCCGTCGACTGTTCAGCCAAACTCCGCCCACCATGTGGCGCTGTTTGTACACCCGCTTCAACAAAGTTTCTAAACATCTTCGACGGACTCTTGAAGTATAGGAAGCATTTTGTGGTACTAGCAAGAGTCACATTGAATGTGAGCCAGCCTACCAATGCTCGCACACACCATCCAAACCGCTCGCTTTCTAAGTTGCACGCGTTTCCGTAATTTCTGACGCTTTCCAGGAATCTCGAATCCTGTCCAAAAACATCATAAAAGGTCAATAATGACTCTATGAGTATCATATCAATCTCCCACAGTGAACAGTGATGTGCTACAGTGCTCGATGAACAGTGTCGTCCCTACAACCCGTTTCTCTGTTAAACGGGTCGTGCACCCGCGATCAGACCCGGAAAAATCTCCATCAATTCGACCTTAAACTGTTTTCATCTAAACCAACTTAATTTAGGTTCTGTACATTTAATTACTTAAATTACAACCAAAATCCAACAATCCCACGATGAACTTTCAAACGGGTTTCGTGATCGGGTTCACCCAATTCGTCCCTGTTTTCCAAATTAATTCACACAGAAAGCATCGTGAGAGTAAAATAAATGTTTTTACATAATCAATTTCGTAGTTACTTACCTCCAACTACACGAACCCAAGCTCGATTTTGGGAAGGGAATGAAGCTTCTGTTCTTGCTCAGTACAACCTCAATCCTCTTTGTCTTTGATGTGGATCGGTTCGAAATGATCCCAGGAGACTTAATCAAGTCTCAATTTGGATCCCCACAGCTCGCAAATTCGATTTCGAATTTCCTCCCAAAATTCCAAAATTTTCGATTCTGGTTCTCACTTCTCACCCTCTGTCCCCGTGTTTTCCCTCACCCAAAATCAGACTCTTCAAACACTCAAATACTCACTCTCATGAACAATTTCACTATTTGTTGTTCACGGATTGATGAAGGAAGAGGAAGATTAATGGTGTTTAAATAGAATTAGAGATGGATTAAAAAATGATTAAAACATGATGATGATGTTTTCCATGAAACATGGATTAAAACATGATGATGATGTTTTCCATGAAGCATGGAGCTCATTTTAAGGGTCCTTAAATCAAGGGATGGGTGACACTTGTCACTCATCCAAGTGTTCACAATCAACGGTCACTATTCACAATTTAATATTATTTTAATCGAAATCCCGGTTTGTTCGGTTAATCGTTTTCGTCCCCGAGACCACAACTTCGTCGACGAATCTCCGATTTCGGCATGCCGCCTGTCTATGGATTCGTATCGACTCGACCTACGTTAACGGTCCTTGGCCCTCGTCCTTTGGACCTCCCGGGTCAAAAGTCAACATTTCGCCCTTACCTTTCAAAATTACCAAAATACCCCTCGACTTCCGAACGTCGTAACTTCTTCCTCGAATGTCGGAATCGAACGTGCCACCTGCCTATGAACTCGTGACGTCCCAAACTACGTCATAGTCATCAGTCAAAGTCCATTTGACCGTCCGAACTAAAAGTCAATATTTTTCCCACGCATAGGGGCAAAACGGTCATTTTGCACATTTCGTCCGATTCACTCCACTAATCTCAGATTAGTCATTATAAATCATAATTAATTAATATTTCATCCCGATACTCGGGACGGGTCGTTACACCCCGCCTTCGTAGACACATAACTTTCGCATCCGACCTCCGATTGACTCATGCCGCCTGTCTGCGGATTCAGCGCCTCGGGACCTACTTAGTAGTAACCGTTAAACATGGTAAGACAAGATTCCAAACAATGTACATCCCTTCGGATTCCCTGAATTCCGAATCGATGTGGGGGCATTTGTGGAACCCAAAATAATCCGAAAATTATGGAGCTGCCACGTGGCCCGTAATTCCCAAAAATGACTAAATTGCCCCTGGCAATAACGTTGATTATTTGAAAACACCCGCATATTAAATAATCTATTTACCAGTTAAATACGTTATTTGATCGGGTTAAAATCTCCGTAATATCAATATTCTCCCCGAGAATTGATTGTCGTTATTCTTAATAATGGATAATTAATATTGATATTAAAATACAATAATTGTCATTACTATCATGATGAACCATCATTACAATTATTAAATAGTATATTTAATTAATAATATATTTTTTATTAATTAAATATTCAACCGACCAATCAGAACGCTCCAAGGCTCCCAAGATTTTCCTATAAATAGTAAGGCACATTTCATTTCCAAGGTACGTTGGTTATTCGTTTCGAAGTATATCCCTTTCCTCTCTCTAAGCTAACTTAAGCATCGGAGTGTTCTTGGTCGAACAACCCCCCGGGTAAATCGATCGAAGCAACGATAGCTAATTGTTTGCTGTTTGCAGGAATTGTGAGGACTTTTCGCGACGAGTTCAATCTTTGATTCAACAAGGAGTAGTTTAATTAATGTGATTGTTAATTCGAAATTACTTACGTAAAAGTGTGGGTTTTGTCTATGAAACTAATCTATGGTTTGTAAGTTCTAATTAACATGAGCATTTGTATTTTAATTCTTAGTTAGTGTTTTCTTTAGTTTAGATTACAAATCTTTTCAAAAACCCCCCTTTTAATTATTTATTCTTCTATTCTTCTATTCTTTTATTCTTTATTCTTTTATTCTTTTAATTCTTTATTCTTTTATTCTTTTATACTTTTATTTTATTCTTTATTCTTTAATTCTTTTTTCTTTATTCTTTTATCCCTTTATTCTTTAATTAATTAATTCTTTGATTATGTTATTCTTTAATTCATTAATTTATTCTTTATTCTTTATTCTTTTATTCATTATTCTTTCCCACTAACACATTATTAATGTTCCCTAATTTCTCCGGTTAAGAACGATCCCTATTTACCAATACTACATCTACACAAAAAAGGTTTAAATTGCATAACACTCAAATTATGTGTTTAATTTAATGCGTAGTTTGGGCTTTGTCAAGTACATGCATCGATTATCTCAACCTAAATCAATCAACTCCGAAGGATGAGTACATGATGCCACTGGCGGACATGTTGATTGATGACACATTGGATAACCAATTTCTATCCTTCATGGACGGTAATACGAGATAAAATCAGATCTTCTTGGTGGAAGCCGACATTCACAAGACTGCATTCAAGTGACCTAGACACTTGGGAGCATTCAAATATGTTGTTAGCCATTCGAAGTTAAAGAATGCAGGAGCCACGTATCAACATGAAATGGATGCCATTTTTCATGAAAGGATCGGGAAAAATCTAGAATTTACATTTTTGATGTCGTGGTGAAGACCAAGGCAAGGAAAAACATAACGAAGACCTCAAGCAAGCTTTCATGAGATGAGCCAACATAACTTGAAGATGAGCCCTAAGAAATATACGTTCGGCGTCTAAGCTGGGAACTTCATGGAACTCTTGGTTCACCAAAGAGGAATAAAGGTAGATAAGAACAAAGCTAAAGTAATCATGTGTTGATACAATATCGTCCAGACTCATTTGGGCCCAATACCTCTAGCCCAACACACTCCTAAAAAAACTCAAGGGGCCTAAGCCCACATTAATAAACAAACCCTAGTAAGGGATGACCAGTACTGACACGTGGACAGATCCTCACTTTCCATCATCATGGCACGTGTCATCCTCACAAACGAATGCTCATTCTCCCACATCGAAAGAACATATTTACTATTATTCTCATACCCATACAAAAGGGGTTCTGTTCCCCATAAAAGTAACTAAGTATTTACTATTCACATCTATTTAAGAATTACTATTCACCATCACTGCTTATACACACAGACCCACATTGACTTGGGCGTCGGAGTACCCTTAGTCTAGTACCACACAGGTGCCTACCTCAAATCGAAGACCAACTGCCTTTTTTTGGCAGGTTAGTCTAAGGAGACGTGGCTGAGCATGATTCACCCCTAAGTTGGCATATTTTGTTGCATCAACATCATGGATTCACCTTTACCCAAGAATAAGAAGCAACTTTTGAGCTTGCTCTAGAAGGTCAATGACAGAAACCTTCCCGTAATCCCCCTCGATTAACGTGAGAGGTCCTACTCCCGTCTAACACAATATTATAAAATGACCAAATTACCCTCAGGATTAAATAAACTTACTTACCCCGTGTTAGACAAGGGATACTACCACATCCTAACCATGATAATCAAAGTACGCAACTCTACTTGATGCCTTAGCCTTCACACAGCTCACATCTGCGATCAACTTGGAGGGTACCAAAACTAATAAAAGGTGTGAATGGACAAAACCAGTGTTGGAAAACCATTTTCCGAAATTAAAAATTTAACCCTCCGTTTTATAGAAATTGCATGCATAATCAAAGAAATCATTGCTTTCAAATAAACCGCAAAACATATATGTAAACCATGGGTCCAACCCAAAACCACATAAATATATAAGGGCCATCTGGCCCACATTTCAAAGAAATCATCAGCTCTAAGCCTTTTTGAAAATCCTTGCACATATTACGAGTAATAAAAGTCAAACCTAATCTCATTGGTCCAACTATCCATAAGTCAAACCTCGTCTCATTGGTCCAACCAGCTCGTTAGTCCAACTAGCATCCCATCTGTACTATTGATAGTCATCTATGAATCTACAAAGTCCAACTTTGTCGGCAAGTGTCGAGCCCAGCTCTGACCACGTTCGAGTCTGTCTGTAGGTATCCTTAGAGTCCAACTCCGGAATAGCGATCCAATAGCCTGAGGTTGACCAATCCAATTGCATGAGGTTGACTAATCTTGAGTAAAAATGTTGACTTTTCGTTCGGGCGGTCAAATGGATTTTGACCAATGACCGTGGCGTAGTTCGTGACGTTAAGAGATCATAGACAGATGGCAGGTTCGAATCCGACATCGGAGAAGAAAGTTATGACGTTTGGAAGTTTGAGGGTATTTTGGTAATTTTGTTAAAAATGGGAAATTGGTTGACTTTTCATACGACATGGAATTTTCACGAACTTCGAGAACCGTTAGGAAGGTCTCGATGCCCTGAGTACAACGACAGGCGGCACGCCGTCATCGGACGTCGGACGACGAAGTTACGGGTCTAGGAATTTGAGGGGCAAAATGCTAATTTGTGGAATAAGGGTAAAATGGTTATTTGGCTTGTCTTGGGATCTGTGCCCAGCTATATTATGGACACTTGGATGCTTGGGAATGATGGTTTATGGAGATTTGAACATGTGTCCCAGCTCTAGAGGGTTATGGAACCTACAACACCGCCTCACACACATTTAATCGTGAAATGTTGGTTGCACGGTGGCCGTGAGAGAAAAACAGAGGAACAGGGGTGATCGTGAAACCCAATCCTCTCAAACTTGATCAAATGGTGGTAGGGTGTGAAGAAAATATGTAAGGGAGGATGTGCTGAGACTCCTGGTGGCCATGGCGAGGTACGACGACGGAGGACGGCAGTGGTAGCCAAGGAAACCCGAGAAATCCCCTGTTTGGGGTTGAACATGGGGAAGTTGGATTTACGGGTTAAGGATCAAATTGGTTAAGTGGGTCATGTTTTAGAGATCATCAGGAAGCTTTTGAGCCTGTGTTTGAGGCCAAAGATGGATGGTAAGTCTAAGTTCCATGAAATTCTCTTTTAATATCAAAAATGGCAATTGGTGATTCGATGGTTTTTCATACAAATACTGGATCAGGTGAGGTTCTGGCAGATGTTAGGAAGCCATTGGGCTTGAAAGGGAGGCTTGAGCTAGCTGGAAACGTGGAAATAAAGAGAGGGAACAAGTCGAGTTGCAAGGTTCTTGGAAGGTAACTTACAAACCTCGAAGTTGTGTTTAGATTGCGTAAATAGCTAGGAAATAGTTTGAGGAACCTGTAGAAGTAGAAAGGACTGAAAAAGAACAAAAAATAAAGAAGGAAAGATGATGAACCACCCTCACCGGTTCGTCTGAACCGAACCGGTTCAGACCGGGCTTGACAGAGGTTGAAAGAGATGAACAGTAGGCGCGTGAGGCCTACACGCAGCCACTTAAGGTGGCGCGTATAGGCCCGTGGTAAGCCTTTTGAGGAAGGTTCAGACACGACTTTTAAAGTATTTGATGTAACAAACATTTTGGGATTGGTTTCGAGTCGATCGGATATCGTCTCGATAAGTTTCGGGATGTCCGAAGGTTTAGGCCTCGGTTAAAAATATTTTAAAATTCGGGAAAAGTACGGGGCTTTAATATGATCATTGTGAAGTAGTTAGTGACCTTATTATGGGATTTGGACAGGTTCGGGAAATCCGGTGATAGTGGATTGGCTGGGAACAGCGTAAGTGCGCGCGTATCGAGGCGACGGCGTAATGCTCTGTGAGTGGAATTTTCTTTCTAACTTATGATGCATGCATATATGTTATATGTTTTTACACGTGATTCTATGTTTTTGATTATGATCTTGATGATTTACGATTTTGCACCTATTTCGAGTTTATTCGTTTTACGAGGTTTTGATTTCTATTGTGATTTGAGCATGATTTTGATAATTTGACTTCGGGATTTGAAATATGATTTGATTTCAAGGATTTGAAATGGATTTCGGAAAAGTGATTTCGGGCTTGGAGTCTTGTTCATGTGATTTCGATAAACTAGATTTCGATTTTAGAACTGGATTACGGAAATGATGTTTCAGATTTGGTTTGAAACTTGGAAAGGAAATTCTGAATTTGGGTTCGGGATGATGGTTCCGGATGCCGGCTTACGGAATCATTATTACGAATTTGGATATGGATTTTCTATGGTTTTCACTGTTGATTGAAAAATGGTTTTGGATTTAAAGACCTAGAAATAGAAAAAGAAAAGAAAAACCGCTGGATCTAGTTTTGAGTTTAAAGATTTGGTTGATTGACAGGAGGAGGGCTCTGGATTGATATGTTTTGAGTTTAAAGGCTCGGTATATGTTTTGAGTTTAAAGACTCGGTTATGATACCCCCTGAGGCATGTTCATTGTGTTTTGAGTTTAAAGACTCGTTGATATCCTAGGAAGGCCTGATTAATGTGCATGGTTTTGAGTTTAAAGACTCGGACGCACTTTAGATCCAGCAACTCGCATGATTGATGTTTTTCACTGGTTTTCAGATGTTTTGGGCAGTGGCCCAGATGACTTGGATTTGATGAGTTTTGGGACCGAGTTCTCGTACTTTGAGATTGATTTGTGGTTTTGGGCTGAGGCCCTGGATTTGAATAACGGATTTGATTCGGGTTTTCAATAATGGTTTTCATTGATGGTTTTGGATATGAAATGGTTTCATAACATGAATTGATATGCATGCATTGGTTTTTACGTGGAGGGTAAAAAATGTAATTTCTTCTGAACTATTTTCTAAACTTATCCTTTATTTTTGTCCACTCACAGTCTTTTATATTTTCGATACCCTCTAGGTTGTTGTGGTGCGGGCTATTGATCGAGAGAGATGGAGACATCACGCGTGCGATCCACAGTAGATTTTGCGCACTCTGGGAAGTCCGGATTCTTTTTGGACGATCAGATCGAGAATCCCTTGTCTGACTTACGTGTCACATGGAGGTTGGACGTTGATTTAGCCTTCGTGTCATGCGTAAGTCATACGGGAGCAGGACTTAGCCCTTAATCCCGGAGGATTGGGGTGGGTCCTGTCATCCAGAATGATAATCATAAATACATTTCAAAACCAAAAATTTATTCAGTAACCAGAATCATGCCAAGCCATAGCATAACATCAGTAAAAAAAACATATAATTAAGAATGCATCAGAGTTATGAAAGAAATGTGTACTCACAGTACTGCCACTCGCTCAAAATGTGAGTCGTAAGCCAATCCAAACCCTTCGAGACGTCCGAAACTGTCAAAGTCATACCCACGGGTAACTAAAAATCCATATAAGTTCATACAAGAAACCCCCAAAAACCCTGGAACCAAAAATGTATCCTAAACCTGCTTCCCGAGGAGAAAAACCATCAAAATACCAACCAAATCACCCCCAATTGACCTGAAACCACCACCATTGGATTTAAGACGCGAAAACATTTGAAAAAGACTAGTTTCATCTCGAAATTGTAGCCACGCGACCACACACGCCTTCCAAAGTTCCCCACGCACAGTCAACACTAACCTCATCCCCAGCTGACGTCACCTGACATCTGACAGCCTACCACATGGCACCTCTTGACAAGTGCCATGTGGCACATGCTGACATCATCATGACGTCATCTGCTGACATCATCCTACCACATCTCCTCTAACAAGCCACTAACACCTAGCCATGTGGCACCCACTAGCCTCTACCATGTGGCCTGACATGATGACATAGATTGCCACGTCATCATTGTCTTCATCCAGCCAGGTTGACCCGCAACCCTGTAACTGGTCATTCATCCTGTATGCTTAACTCGACTCGTTCTTCTTCAATTCAAACCCTCTCTTCACCATTATTTCACCATTCTAACCGTCATTCACCTAGAAATTGATCTATGGCCTTAAAATCGAGAAGCCTGACCTGAAAGTCCTCCAACCAAGCTCAAAATCCACTAGTCACTTTCAAGCTTCTACCCAGGACTGTTTCAGCGTCCATTCCTTTCCATTTCTGGTTCTATAGACTCGTACAACCTTAGGAAACACGATGAAGGCTTCATACAGTTCTAAGTGTCCAAAATACCAAAATCCATAAACACGTGTTCATAGGTTTACCTGTTTTTCTTAGTTTTCCAGCCAACCCACACGACCGTCCTTCCTTCCACCGTCCTCTTCTCACTCTCAAGTCACTCTCTCCCTCACACAGTAACCATATATGATGGATAATTATAGAAAATGGGGTCGGGTGGTGTGTTTTTAGTTGTGTGTATGTCTTTGAATAAGGAGATAATGAGATGTAAAATATAATGGATATGGATATGGACCAAAGGATGGGTGACACTTGTCACTCATCATATGGTCCCCAGTTAGATATTTTGGGTCCTACTAACAAACAAACAAAAGTAAACTTTTCTAAAAAAATGTGCACTATAAAATCTCGTTAAACCGTTCTAAACCTATAATAGCTCTCACAATTTCCAAATTCGACGTGCCGCTTGTCTATTTAATCACAATTTCGTGATCTATGCAATGGGCCTCGATAAATGTGCAAATAACCTCCCGGATCAAAAGTCAACATGTTCCGCCTTAAGGGAAAAATTGTCATTTCACCTCAACTAGTCTCGAAATCCTTAATTAATTCTCGATTAATTTCTAATAAGTACATAATTACGGGTCGGTCATTACAGTAAACTACCTCAGAAGTTTCAAACTATCAGGAAAAATCCAAGCCTTTTCTTCGTTGGTAAAAATCAAGGATACAAAGGAATTCAGGTGGCAGGAAAAACACCAAGTTTCCTTTGTGAAATTCAAAGAATATTTGTCTAAACTTCTAGTTCTATTGCCACCTATGGGGATACATTTGAAGCTTTACATATCTATGCCACCTAACACCATCGAGAGCTTGCTGGCTCAAGAGAATGAGAATCAGAAAGAAAAGAAACATACGATCTACTGCTTGAGTAGGACCTTGAGAGAGGTCGAGGAAAGGTATGCAACAGTGGAAAACTTATGCCTAGCACTATACTTCACAGCAATCAAGTTAAGGCATTACATGTTACATTTCACCATCCGGATCATCGCCCAGACAATTTTGTTAAAATACATGTTATCACATCCTATCTTGAGAGGCCGGATATGAAAATGGACCTTGGCTTTGTCCGAGTTCAACTTCCAATATGTGCCACATAAGGCAGTAAAGGGCCAAGCCATTGTTGATTGTTTAACAGAGTACATAAGCATCGACATAAGAAAAGAACCAATCCCACGGGTAAGCTTGTTGACCATCCTGCTTTGGAAGTTGTATTTTGACGGATCCAAGACTAAAGAATTGGCAGGAGCTGGAATATGCTTAATTAATCCAAAATGAGTCTCCCACCAGTTTTCATTTAAATTCAATTAGGAAAATATAATCAACAATCAAGCAGAATATGAGTTAATCATCAAGATGGAAATACTAATTGAAATGGAAGCGCTACAGCTCGAGATCTTTAAAGACTCAGAGTTTGTAATCAATCAGGTAACATGGGCCAACACGTGTCAGAATCTCTACCTAGCCAACTACTATACTGTTGTGACACCACTAGCCTCCAAGTTCATCAATCTAACCATCGAACACATACCCCGAGAAGAGAACTTAGCAGCCAATGAAATGGCCCAAGTCGGATCCTGAGTTTTGTTCTAGGAAAGGCAATCTGAGAAGGGAATAGGGTAGGAAAGAGATCCTTACCTTCCATACTATAAAGGGATGCTAATCAAACAAACTCAGCACACAAATCTCAAGATTATACATAAACAACATTTTCATTTCTTTATTTGAAAAACTGTTGGCAAATCACATCTCAATTGCTCAAACCAAATATTCAATACTAGAATGAAAATATAATCATACACAAAAAATAACTAATCTATGGAATTTTTTTGAGGGAAAGCATCAATTCCTATCATCTTCTAGGACTCAGTCCATTCTTCAGCTGAAAGTAAGGGAAGTCCATCCAAGAATGAGACATAAACGACAAGCACTCCATCATTCCCAACCTCAACCTTTGGCTCCGGCTCCAACTCTTTGGTAGGGGGTCTATTACAACTCATCATACCCAACTTTAGCTTCCCATTTTATTTTCAGAGCAAAGTTATGGGGGCATATGATAGAGAAAAACATTCAAGTCTCAATTGGTGGTTTCCACCCTTGTTGGATTTACACCTCCAGGAGCTTGACCAAGTGCTTGAAAAGGATTGACATAAAATCTGCGCCTTCTGGATGACCTCGCTAGGCTTGAGAAACCTGAAACAATGCCCCCAGACATGGTTGAAAAATTATTTCAGGACTTGACTTATTCTCAGGCGGTATGTCAAGTCTCTGTTTATTGGTCTTCTTCAGATAAGAGCAATTTTCAGATGCAGTGGAGCGCTGAACCGCTCCTTGACTAAGATTTTTGAAGGTCTTTTACCATCCAAATTTTCAAGAATGAAAATTATTTCAAACCGCAGTTGACTATCAAAGGATGAAGTTTCATCCTTCAAACACTCATTGGATTTTTTTCCTTGCAATATCTAAGAGCCTACATGGAAAAGCACATTTTGCCAAGCTCCAAAAGACGCCATCTGGAAAGGCAATCCAATTGTAAACTTTCTATGCCTTCAAGTCTCTCAGTTCCTCAAACTTCATATCCTTCCCAAGGAATGAACTCTGACTACACGAACCACTGCGCTCCTATAATGCAAGTTTTCCAGATCACTCTGGAAGTATGCCTTGTTACATCTTAAAATGAACGTCTTAGAAAAACAGAGAAGTCACAACTCGAACTATTGCCAACGAATATCTTGAACTCTCAGAACATGTAAGAACGTAAGGCTGCAATAAAAGAAATATTTAATTTATATATAGATTGTATATACTTTATTATAAAGTCATATATATATATATATATATATATATGTATATAAAAATATAAACATTAGCACGACAAATAACAACAGAAGGATGCTGACTTTACAACCATGTAGGGCCCACTCACAGTAATGGCTATAATCATTCCATGTGCAACATCCCCATAGACAACAAAGACCAATTGAAATGAACCATGTGTTCAAGTCTGAGAAGCTAAGGAATCTTATAGCTATGTCCCCCCTCCCCAACATCCCCATCCCCATAGAAATGGTATAAAATAATTTCCCAACATGAACCAATGGTAGTAAAAGGGAAACCATGAAGCCAACAAATGAAGGGTTGTGGTGCTTTACAGAGATACACAAGTAGTGAAGCAAGATTGCCTATGCCACATGCAAGTAAACATGTGCAAAGGATATCTCATTAAGAGCACGCCACGTGGAAAGTCTGACAAAGCATCCGACACGTTAACCAATCCCAGTGTTGTTAGGGGCTAGTTGTGACGATCCAAATTTTCTGTATTATTTTATTTAATGGAAATTATATGTAAAATGAAAATTTTGCCCCTGGTCAAGGTAAAATGTTGACTTTTGACCCGAAGCATCGTACGACTTTGAACCTTTGACCGTTACGTAGATCGTGTCGCCCTGACTTCGTAGACAGGCGGCATGCCGGATTTGGACACCCAGAGTGAAAGTTACTGGTCATGGACTACGAAGGTTACTATTACATTTTTTGAGCTTCTTGGGCAAGTGGAATAATTGGATTGGTCAATTGAAATCTAGAATCAATCAAATGAGTGACAAATGGTACCAGCCCCTTCAATTGTTTTCTCATTCTAAACCGTGAACCCCATTTTGTTTACAAACCCATCACCCATTTCCCTTCCCCGTTGATTTCTCCACTCCCAGTTCGATCACTCATCCTCACTAGACACCATCTTCATCCTCATCGTCCTCACCATCGTCAACCTCCACCGTCTCCAACCAGGACGACCACCCAACCCACGACGGACAAACGAACCAGGGACCCCGACTGTTCAACCCACACGACCCAACTTCGAGTTGACGCCAAACTAGGATCATAAAGGGTTAGAACGACGGATTAGGGACCACGGCGGACTGGTTCGAGGAGGGAAGCTGCCTGACACGACGGAAAAGAAGACCGAAAACTAGGTAGAGAGTCTTCGACCCAGAGGTAAAAATTCTGACCTTCTTTCATGTTTCTGAGTCTACAAACTAGTAGTATAGGTTGAGACGAGTGCATAGGAACCAACATCGATGAAAATGGTGGCCGGGAATGGATTCTCTGATCGGGTCATGGCCGTTGGTCACGGCAGCCCAAGTCACTGCTTTTTCGGTAGAAACCAACCAAATAGCAGTGCAGGTTCTCGGTAGGGATCGACCGAATGACAGAGACGATGACGTCATCATGCTGATGTCATACTGACATCATGATGATGTCATCTTGTCAGACAGGTCAGACTAGGGATCAATCAGGGACTGACACGTGTCATCTGACACATGTCAGGAAGTGACGTCATGCTGACGCCAGCGGTACTATAGCAGTGTTGATCACGCGTTGACCAGGCGCGTGGAGGTGCATGTGAACAATGTTTTTGGTGGGGCTAGTACCATTTTCAAGGTTTCGACGATATGAATCCAATAGCGGTGGTTTCGTGTCGATCGAAGATTGTTATGTTGGTTAAATTGAAGGAATTAGCCTCGGGAAGCGTGTTTGTAACACGTTCCTAGGCCGATTTTGTTCTATGGTTGGATGTTAGACCTAGTAGGGTCAATTAGTGATTGTTAAGTGTATTTGGGCAGGCTCGGAGATTGTGTTTAGCTTCAGAACATGTGTAGCTGGTTCGTTAGCGCAGCAAGGACTCGCTGTGAGTGAGCCGTTGATTTTATAATGAAATGCATGCATAACCGTTTTACTTGTTTTTCTAAATTGTTTTACGCTAAATGTTATAGAATTATGGAATTTGATATTCAATTTTCGGATTTTAAGAAATGCATGGATTTACGTGAAAATGGTCATATCGGGCTTGAGACCCATTTGGCGACCGTTGACTCGGATTTGGGGGAGTCAGTGGTGTTTTGAAATGAATTGCGAACTAAATGAATGAGCTGGTGATTTGGGACAATTGGTCCAAAGGTTTGGTTTATAAAGACGGTTTATAAAGACGTTATGGGTAAAGGTTTTGACATAGTTTGAAAAGACGGATTTCAAAGGTTCTCATACGTATATGTTTATACCCTTCCAACTTGCGGATTGGTCTCCTCCAGCGTCGACTTGGAGAGTCACGATCCACTACCCGGAATGAGTAATCTCCATAGGGAACACATTCCGGGAGTGGGAGATATGATATGGTCTCGGACTGGGTCCGGAGACAGTCATCCAGGCGTCGGGGACGCTGGATGTTAGATAGAGCCTCCCAGATGCGGAATTCCTGGAAGTAGACTCGGAGTGAGGCCCCGAGTGGTGTGCATATCTTTAGATATGAATCGTGACCTATATCGAGGATTTGTTCCCTAGGAGTTGTGTGCCCCGAGTATGCATCAAACGTGCCAAGGAAGGGATATGTGGATACATAGTTATATTTGATTTGATGTTACACGTGCCCAGATATATTTTTGTATAGATATATGTATATATATAGAAATGCTATATGTTTTTATAATTGATTGTATTCTACGCTTTCTACTGAATGCATGCATGTTTATAAAAACGAAGGGTCGGAATATTTATATGTTCAAATGAATTTATAATTGCTTTATTTTTTGTCCACTCACACTTTGACTGTTTTCTTGACCCTTCAGGAGAGGAAACCGAGGAGGGCATCGACTCCGAGGCCGAGGCATAAATATCCCGTTGCTTTTGGACCACCCTAAGGGGTAGGTGTTATCTTTTATTGTATTAGTACGAACGTAATGCTCATTTCCCTTGTCTGACGTTTTGTTGTATTAAACACACCGGTGTGTATCTAGAACCCCCAGTAGGGGTATTTGTATTAATAAAACCCTAGGAAGGGTATTTGTGGTATTTGAGTTAATTGTCAGACGGGAGCAGGCCCTTCCCCCGGTGGTCCCTAGGGGAAAACGGGGCGGGTCCTGTCACTAGTGTTGTCTAATTCCAGCTCCCACATGAAGACAGCAAAATCGTCCAGTCCATCTAGACAAATTGCCAACATCCCATGTTGCTGTCAGCTGCACTAGCCAAAGGTCGATCCTGGGCACGCATCAACAACATGTGCCAGCTTTTCACCTCTGTTTGTCAGCGTGTAACACACATACACTTGAACAATCCTCTCTCCTTTCACTATGTGGCTGAAGCTCACCCCTACAGACATGGCCAGCTGCTACTGATAACTCGCAACCTCAGTTTTTTGTCCCTTTATTAGAAGGTCGGTGTACAGGAAAGAACACCCCACCTTGTTGCACATCTATTGGCACGCACACCCAGTCTTCTCCAGATGCCGACAATCGCTCCAACTACAAAGACAGAACAGAGAAACTAGAAAAATATATATAAATTTACCCTTCCCCACCTCTAGAATCAGCAGCAGAGAAAAAAATAAAAATTCTATTCTCATACCTTCCCCTTGGAGCAAAACAGGATAAGGATAAAAAATAATTTTTTATTATTCTCTCGACTGCAACGACGAAGCAGAGCAACGAGACCAGATCTTTTCATCATAAGCCCATCCATTGCTCCCTTTAAATAATTATTTTTTTCCCAAAATATTAATGGGAAAATTAATTATTATTAAATCACCAATTACAGTTTTTGTCCTTCCAAATACATGAAACAAATTAATTTATTAGAAATTGTTTGTACAGTAGAGGAAAAACCTACACACACACGCACACACGCACACACGTACACACACACACACACACACACACACACACACACACACACACACACACACACACACACACACACACACACACACACACACACACACACACACACACACACACACACACACACACACACACACACACACACACATATGTATATATAATAAATTATTATGTATGATAGAAAATAAAAGGGAAAGGAATCATTAAACCTAACAAGCCCATTTTGTGAAACAGTGCTAGAAAATTTACCTGACGTTTTCGATTTGGTGCTTCTGTACTTACCGAAATGACTATGCCTAGCGGCTGGCACAGCGGCACTAACACTTTTCTTGAGAAAAAAGAGAAAGCTAGCGAAGTTAAGAAGAGGACACACAGAGCGAGAGTCAAAATAAAAAGATCAAACAAAGAGAAAAGCGAGAGAGAGCGAGGGGGAGAGATATGCCTCGAATCGAATGAGATTGAGTGTATAAATACTAACATAGGAACATTAATTGATTAAAACATTGAACTGTTAAATCATTGTGGAAGAAATTAGATCGAGAGGGCGGGCCTTCTTGGTTTCTGCAATCGACCTTCCGGCCCTCTTGCCCACCTTCAGGGCCAGTCTTGTTCTCACATATTTAGAGAAAGAAATTCGAGAGAGGCCATGTTCTACTTGTCAACATGGCCATTAAACTATGGATTTTCTTTTAACTTCTCGAGGTATTGCTAAGTCTTAATTTGGTAAGAGGGAGCATCATTAGCTTGTGCTTATGGTTTTGACTAAGTTTTATTTATTGAGTCGGATTCAAAGGAAATGGTGAACGCCATTAATGGGAAATTCGAGAAAGGTAAGTGGGTGATTTATCTTCTACTGGTGGAAATTAGGACAATTACTACTCGGTCCATGGACCATAAGTGGAGCTGGATTCTGAGTAGGGGTGGGCACGGTGCGATTCGATACAGATATTGGCAATATCCAAATCCAAACCGTTAAAAATCTTAACGGTTCGATACGGTTTGGATTTTCTAAAATTAGAAATAAAACCGTTTCGATCCAAACCATTACTAACGGTTTGGTTTAGATCGAAACGGTTTAAAACCGTTAAGGAATACAAAAAATAAGGATATAGAAAAAATAAGGATACAAAAAAAAAATCAATACTCAATATTCAAAATTTTATATACTAAGCTTACTAAGTATTAAATTGCAAATATTATCACTATACTAAGATTTATCAAACACACAAACTATTTAATAATCTTTTATTATACTCTTGTATGAGTATACATATACTTATATGGGTATATCTAAATATCTTTTTATTTTTATTATTTTTACTTTGTATTGATATTAGATTTAAACATTAATAAAAATTAATATATTCTTTAACGGTTCGGTTTGGATTTAACGGATTTCCAAAATGAAAATCCAAATCCAAACCGTTACTAACGGAACAGCTTGGATTCTCAAACCATTTGAATTTTATCCAATCAAACCTAAACCATTGGATAAATAAAGGTTTGAAGCGGATCGATTAGCGGTTTTAACGGATTCGTGTCCACCCCTAATTCTGAGGGATGCAAACTGGGTGGCATATACAATTGTATTTTTTATGAAATGAGAGATGAGTGACATGGTTTGGATAAATCTAGGTTCACATGCCTCCTTCTTCCCTAGTATTTGTGTTACTAAATGACGATTTACTTTGCCCTTTGATGATTGTGTAAGGGAATCTAAAATATGGCAAGCCGCTATGCTTAGTCGTATTTAATCTGTGCTCCTGCGTTTGGAGGTGCATATGCTATGTTTTCTTTGCTTTCTTTAGATTTTTTTTCATGCTTGCTCTATTGTCTTCGTTCCTAGGGGGCTTTGCTGAATGAATGATTTCAATGTAGCCAGGAATTCATCTGAGTGGGAGCATTTTTAAATACTTAAAAATTAATATAATTCAACTCCTCATAATATATATCAAATTAGCCAAATTATATAATAAAAAGTTTATATCATGCTACTAATTTACTACAACCATATACAGTTACCTTTGACGAATTCTCGGTTTGAAATTATTGTATGCCCTAGATATTAAAACAAAATAGACATACGTAAATTTTTGAAAATTGAAAACAAATTAACTATAATACGAATTATGTACTTTTATATAAAAATATCACTATAATTTTTATAAATCATATATAATAATGACATATATGTGCATCAAAAAGCCTAAAATTATAGTTTTAAATTGAATATGAATCATATAATAATTCTCACTTATTAATAAATTTTAATTAATTAAAATATATTTATATATATATATTACATTAAAATATATAAAATTCAGTGGGGGCCCAAGACCCCCTGAGCCCATGCTGGCTCCGCCCTAGTGTCTGAAGGTGCATGTGCTATGTTTTCTTCACTTTCTTTAGATGTTTTTTCATGCTTACTTTGTTGTCTTCATTTGCGAGGCTTTGTTGAATGAATGATTTCCTTGACAAAAAAAAACATATACTAAAAGATAAAGAATAATACTTATATTCTACCTTGATAGTACCTCATCGCACCACCTGTCGATTCATCGAATTATCTTTATATAAATATATCATAATCGGAACTGTTCATTCTCTAAACTATCATGTGTTGATCATTTTCGTAAAAAGTCAACAAGACTGAATGTCATTTATATATATATATATATATATCAACTAAATAGATAGCTCGCCATAAATATCTTAATTCTTACAAAAATCTTTTATTTATTTTGATACATATAAATGATTAAATGAACTCAAATTTTGTTGATATTTTACGAATATGATTTTTATTTGATGATTTAGAAAATGAATGGTTTTGATTATGATTTATATACAAAAATATACTATTCGATAAATCGAAAGAATGATATAAGAAGATAACACTATGGTAGAATACGAGTATTTTGAAAAGTTAAATATTAATTGAGGTTTGGTGGCCAATGAAGAGCTATAAACTTAGAATTCCATTTGAAATTTCAGTATATTATGAAAATGACAAAAAAATGATCCCAAAAAAAACACAAGTCCAAGAAAGAGTGCCTTATGTTGATGATAAATGATAATAATAATAATAATAATAATAATAATAATAATAATAATAATAATAATAATAAAATGAAAGAAACATAGTTGCATTACATTTATTTCTAAATATATATATATATATATATATATATATATATATCCACCCACACATTCCATACATTCCACTCTAACATTATTTTTGACATGCTCTAATATATATCCTCCCCTTCCTTCCCCTTAAAAAAAGAAAAAAGAAAAAACAAATATCACAATTGATTTCACAAATATAATTTACTTATTAGAACAACTAAAGCATGTTTATGAAACATAAATCAAATAAACATACATTAATCCAGAGGATAATTAAGTTTGGGGTGGCCAAAACATCTTGGAATAAAAAGGGGAAGATCCAATCCTGTTGATGCTATGATCCTCCAAGCTGAATACAGACCCGTCTGCCCTAGTCAACTCTCTCAATGCAAGTCCAATGTCATTATCATCTGTGAAGTATATGCAATTACCATTACACCCCTCCAATTCACCAACCCAAACAGAGAAGCTCCCATCAATACCCAAGAAAAATGCTTCACCACCCAAGCTCTTCACCTCTACCCATCCCCTACCCATCTCTCCACTATCCAATTCAACCAGGTTATAAACCTTAAAATCGACCGCCTTGGGCTGCCGAGATTCATAGAATTTTCTACGGCGACGAGAGGGGCTGCGCAGATAGAAAATATCCTCTTCGTGTGGCATTTGATAATCAATGTAACTGTCTATCATATAAAGCTCTTCATGGCACTCAATTAAGCTCTTTCTGTGACCAAAACCATTCGGGGTGGATGAAAATGGGATTAATTTCAGACACGAATCGATGCGAAAAACTTGACCGCATCTATTGACAACATGAGGGTGACCCTTGAACACAATCAGATCATCATAATCAGAAATTTGGTCATTGATGAGTGTGAGCTTGTGATCACCAATCTGGGCAAAACCCAGCTTTCCCTCATCGTAGATGATGAAAACAGAGGAGTGTTTAAAGTCCGGGGCTAAAATAACCTTGCTTATACCGAAAATGGAGCCAGACCCCTTCGTATATCTAAGGCAATATGATTTGGTCAACTCCACCATGTTGAAGTCTAAGAGGTTGAAATCTGATGGATTCACCGGACAGTCGTCGTTTATGGATCTGATTCGCCGGCTGGTGATCGGATTCAGAAGGCGGAGTTCGTCGGCGCATTCTTCGACCTTGATCAACCAGGCCTTGGGTGAGAGTGAGGCTGAGGCTGAGGATGATGTGGACGGGTCCCGGTTCGGGTCGGATTGGACGAGGTAGACGGTGATTCGGGAGAGGAAGCCGGTGGGTTCGTTGGAGCCTGGTATGGGGAAGTTGAGAGGAGGGGAAGCGGTGATGAGGGGAATGGATGAGCGCCAGAAGGTGCAGACGCTGCGGAATCGGAGGAGTTCGAGGTGTGTTTCGATGCGTTCGGCGATGAATAGGTAGAGATGGAGAGGAAGGGTGGTCCAGTCAACTCTGCTTCCGCCGTTCATGATGGAAAGGAATTGTGGCTTCTTCCCCTTGCGTTTATTGATGAATGAGTTTCAGCGAAGAAAATTTCGATCAAAATATCTGATTTCAGTTGTGTTTAAAGTATTTTATATTGCAAATATGAAAGGATTTCGCTGAGATACAGTAAATTCCTTTTTATTATTTTTATAGAAATTTATAAAATGACAAAATTAAATTATTAAAAATTAACTTTCAAATTTATGAAATTTTTTGTTTGGATAAATAAAAATAAATTGAGATTTAAGATGTAATTTAATGTTCATATATAAATATTAGCCATAAAGATGAAAATTTTAAATTAACACATCTTTATATGTAATTTAAATTTGAAATTTATGACTAAATGGAGATTTCAAATGTAATTTAATATTCATATATAAATAAATCTATTCTACATTTCTACACATTGAATAAAAATTTGACTAAATTAATAATAGAAAAAACTATATAAAAGTACCCAAATTGTAGGCTCGATTTTAAAAAACACCCCAACTATGAAAATTGAATTTTAAGTACCCAAATTATAGGATCATCAACAAATCAATGCCTTGGTTAGGTTTTCCAACCAAATTTCTTTTGAAAGTACACGTGGCAACTCGTTGGTCCAGTCATCTCATGATTTGGCTAAAATTAGAAGGGCATTTTCGTCATATCGAATGAGTGTTTGGGGAAGAACCTGAGGCATTGTTAATGGCCTAGTAATTTCAGTTGTTCGAAGACAGTTTGAATTTCGAGGATAATTTTTTTAAAGATAGATAGATTGTAATGACCTAGAAAATTCAAAAAACGTAATTTTTAAAACTTAAAAAGGGAATTGATGATTTTTCCCTTTGAGATCAAAAGTTAACTTTTTATCCCAAGTATTGTTTGAATTTTTCGCAAGGACTGTTATGTAGGCCTCGGAATCCTAAATCCATAGCCAGGAAAAACATCAAAATTGGAGATCGGATGAGTTCATTACTGGTCCAAATTAATCAGAGGCATTTTGGTAATTTGGAATTAGGGGCATTTTGGTCATTTCACAAGTGGGATATTTTGCAATGCTGACATGTGTCTTATCTCTTCCCTCTCTTATCATGTGGGTGTGTGCACCAACTTACTCTTTGTATATATATATATATATATATATATATATATGTTGTATTTGGGAGAAAGATAACTCAAAACTCATAAGTAAAACTCAACCATGAGGGAGGAAGGAGAGGAAACCAGAGAGAGAGAAAGATGAGAGAAAGATAGAAGAGAGTAGAGAAGAAAGGAAGAAAAATAGGAAGAGGAAGGAGCATTGGAGAACCAACACAAACCCGAAACCTGCAAAAAATCGTAAAATCAAGAATGATCGTTCGAACCATTTTAAGCTTTCAAGCTTGCAACCAAGTCCACTAATATTCTAGTTGAGTTCTTGGGATGGATTTGGGTAAAAAGTACTGAAGGTTTGGACGTGGGAAAACTTTGAAAAAAAGCTTGAAACTTGGCCGAATCTATTAAAGCATTTTCTAGAAAATTGAGGTATGCTCTTCGTGTTTTGACATCATATAACACATCCTAGGATTGAGTAGGTGAAGATTGATTATTAAAACATAAAAAATGATTGACAAACGGGGAAGATATGGATGGGTCAAGTCTCCAAGTTGGGTCAGAAATTGAAGACCCGTGCGGGTGGTCGAGGATGACCCTGTAGCAAGGCGTGAGAGACCCGCGCGCAGAGAGTAGGTCCGGCGTGCCTCGATTTTCAACCAACATGATTTTTCATGTAATTAATGTTACGAACATGCCGATTCAAGTTTCGTATCGATTAGACATTGTTTCGGTGTAGTTTTGGGTGTCCGAAATATTATGTGCAAGTTTTTAATTTATATTTAATCCCGAAAAATTAGGGAATTTAAATGTTAGATTATTTGGGACGATAGTGATCCTTGGTGATGATTTTTGATAGGCAATACAATTCCCTGATTTATGGAGGAACATGCGAATCGAGATTTAGCTTTATGGACGATGTGTGCATGGACTTTGTTTTCTCAAATTATGATGCATGCATAGTTAAATATTTTAATCGCTTTATTGCATGATTTATGTTGCAACAGTTTGATACGATTTCTAAATGATTATTTGGTGATTCTCTGGATTTATTGACTAATTTCTAGACACAATTTTACAATTGTTTGTGGGGACTGTGCTTTAGGCTCAGGCCCAATTTTGGATGTGTTTTGACTTGGTGTTAAGTCAAGAAATTGTGTTAAATAAGTGTTTCTTGGTTCTAAACACGGTTATTTTACAGTACTTAGTGGAAATGGTACTTCGGGTTCAACTTCGGCATGAAATAACATTTTGACTTAGAATTGTGTGATTTAATCCATAGATTGTGTCCACTGTTGTTGTGATGAGTTTTCAGACAGTCGAAGCTAGTGGCGTTTTCCCAAATGATCGTAGCTCGGGGTGGTTACATTGTGTTTGTTTTCTAAGAAACCGAAGCTAAGGATGCTCTAAGACGGCTGATACTCGGGGTTTTTGTCTACCAATAGTGCGGTTTCCTTATAATGACTGATATTCGAGCATCAAGGATTATTTGGTTGTGTTTGGTTATAATATTTATATCTAGATTTTTGGTTATGATATTTATATCTAAATGTCTTTATATGATGTGATGAACATGGATTTCGAGAGTTGTAAGCCACGAAAGGTTTATTGGTATTTTATGAATTATGAATTTGTTGTCCCACGGTCTACGATTTGTTGATTTGAGATCTAATTTTTCGTTTTTTTACTTTTTATTCTATGCATGCATGTTTTAGAAAATGGAGGGTAAATGTTCGTTCTTCTTGGAAAATTTGTTTTAAAATTTTATTTTTATCCGCTCACACTTATTAATGATTTTCTCATGTCCCCTAGAGCTCGAGGACAAGATGGCGTTGTTTAAGTAGTAATACAAATAGCACAGGTGAACAATCACATGAAGCTGGTTTGTGACCACTCAGATAGGTACTTGAGATACCAGTGACTCCAAGGTGGTTCTGTAATCACTATCTCAAATAAATGTCTTAGGACATCAATGTACTTGTCACCATCAATCTTACCAGACATGGTAATGCAATAATTAACTCAATCAATCATACTCGAAAAAACATCAAGTAAATTTATAAACAAGCATGCTCGAGAAAACATAAAATAAAAATCATAGGCTAGCATGCATCATAATCAAGTACGTAAAAACGTACAAGTAATAAAGTAAGGGTATAAAGAAAATAAAGGAGATCCACTCATAAACTAGTCGAGGAGCTGAAATCACCCGACAAATCAAACTAGCATGAGCACCAAGCCGATCCAACCTTATCAAGACCATTCGTAAAGGTTATTAAAAATGTCCAAGTCAAACTCTAGGAAAACCCCATCAAGGTTGTCCAAAACTAGACTAAAATAACTCTAAATAGACTAAAAACGTACTTAGAAGATTGAAATCATCCCAAAACTAGGCACATGCACCGCCGCGGGCTGGAAAACAACCCCACAGGCTGCCACACTCCTGCAAAAGGCAAAAAAATGGCCTCACCCGCCGACATGCATTGGCTGGAGGTTGGAAAGTCACTCCACGTACCGCCATGCCCTGGCCAGAGGTCACACGCGTCAGAATATTTCTTGGAATATTCTCTATAGAATATTCTATCACCTTAATAGAATATTCTATTAACTATGATGGAATATTCTCACTCCATTAGAATATTTCGTTAGCGTTAACGAGGTTAGGATCTATTAGTATTTATCGGAATACGTTGACGATGTTATCTAGTCCATCAAATATTGACAGTGTCAGTCATGTTTAACGATCGGTCCAGTCACCGAGGTCTCGATCGAGATGACAACTAGACTGCCGCCATTTGGAAATTTCGCAGAAAAATTTCAGCGAGGTCTAACTTCATCAAATCGTCATTGTTTTTAACATGCAATTAACCAATCCTGCACTACTTGTTCCCAAGATTAGGAATATCACAAAATTAGGCAAATATTTTACCAATACTAGCAGAAAAGTGGTCGTGAAGCCTCGGTGCTTTGTCATTTTCTCCAATTTTCGACGAGTCTGTCTACTCACACAAAATTCCATGCAAACAGATCAGAAGAGAGCTATTAGTGTAACTAAAATGGCGGTTATCTTCACAGGGATCATCCTTACCTAGACAGACTACAAACTCATCAAATCAAGAGAGATCCGAGTTGGGTTCGAGTTGGGTTCGAGTTGGGTCTTCCTCGTAGTCTCTGTCTTGATGGCCATCACGACTCTTAATTGTATCTAGTAGTCGTAGGAGGTGACATGGCCTGCTCTAAAAACAGTATGATAATCGTGTCATGTCCTTCTCCCATATGTCAAATAACTAGAAGTTCCAAAAATATCCTTAACACATGTCAGATAAGGGATAACGGTACTAATGTCCCATTCATGTCTCTGTCTTTAAGTAATCCCTGGTATCTCTCTTTAACGACTTGCAGGGTCAAAAAAACTAATAAAAGTGTGAGCGGACAAAAATAATCATTTGAAAATATATTTTCGAGAAATTAATTATTTTTTCTCTAATTCTAAAACATGCATACATAAAGTAAAACATAAATGACCAGATTTCAATTCAAATCAAGTCATAAGCTGTGGGAGCCACAAATCTTAAACTGTATCAAAAGCATGTTGCCCACATTTCCCAGAAATCCATATTTATCAAATCAAGTAAAAGCATCTAGACACAAATGTAATGATCCGCACTTTTATTTCGGAAATAGTTCCGATAAAATGACTATTTTGCCCTTATCTATATTTTATGGCTCATATTTTGACTTTTAGTTCGAAAAACTTATTGCATGTCTACCTTGGATCATTACGTAAGTCTCAGGATTTTGTTTGCATGGACAGACGACACATTAGCTTGGGATTCTGTATTGTGGACTTATGGTTCAAATGATTTGTCGCAGTGCGTCAGGTATACGACATTTTTAAGTGGGGTTCGTTGTTGAGTTGTTTGTTTGTTAGTGGTCATCCTTATCACTCCATGTTAGCTAGGAAAATTCATACTACGCATAGACAGCCCCAAGAGCTAGTGGAGACACATTGCATAATACCATTATGGTAAAGTACTGACAGGACCGTTCCCTGAGGAACATTGATAACCGTGCCCGATCCTGCTCCAGTCTGACAAGTCAACTGAAGTTCCGAAATTACCCTCAACACTTGCCAAATAAGGGATAATCGCGCATGTGCCCATTCATGCCTCCACCTCTTAATCAGCCTCGATTGTCGCGCCATGACCTGGAGGGTCAATAAAACATAAAAGGTGTGAGTGGATGAAAATAAATCAGTTTATAAAACATGTTACAGAAAAGACATTTCTACCCTCCACGTAAAACCAATGCATGCATTCAAAAATCATTTCATAATCCATTTCATTTCCAATATAAGAAAACAGTGTATGAAAACCAAAATCATTTCCTTTTCTCAAACCTCGGGCCTTAGCCCGAAACCATAAATACGGGGCCTCAGCCCAAAATCATGAATCAAAATCCAAGTACGAGAACATAGCCCAAAAATCCAAAAATCCAAATAAACCAGGTCATTGCCCAACATATCCGAAAACATCGGAAATCAACAGTAAATCACAAGTCAATCAGTTTACTGGATCTCAATCACCGAGTCATTAAACTCACATATATCAGGCCTTCCCGAGATATCAACGAGTCTTTAAACTCAAAACACAATCAATAGGCCTCGAGGGATATCATAATAACCGAGTCTTTAAACTCAAAACATATCAATCAAGGGCCCTCCCTCGTCGCATCAATCAACCAGGTCTTTAAACCCAAAACCAGATCCAGCAAAAGTATCGGGTCTTTAAACCCAAAACCATGTGTAATTCATAGCAAATCCAGAATCCATCGTAATCCAAATTCCAAAGCCAAATCCGAAATCACATTTTATCGAAATGGGTCTCGTGCCTGAATTCACATGCAAACCCAATGTCAAATCATCAAATCATTAACAAACATGATATGTGTAAACCATATAAAATCATTCATCAAACTATCATCAAAATATAACAAAAACCGTATTCTTGAAATACGTGTAATTACGTATTGCATATCAAAATGCGTGTAAATACGAAAATAGTAAGTACCATAAGCATATAAATCATAGATAGAAAGTATAGAAAACAATTATGCATGCATTGAAATTTAGAAAGCAAAGTCCACTCACACACCATCCAAACGGCCCGCTTCCGAGCTGCACGTTTCTCCGTAAATTTCGAAAATCATAATTCCTATCCAAAATCATTATCGAGGGTCACTAACACTTCAATATACCTCATATAATTTTCTGGGATTTAAATACATATTTAAAACGTATATTAAAACTTCGGATACACTAAACATTATCGAAACGATATCCGATTTCCTCGAAACTAGTGCCAAAATGTTCGTTACATTAAAAGGAGCAAATTTCATGTTGAACTCACCTCGAGATTCGGTCTCACGTACCGCCACAACTAACGCACCAGCTACAGTACTCGTCCCTGTCACCTGTTTCCTACAATTCGAATCCATTAGCTCGCGACACAACCCAGTAAGAAGTTCATCAATTCGATGTTAATTCAACTTGTTCTTTCATCTAATCTCACTAAAATGACCTTAATTTAAGTTATGTAAACTTAATTCATTGAATTCATGAATGTAACCAATCAATTCCCAAGTCAATAGTCGAAGGTTTGAAATTCAATTCTACCAAAATTGAGTCCAACTATCGATTCTGATCAATTAAGAAGTAGCTTAGGATCCATATGAACACTAATTCGAAATCAATTTCACAGAACCTTACCCCCAATTACTCAACTCAAGCTCGAAAATTCCATCAGTTCGCAGGTCCTGTTCTTGGCCAATACCCCCTCGATTACTTTCGTTTTTGAAGTGGGTCGACTCGAATTGGTCTCAGGAAATTCAATCCCATCTGAATTTCCTTGTTTATGGCTCAAAATTCCAAATTTGGTTTTTGATCAATTCAAATTTTCGAAGGGTTTGGGTCTCGGGTTCTCTCGGTTTTCCTTCCCCTTTTTCTTTTTCCTCACGATCTCACCCTCTCAATTCTTCTCCAGTTCTCCTTTTCTCTCAATTAGGTGTTAGGGAGGTCGATCAAGCAAGGTTGTGGTCTCTGGTCTCTGCTTTTCAAACACACACATACACATGGTTTAAACTCTCCAATTCATCTCACCGCTCAGTTACCACTAATTGTTTCCTTAAAGTGACAGATGTCACTTACTGAGCCTAATGACTCACTAGTTACGGCTGAATCAGCCCAATTACCGACCAAGTTTCTATTCAAGTTACCAATTACCATTTTTCCCTTTTCCTTACAAATTACCAAAATGCCTTTCATGTTCCTAGACCCGTAACTTTGTCGTTCGAACTCTGATTGGCGCGTGCCGCTTGTCTACGGACTCAGCGTCTCGAGACCTACCCAACGGTCTTTACGGCTAGTCCAAAAAGTGTCCCGATTAAAAAGTCAACTTTCAGCCCTTATAACCAGGAGAAAAATCGTCATTTCCTTCAAATTTTCCAAAATTCCCTTTTTTGAATTTCCGGGTCGTCACAATCTACTCCCCTTAAAGAATTTGGTCCTCGAAATTCTAATCAGTAGGTGCCATGATATTTCACCTGAGGGAATATGTCTCATCTGAACCCGAAACATATCAACCTCATACACTTCAAGTTCAACCGGATATAAGTCATAAACAAACTTATAACAATCATACAACCAGTCTCCACCATTGGTCAATATCGGGACATAATTCGCAGTACATCCCTGCCCCATGGGCAGTCATACTACAACTCACTCGGGGTATAGAGCTTCGCTCAACGTCCGAGTCTACACAATCCAGAAATCACAAGTATCAGTATTCATGTCATCCACTCATGACATGGTACAATGGCTTAAATTCCCACGTAGAAGCCACCAGGCCACCCAACTAATAAACTCATAAGGTTCAATAGATGGGAACTCATTTCCCTCGTTAGGTCAATCACACTATACCCCTTCCCAGAGTCAATAGATATCACAACTTAGTCATTTAATATGTTTTACTTCCCATCGTAGACATCCCTAACTATATCTTAAATCATATCATTCCTTGACCTCGACTTCATCCAACATCATACACCAAGTATGATCCTGCAGTTGGACTCCAATAGTCCAAATGATAAAAAATCATGTACTACTCCACTCCTATGGAGTTCCATCAATAACAGGATTTCACTCATCCTTATGTTATCAAACATGTTAATTCTTGACTGGCTATCTTGTTAGCCTCCCCGCGAATGATACCTGACCCGACAATGCGGTAGTAATCTCAATGTATCCTGACTATCGCCTCATCACACATTGAGCCTTTTCTGTTTATCAATCATTACCAATCCTGATGGTCGATACAGTACTCGTACATTCTTTCCCAAAGGTATATGACTTCTGCATACTCGACCACCTGGATCGATCCCAATTCATGCAAGGAAAGTAAAACTTCCGAGGATTCAGCTAGCATCGACATACACCTCACCAAATCCCAAATCTCATAGTGACATCTCATTATACACACACAAAGGGTCAACATCGAACATAAGTCACTATTTCTCCACTTGTATCCATTCTATCTCAGTTCTCATTTCCAATAACTCCGACCTCCTTCTGGGTCAATCACCATAACTGGAAAAACATTGTAGAGAACACCTCTACAATCCTCTGTGGTATCAATCGAATCTCAAAACAACTCATGTTCCCCGTGACAGTCTTTAATTATTTTCCATTGACTAATACATTTGTTTCTCCTGGGATTCACACTAATCCCGACCGTTATTTGTATATGTTCCACAAACCTACTCTGGTCGACCAGACCTAACACTTATTCAACCATATATTTTTCTCTCTGAGGGCATTCAATACATCTGTTCAGTATATCACCTGCCCATCCATAAATGTGAGTACACCAACCAACCATCAATCATGGTACCATACATCATCCAAATGTGGTCAGAATACCTGACTCATCAGCTCACAAATATAACTAGTCCATTTGGCCATCCAAGGGTATGACCATCGACTAACCTTAGCCATATCAAATCCGGACATTATCTTTTTCTCTTTTACTCATAACTGACAGTTATCACCATGTTGGATTCTCTCAATAGGCTCAATAATCACAACTTTCCAACAGAACCACAAATCATTAGCTCTTGATACGGGGATACTTATCCCATACCGTTACCTTATTAAGTTTTCCATAATCAACATGTAAGCTCAGACCATCATCCCTTTTTCCTCTTACCGCATAAGGAATACTGGATTCCCCAGGGAAACACTGAGCCGAATGAACCCGTATCTACAAAGTCCTGTACCTACACCTTCAGTCCTTATGACTCCATAGGTGCAACATACCAGGGCATCCGAGAAACAACTCGTATACTCGACATAATCTCCATCATAAACTCAACCTTTCATCCTGGCAAAACCTCAGGAAATATGTATTGAGAAATCTGTACATCCTCAGCCCTCGTTGGGCATCTTATACACGAAGCACATATGCCACACATATGACCAACAAACTTTGATTACCTCTTACCAACAGTCCATCGATTGTGAGGGTCAAAATCATTCTAGAGGGTAACACCCTCGAGTCTCTCTGAAACATAACCTCTGGAAATCTTGGACTCCACATATTTCTCTCTAATCGACATACTCGATAGAGGTATCATGAGTCATCAACCAATCTATCCTCGATGATTATGTCCAAATCATCCAAGTCTAGGAATACCCCAAGTCAGCCACTAGGCGAATAACACCTGACATCCTGGGTAGCCTCACATCGATAGGTTTACCCCCCTTATGTATCACCAATTTCATCATAGCTAATTAACAAGGTTACCATATTAATATCATCAAATTTATCACATCTGTAACTCCAGTCAGTTCATCGGTTTCCATACCATAACCAATCACAGACATCTCCATATCCGTCTAATGTACAATGTCAAGACACAGAAGAGTGGATAGCCCGGGACCTACCGAATACATACGTCCTGGTTAAACTTACGTCCATGTCACTATTCTAGAGGCTACTCAGGGCTCCTACTTGCAATCCTCGAGCATGTGGTCCCAATCTGATCACGCCCCTACGGTCCATCACGAGGCCTACCAACTCTTCCCTCGCCTGTCACATCAACAGTCAATCCAGGTGCCGATCTCTACTCTATTGCACTCCAACCGGTGCCTCTATCACTTTACCAAAATATATAACCATTTCTTTATAATGTGGCTAGACGACCCATAATCATGAGCAACCCTACGCAATTAGCCTTATCACTTTATCTCCGAGTGGACCCGACTGGCGTCCCACTGAACTGGACTATTTCCTAAGTCCAAATCCCTGTATATCTCGGGTCTCCGCCTGAACCTTTTGTCACTAAGTGAAACTGACGCGACCCATCCAAATCCATAAATCCAATAACCAGGTTTAGGCAATACCAATTCATAAACCCATACCCCATCAGTATCTAACTCCATACTAATCCTTGGCATCCTAGGTGGCAAACATTCCTCAATCAAGGGTCGGTCGTGTCAGAAACCATAGTGATATTCAACTCTTCCGGCACCTCCCGAGCCCTGATACATTACTATGACTCAGCTCAAGTCCTAACCAATATCCTGACTCATTTTGAGTCTCGTATCCATATCTCTACTCCTCTTGAGTCCAATCTCATACCAATCAGCCATTCCATCATTGACATACCCAGTCACCGAGTAAATACCGATGGTGAATCACATCTTATACGACCTATAAGGCCTAAGGGATATCCCATGACATTCTAGACTCTTTAGAAACACATTTCACTTAAGGAATCCACTGAGAATAATCTCATCACGAGTGCAACTTGCCCAATTGTGCAACCTTCCTAGCCTCTGGGCTCATTCATCTGAGATCTATCACGAGGTCTCATATACCCTCGTCTACCCGTCTCACTACCAGGTCGAGCACGAGGCTTACGTTTCGGAGGCATGATGTGGTAACAGAATCAGCAACCTAGTGCTCTGATACCAAGTTGACAAGACCGTCCCATGAGGAACATTGATAATCGTGCCCGATCCTGCTCCCGTCTGACAAGTCAACTGAAGTTCCAAAATTACCCTCAGTACTTGCCAAACAAGGGATAATCTCACTTGTGCCCACTCTTGCCTCCACCTCCTAATCAGCCTCGATTGTAGCGCCACGACCTGAAGGGTCAATAAAACATAAAAGGTGTGAGTGGATGAAAATAAATCAGTTTATAAAACATGTTACAGAAAAGACATTTCTACCCTCCACGTAAAACCAATGGATGCATTCGAAAATCATTTCATAATCCATTTCATTTCCAATATAAGAAAACCGTGTATGAAAACCAAAATCATTTTATTTTCTCAAACCTCAGGCCTTAGCCCGAAACCATAAATACGGGGCCTCAGCCCAAAATCACGAATAAAAATCCAAGTACGAGAACATAACCCAAAAATTCATAAATCCATATAAACCGGGCCATTGCCCAACACATCCGAAAACAACGGAAATCAACAGTAAATCACAAGTCAATCAGTTTGTTGGATCTCAATCACCGAGTCTTTAAACTCACATATATCAGGTCATCCCGAGATATCAACGAGTCTTTAAACTCAAAACACAATCAATAGGCCTCGGGGGATATCACAATAACCGAGTCTTTAAACTTAAAACATATCAATCAAGGGCCCTCCCCCTTCGCATCAATCAACCGGGTCTTTAAACCCAAAACAAGATCCAGCAATAGTACCGGGTCTTTAAACCAAAACCATGTGTAATTCATAGCAAATCCAGAATCCATCGTAATCCAAATTCCAAAACCAAATCTGAAATCATATTTTATCAAAATGGGTCTCGTGCCCGAATTCACATGCAAACCCAATGTCACAACATCAAATCATTAACAAACATGATATGTGTAAACCATATAAAATCATCCATCAAACCATCATCAAAGTATAACATAAACTGTATTCTCGAAATACGTACAATTACGTATTGCATATCAAAATGCGTGTAAATACGGAAATCGTAAGTACCATAAGCATAAGCATAGAAATCATAGATAGAAAGCATAGAAAACAATTATGCATGCATTGAAATTTAGAATGCATAGTCCACTCACACATTATATAAACGGTCCGCTTCCGAGCTGCACGTTTTTCCGTAAATTCCGAAAATCATAATTATCATTATCGAGGGTCACTAACACTTCAATATACCTCATATAATTTTTCGGGATTTAAATACGTATTTAAAACGTATATTAAAACTTCGGATACATTGAACACTATCGAAACGATATCCGATTTCCTCGAAACTAGTGCCAAAATGTTCGTTACATTAAAATGAGCAAGTTTCATGACAGGACCGGCCCCAAATCCCTCGGGATTAGTGTGGGACGTACCTGCTCCCGTCTGACACGAAGTGTCAGACCAGGGATATTTTCGTCTTTTTCCCAACCGGGGCTATCAGAGTACGCTAGGATCCGAATGAGGAATGCGATGTCTCGTCACTGCTACAGTCGCATCCGCGATCAACCTGAAGGGCATTCAAAACATAAAAGCTGTGAGTGGATAAAACAAATATTTTATAAAACATTTCATAAAAGAACTTTATGCCCTTCATTAAAAACATATGCATGCATTCAAAAACCATTTCTAGGGTTCATGCCCGGTTCCCATAAACCGTCATGAACCGTCAAACCATTTGGGCCTTGGTCCGAAATCTATCAATCAAATCATGGGACCTCCGCCCAAACTAAGACACCTGGGAACTCGTCCCAAAACTACCTCATAAGGGTCTCAGCCCAAAACTAATACGTATGGGTCACAGCCCAACGCCATCTCAGTGAAATCACACACACATATACATATATACATATATAACCCATCCTAGGTATTTCCGGAGAAGATGCCATCTCGGGGCACACAGCTCCTAGGGAACACATCCCCGATATAGTCACGATGTCGTCATATCTATCTAGTGTGCACACTACTCGGGGTCTCACTCCGAGTCTTCTCCCAGGAATCTCCATCTGGGAGGCTCAATCTCTGGATCTAGTCTGAGCTCTCTCTCTGGATCTAGTCCAATCATCTCTCCGGAATCTGGTCCGGGACCACAACATCATAAGTAACCTCCATTCCTGGAACGGGAACCCTATGGGGATACCCACTCTGGTCTGTGGATCGTGACTCTCCAGGTCGACGTCTAGAGGAGACCAATAAATAATCTCGTAAGGCAGGTATATACATACTCGTATAGCAAAACCATAAAAATGGGACTCACGCCCGATAACATAAAGCAACTGGGCCTCCAGCCCGAACATACGACTCAACAGGGCCTCTCGCCCGATTTCACAATAATTGGGCCACGAGCCCGAACACAAATCAACTGGGCATCAAGCCCGATATCTCAGGGTCAGCATGATCTCGATCATAGCGATGCGTGCAACCATCAATCCAGGACCGCTCTCAATCCTGGTATGTCGCCGTGAACACATCATTGCCGCGACTATCTCGGGACCATGGTACATACGTCACCGATCAATCCTCTAAACGGTCAGTACTCCGAAGTCGAGCCTCCAGTGGCTGCTCGACAACAGACGTGCATCGTGACCTCTCCGGAAGGATCGCATCCCAATCCGGAGGCAAGCGTCACGTCGTCCGTCGCCGTGCACACAGCACTCGTCGCGACTACGACTCAGACCTACGGGTCATCAATAGGGCCTCATGCCCGAGTCAAATCCAAATCCAAATGGGTCTCATGCCCGAATAATCAAGACCACATGGGTCGTTTTACTTTTCAAAATCGTTTCATGAAAACAGAAAGCGTAAGCGCGTATAAGCACGTATAAAACCCGAAAATCTCGAAGTACGTGCCCATACGTAAACACTCACCAAAATGCACTCAAGGCATCCCAAAACACATATGAAAACATATATAAAACATTTATGCATGCATCGATTTCAGAAAGAAAGTCCACTCACCGACCGTCCGCGCTGCTATCTCGATATGCGCGCTGTACGCCTTTTAGGGTCAACCGTCGTCTCCGGGATTCCCAAACCTGTCCAAATCACTTTAGAGGGTTACTAACTAGTTAATTAACCCCTCACTAAAGCCCCCTAATTTTCTGGGATTTTTAACTATTTTTAAACGCGCACCAAAACCTTCGGATAACCCGAAATATATCGAGACGATGTCCGATCGACTCGAAACCAGTCCCAAAATGTTCGTTACATCGAATAGATGATTTGACATGTTGGAACCATCCTCAAATTCTCCCCCACGTGCCCGTACACGCCGCCTGAAGTGGCTGCGAGTGGGAGCCACGTGCCAGTGAACATTGTCGTCTTCCTCCTTGCGATGACCGGTCTGAACCGGTCCGGTCTGGTTCGCCTGCAACTTGGACCGGTGTGACCGGTTCAAGCCCAAAACCGGTCCAATCTTCACCGTTTTCACTCCTAATCAATCCTAATCTTCATTATTTAATCCTAGGATCCTAACCTAATCGATTAGAACCCCTAAAACCCACAAAACCCGACCGGTTTGATTTTCCCCTCACGGTTCGAATTTTCAAAAATCCACTCAGGGCTTCTCGACGTCTCACCACTCCCAAAACCTTCCTAAAAACTCCCTAGCAACCTTATTAAATCAAACCAAACGTCCAAAACCTCCCATAACAAACGAAAACGAAATTGAATTGAAAATGGTTAAAACCGATTACCTCGTGCTATTTTCCTCCTCCGCCGCCCACGGAGGTTCTGCCTGGCCAGCCACCATGTCCTCAGCTCCTCTTGTAACAACCCGTTCCGAGAATTGGGATAAGTAGAGTGTTTAAGGTGTGATTAGTAAGGTTAATCAGGGGTTAGGTGGTCCCGAGGGGTCCGGGAACTTAGAATGACGCTTTTGCCCCTGGGTCGGGCAGAAATGTTGACTTTTATTTCGGGTGGTCAATTGGAGATTGACCAGTGACCAGGACGTAGTTTAGGACGTCACGAATCCATAGGCAGGTGGCACGCCTGATTCCGACATCCGAGGAGGAAGTTGTGATGTTCGGAAGGTTGAGGGCATGACCGTAATTTTGGTAAAATAGGAGGAAAAGTTGACTTTTTGAATAATTGAGTTTTGGTAGGTTGACCTAGGATGGTTAGATAGTTCTTGTCGACCTGAGTTCGATGACAGGCGGCACGTGTTCATCGGACTTACGAGGCGAGAGTTACGGGTCTAGAAAGTTTCGGTAAAACCGTAAAAATGTGTTAAACAGAAGGGTATTTTAGTCTTTTTGGGTTTATGGGGATTTGTGCAGAGAGAGAAGGAATGGACGGCTGGAGTTAATCAGGTGAGATAAGGATGGATGGGATGGTGACATGTGGCAAGTGTGTAGTGGGTTCTGGGGGATTCTAAGGTGTGTGCACGGTTCTATTTTTAGGGTGTACCCGTGCCCGTGTTCATGTTTGTGCGCAGAAGGAAACAGAAAACAGAGGGAGATCGTGAAGGGAATTGAGGGCGGTGGTGTGTGTGTTGATGAATGGTGAGTGTGTGAGGGTGATCAGAGAGTGAGAGAGAGCAGTTGAGACGGTTGGGAGGTGAGGAATTGTGGTGTGTGCAAGTGGGGAGCCACGGGAACCAGGGAGGAACTCAGGGGGGAAAACGGAGAAGATTGAGGGCTTGTGGTGGTGCGGTGGCCGTGCACGGTGCAACGAAGATTGTGGTGGTGTCGTGCGGGTTGCGAGGAGTCGACCAGCCCAGGAGGAGCTCACGGCGGCAGCAGGAAACAGGTAATTCCCTCATCCCCGTTTCGGTACTCTGTTTTCCGTTGAGGTTCAACGTGGAAGTTGTGGGTCTAGGGTGAGAGTCGAGGGAATTGGAGGTCAGGGCGAGGTTCAGGAGAGTCCTAGGCGTCGACTAGGTTGGTCGCCGTGACGGGGAGGTACACGGCGGAGCTCAGTCGAAGATGGGTCTCTTTTACCCTGTTTCGGCAGTGAACTTCGAACGGTAAGTCGTGACGATTGGGGTTGAGTCGAAGGTCTAGGTGAGTTGGGTTAGGTTCAGTGAGGTTCAGGGCAGAGTTTGGTGAAGCCACCGTGAAGGGTGGTGAGCTGGGTGGCTGGATCGTGAAACAGGGGTTGTTGGCCGTCCAGCCCGAGGAACGGGCTGGACGTTCGGGACGCGAGTAGGGCTCAGTACTGTGAGTGGACCCCTTCTCTAAACTTGAACATGCATAACTGCTTTCTATAATGGTTTTATGGTTTTAATCATGATTTTATGTTTATCGAATATGTTTGGTTGGTTTTGCATTATTACCCGTTTTTCGAGAAAAAGACGGTTTTGGCACGCTTTTCGAGAAAAGGGTAATTTTGGAAATGTTTTCGGGATTTCAAGGGATTTTGGAACATGCTTTTGAGAATCAAGGTTTTGGTTTTGAAATCGAAATTGACCATTGGACTTTGGTGTAAAGTTGGAAAGTGGACTCCGGATTTGGGTTCGGAATGACGGTTCTGGATGCCGGAAGGGCTTCAGACCAGTGATTTCGGATTCGGGTTTGGATGTGGATTGGTAAATGGTTTTCAAATGATTTTGAGATTGGATTTGCTGGATCTGGATATTGGGTTTAAAGACCCGGATATATTGGACGGGGGACCGGCCGGATTGGGTTTAAAGACCCGGATTGAGTTTAAAGACTCGGGAGTTTAAAGACTCGGATATATATTGATTTTCCCCCGTAGGCCTTGAGTTTAAAGACTCGGGAGTTTAAAGACTCGGATATTATTAAGGCCTGGATTGAGTTTAAAGACTCGGGAGTTTAAAGACTCGGATAGGTCCAGCAGGTTTGATCGGGAAAATGATGATTTGGTGGTTATGGTTTTGATACGGTTTCTGATACTCATATTATGGTTTCTTATGCTCTTTTATAGTGTTTCTGTTTCTTATGATGTTTATAATGATTATGTTATAAATGTGTTTATAACTGCTGGTTATGCATGTGATTTCAAAACGGAGGGTTTAACTCGGTTTTCTTATAAAATGGTTTTTGAACTTTTGTACCTTCTGGTCCACTCACATTTTCTGTTTTAATTGCCCTCCAGGTTGTGGAGCTAGCGCGGGGTCTTGACGTCGAGGCAGAGTCTGAGGCATAGAAGCGACGTGAGGGATCCTAGAAGAGTTTAAAGGCTTCCGTGTGCGTGTAGTTATCGGTTTTTGTTCTCCTTGTATGTTCGTGCTATGTTTTGTAAATGCTACCTTCGGGACATTGTTTTTAATTACTCCTGCGTTTGACTGGGTTCGAGTAAGTGTTCCTTAGGTGTTGTGTCGGGGAGTCAGACGGGAGCGGGATTTACCTCGGGTTTCGGGGTGAAACCGGGGTGGGTCCTGACACCTCTTCTCACTCTCTGGGCCTCTCAATGAAGGTGACGGGTTAAGGGTTTGGGTTTGGATGAATGAAAATGGTGATCGGGTTTGGTTTGAAGGGAAGAGAATGAATGATCGATGAAGGGGAGAGATATGCATGAGTTGTTGGGTTGGGCAATGGATGGGTGACACTTGTCACTCATCCATTGGCCTGTCCAAAATATCTGGGCCCCACTTGATGCCAAACAGTCCCCGTCTCGTAAAACGTGCAATAGTGCACTCGAACGTGAACCGTAACTTCGCCGTCGAACGTCCGAATTCGGCGTGCCACCTGTCTACGAATTCGTATCATCGTGATCTACATCACGGTACTCGGCCCTCAGTCTTCGGACCTTCCGAGTCAAAAGTAAACCGTTGGCTCCTTTTCGCCAAAATTACCAAAACGCCCCTGATCTTCCGATCGTCATAACTTCTTCCACGGATGTCGGAATCGAACGTGCCACCTGTCTATGAACTCGTGACATCCTGAATTATGTCACGGTCATCGGTCAAAGTCCATTTACCGTCCGAACGAAAATTCAACGTTTTACCCGTTCTAGGGGCAAAATCGTCATTTTGCACTGAACATCCGATAATCCTCGTCTAATCTCCGATTAGCCTTGCTAATCCGTCATTAATCCTTAATTAATCCCGTTAATTTGGGACAGGTCGTTACATTTCATGTTGAACTCACCTCGAGATTCGATCTCATGCGCCCCCATGCACCGCCGCAAGCGGCTGCACATGAAGCTCACGCTCCAGCTACAATACTCGTCCCTGTCACCCGTTTCCTGCAATTCGAACCCATTAGCCCGCGACACAACTCGGTAAGAACTTCATCAATTCGATGTTAATTCAACTTGTTCTTTCATCTAATCTCACTAAAATGACCTTAATTTAAGTTCTGTAAACTCAATTCATTGAATTCATGACCGTAACCAATCAATTCCCAAGTCAATAGTCGAAGGTTCAAAATTCAATTCTACCAAAATTAAGTCCAATTATTGATTCCGATCAATTAAGAAGTAGCTTAGGTTCCATATGAACACTAATTCGAAATCAATTTCACAAAACCTTACCCCCAATTACTCAACTCAAGCTCGAAAATTCCAACAGTTCGCAGGTCCTATTCTTGGCCAATACCTCCTCGATTACTTCGTTTTTGAAGTGGGTCGACTCGAATTGGTCTCAGGAAATTCAATCCCATCTCAATTTCATTGTTTATGGCTCAAAATTCCAAATTGTTTTTTATCAATTCAAATTTTCAAAGGGTTTGGGTCTCGGGTTCTCTGGGTTTTCCTTCCCCTTTTTCTTTCTTTTTCCTCACGATCTCACCCTCTCAATTCTTCTCCAGTTCTCCTTTTCTCTCAATTAGTTGTTGGGGAGGTCGATCAATCAAGGTTGTGGTCTCTGGTCTCTGTTTTTCAAACTCACACACACACACACACAAGGTTTAAACTCTCCAATTCATCTCACCGCTCAGTTACCACTAATTGTTTCCTTAAAGTGACAGATGTCACTTACTGAGCCTAATGACTCACTAGTCACGGCTGAATCAGCCCAATGACCGGCCAATTTTCTATTCAAGTTACCAATTACCATTTTGCCATTTTCCTTACAAATTACCAAAATGCCCTTCATGTTCCTAGACTCGTAACTTTGTCGTTCGAACTCCGATTGACGCGTGCCGCCTGTCTACGGACTCAGCGTCTCGAGACCTACCCAACGGTCTATACGACCAGTTCAAAAAGTGTCCTCGATTAAAAAGTCAACTTTCGGCCCTTATAACCAGGGGCAAAATCCTCATTTCCTTCAAATTTTCCAAAATTCCCTTTTTCGAATTTTTGGTTCGTCACAAGTACAATCCCTTGTACCTGGTGGAGACACACTTCATAGTACCAGTCCGAAAAAGGTAATCATAGTGCACTCAAGGATGGTCAATAGTGAAAAAAAAATTAAAAAGTAAAGCCAAAACCTTATTTTAAAATAAATCCTTAAATTAAAATCCAAGTTAAAACAATTTAACTGGAGCCTGAGCCCCAAACATTGTTTCCACAATAATCCACAAAACATGTTTCTAGAACGATAAACCGAATAATTATTCTAAAATTATAAATCATGCAACAACATTTAGAATAATTATTTTGAATCTCAATAATATCATAAATCACTTAAAACAATTCAATATGCATACATAATGGTTATAAAAACAAATGTCCATTCACAATAAGTCCGATAAAGCTCAATCTCGAGTTGTGCACTCCTTCGAAATCACTAGTGTGGTATCTCCTTTCAAAAGCGATAACTAGAGGTCACTAAAGTTACACATAGACTCATAATCAAACCCCAAAAATCTTAGGTTAACAAATGCATCCTAAGCCTAGGAATTGTCACTTTGGATGCTTAGAAATATCTGCAAACGATGTCTCATTGACCTAAAACTAGATCATCGAGAGCTTCAAAAAAAGTACTGACATGGGCCATTCCACGGCTCCAGGAACCACCATACGCCATCAAAAGCAGCAGCCTTCCTATGCGCCTGAACCCCCATGCGCACATGCACAGGCCACGCCACATCAGCTACCACATGGCCTGACATGTGTCAGGCCACATCAGTACTGCATCATCACTAGACCTGAACCAGATCACCAGAGATGGTACAATCAAAACTTCTGGAAGTACATTTGACAGGATCCTCCCTGAAATCTCCATCGATTCTTGTGAAAGGCCTACTCCCGTTTGACACAAACACATTAAAATTTCAAAAGTACCCTCAGTCCGAATAAATTCAAACACAATGTTAGACAAGGGATAAAACCCATGTGCCAAGTAAAAATGAAACCCAAAAATAAGTCATTACATAAAGCACAAGACACAAGGAAAACGACCAAAGCCTACTCTAGTTAATGAGCGTGGCAATCCCAAGTAAATGCCTTAACTTCAATACAGCCATCGTTCCAAAATCAGCTTGGAGGGTACCAAAACCAAGAAAAATGTGAGTGGACAAAATAAAGCCTTTGGAAAATCATTTTCTGAAATAATCATTTTCCCCTCCGTTTTATAAAAACATGCATGCATAGTCTAATAAACAATTGATTTCAGATAAAACAATAACATATATAAACAGTGGGGCTAACATAAATCACATAAAATACAGAAATGCCCTCAGCCCACATTTCCATGAATCTCGGGTTATAAAAAAATCTGAAAACCTCTGTGCACAATAAGTAATAAGAGTCAAACCTCGTTCCGCTGGTCCTACCAGCATGCTGGTCAAACTAGCATTCCCTCTGTACTACGCGTAGTCAACAACGGATCCTACGGAGTCCAACTCCGTTGGCACGTATGGAGTCCAACTCTGTTGGCACGTGTGGAGTCCAACTCCAACAACATCCGAGTCCATCCCTGGGAATCATCGGAGTCCAACTCTGAAATAGCAATCCAATCGCATGACGATGACCATACTGGAAAACGGTTCACCAAGAATACATTTTACCTACTTTTAAAAATACCCACAAAAATCCACAACATTTATCACCCGGGCAACAGCCCAAAATCCGGTTCTTCCCAAAAACCACCATAAAACCTATGTCTAGAAAATCACAACTAAATATATATATATATATATATATATTCTAAAACTAGGAATTTATCCAGAAAAAATTTAGAATAATACAGTCGAATCATAACCATCCAAACCATGAAATAAAATCATATAAATATGTAAATATGCATGCATCATAGTTATTAAACAAAGTGTCCACTCACAGTCCAACCATTCGCTCAATCTCGAGTCGTGTGCTCCTCAGAATTTTTTGGGGCATCCTAGCCTATCAAAGTAACACTCAAGGGTCACCAATAATCCAGGTAAGCTCATATGTAAACTGCCTCCCCCCACCACACCCCCACCCCCCTCCAAAAAAAAATCCCAGAAAAGTAAATGTGTCCTAAACACGCATCCTAAGGCTAAAAACACCCAAAATTACCCCACAAACAAACTCTGATTGGTCTAAAACCACCACCATTGGATTCAGCTTGTTGAAACCCTTCGAATGCTTGACCCTACCTTGGGGTTTTTGCCGATACTCCTTCACAATTTGGGGGAAGTCTGGCAGCCTCCTCCATGCACTGCCACACACGTGACGTTAGTTGCTGACATGGCACCCGACATGTGTCCTTACATCTAAAAACTCCTGCCACATGGCACCCTCTGACACCTGCCACATGGCACCACCTACCATTTGCCTTGTGGCACCCCCACGTGTCCATGCTGGCATCATGATGATGTCACCTGGTAACATCATCATGATGTCATGCTGACGTCACCCACTCGCCAGAGACGACGGTGGCGTAGCCGTGGCCACAGCTGTCGGTTGCCGTAAAACTCCATTTTGACCCTAACCTTCAAACCTCCATAACTCCATCATTTCTCAACCCAATTGGACACACTTTATATCAAAATCTATCTACTTGATCCCAGGAATCCAAATCCAAGCCCAAAATTCAAATAAAGTACATGGATTCCAAGATATGAGCTCCTAAATGTTCAGGTTTCTTCCTTCTCTCACACTGTCCACCTCCACGTCGTTCATCCTCTAACCCTGGGCTTATCTCGATCGTGAGGGTCCCTTGAAGCTGATTCTAGCCGTGGTTTACTCCAAAAAAATCCTCAAAATTAAGATGGGAAATTATGGTAATATGGTTTACTCCAAAAAAATCCCCAAAATTCAAATTAGAAGATGGCGGTCTCTTGCCTTTACCATACGACGATCCTTCTTCTAACATGTTTTTGCCACCCACAGCTTGGGCCATGACTTGTTGCAAAAGGAAGAAAGAAAAATCAAGACATTTAGATTATTGCAATCGTTTGTAAACTTATGTTGCCCTCCAAGAAACTTATTCATAGTTGAATTCTCAATGTGTGTAACAGGAACATCCGGGAACAAAAAGATCGCCCTAAATTTATTATTTCATGCTACGGAGACTAAAACAAATCAGATGATTCCATTCTCAATCTTTGCAACTTGTTCTGAAGGAATCAAAGTTTAGTGGCCTCATGCCCGGTTTCAAATGAGAGAGATGAGGAATACTGAGAAAGATTTGAGACTCTTCGACACGACTCTCCGGCTCCACGTACCCATTTCTTTTTCTTTCCGTTACTTTGAAAATAGAAGCTTTAGGACCCACTCAAATATCTGATATTTTATCGAGCATGACCGCATATGCTTTGTTTATCAGATGACAATTTGATTTATTTATATAGCACAAAATTACAAGAAATTTTATCCTATCTAACCATGCAGTAAAAATACAACTATAAGCAATTACTGTGCGCTGTAAATGGAAGGCTCCCAAATGAAACATCCCGTGTAACTTTTTAACCCTAATTATTGACTACGAGATGCATCTCATGGAGTAAGTGGAGACGGGTGAATCAACCGCGGGTGCGTCGTATACCCTCGGATGATCGCTCTCCAACCCATAGTCCATCATCGGACGGTGCTCTAAGTCCTCGTCATGATCATACACAAACTCAGGCACGTCGATCTCGCTCCTCCTCACGTGCTCCCACAGATAATCGAGCCTGCTCACGTACTTCAGCTTCCCGTATACCCTGCCACACACAAACACGCGTATGTTAGTCCCCAAAAATGAACCGCCGCTAAAATGCGCCTTTCTGTTAGTTAATTAGTAAATAAATGAATCATTTTTTTATTTATTATTACCCGCCGGTGAAGAGGAAACGGCCGACGGTGGAGAAGAATAGCCGCGCCTGAATGCCTGGGTGGAGAAAATACACGGCTTCGAGGTTGCGCTTAACGGTGATCGGGATCGCGTCGTAGATTGATCGGACGGCGGAAATTCCGGGAAAGTTCTCGCACCTTTGAACTCCGGTGTGCACGTACAACATCACGAACGGCTTATTCTTAAATTCTGGAAATATTTTCTCCTCCAGATACTTTCTCAGAGCATCCACTCTCACAATCCGAGCTAATTAAATTATAAAAAAAATAAGCACAAAATTTTGAATTGAAAAATGAAATTTTAGGAAATACTATGAATATACAATTGGATATTCACCTGGGAATAATTTTCCGATGACGCGAATGATGGTACGTCCGCGTTTGTCCCGGCCCTTGATCTTGAAGATATCGAGCTTTTCGATGAGTTGCTGTTGTTCGGATTCGGATATTTGAGTAGGCATTCCTCTGTTTTCTTGTTATGGTTTGTTTGGTTGACGAGAAGATGAGAGGAAATGGAAGAGAAAGTGAGTGGATTGTAAGGAATGTGAAGTGTGTATAAGAAGGGAGATTCGAGTGATTGCAAATTATTGATTGGGGGGAATGGGGCGAGAGAAGCGAGATGGGGGTGAACATTTTTGAAGAGAGTATTATGTACGCGACGACAAACGGAATTATTTGGTGACAATATCGCGAATTCAGGGGTCCATAGGAATATTCGAAAGCATCTTCGAGCGAACCAGTGGGACCCGGCCTGTCCGACTCGGATACCGATTCGATCGCTGCGACTGAGGGAGAGAGATATGGCACTTAAAGCCAATCAATAAAGAAACAAAGAAAGAGGGATAGACCACATATAATTTTCATTTGGTTTATTATGCTAAATATATTAGAAATAAAAAAAATTAATTTCAAAATATTTTATATATAGATTTATATAAAATTTTGTATATAAATGATTGATTTTTATAGAATTAGCAAATTTTTATCAATTTACATTATTTTTTACAAAATTAGTAATATAACTATAGGGTGATTTTGTAGAATTTGATATACATTTGCCATTAGAAGTTTTTTTAATTTAGAAAATTTGAATATTTTTATAAACATATCGTAATAGCACCCTCACAGCCCAAACTATCAATAAAAGGCTAGCAATTATTCTGACAATATATGATAATCCGACATCATCATTAGAACTCAAATTTTATCATAGAAAATAGAGAACGCAATTTTTTTAAAATTAGATCCAAAAGAATATACTAATTATTCCTAACAATTATAATTGCATGCAAACAAAACAATAAGAAATAGGAAAAAAGGTATAGTATTTTTGAAAAATTAAAAAGCAACATATATATTATTCGTTCATCTTGGTTATCATTGTGGTAGCATCTCTCCACATAGTAATAACAATACTAATTCTTCATTCATTAGCATTCTCTCATTGTTGCTCTTAAGTTTGATATTCTGATTTTGTAGTATCTTCTTCATTGACATGTAATAAAAAAGATTCAATATATTTCTCACTACGAACGGTAGTACCGTAAAAAATGTTGCATTATCCGTCCGTTTCTGTTACCAATGTAGTTAAAAGTGTTGACGTGGTAGTAATATTATAAAATTTATTAGGGCAGTTAAGATACTTGATATCTTTTTGTTAAATTTTATATTAATTTAAAAAAAAAACTAAACTAATAAATTTACCCAATCCCCCAACTCACCCACATGATCCTCCTTCTCTGAAACTCCACCCATCCACCTAATATTTTCTGCTTTCTGAAACTCCACCCACCCATCTAATATTTTCTTCAAATACCTCAGCTTATTCGCCTTCTCTCTGTTGGATTTCAGAACTTGAAGATTGAAGATCAATGAAGAATCAGATTCAATTTCAGAAGAGCTTCTTGCTGAGGTAACAACTTCTTCCTTACACTCCTAGCTGGAAAACTTGTGGATAGGTTAGATTAGGATTTGAGATGAATGATTTGCACTCTAGCTTTTAGGAAAATGAGAAGAATGAGAAAAAAAAAATGATCGAATAAGAGAATGAACTTGGAGGTTTACTGTTTCATTGATGCACAGAAGGTGTTTGACAAAATGTCAATAAGAACAGATTTGCCTTTTTCTTATGCTCTCACCGTCTAGAGAGAGACATACATTCCCTTAATTGATTCTGTGATGATTTTTTACTCATTACATACATTCTTCTCTGTACAATCTGTTAGAGAGGAATGACATCATCACACACACACTTTACATGATTTCTTGCTCACTAAGACACACACTTACACACCTCACACACGTGCTAACACTAACAGAATTTAATACAGGTGGCAAGGTTTCATTTGAGTGTTTGATCAGCTGCATTGCAGCTTGATCAAACTTAATCCAGGTGCAGCTTACATTCCAACACCCCTTCCTAAGCTGCATTCTGCTTTGACCCCTAGGAGACCCCTTAGGTAGTGAAATCTTGTCTTAGGAAGAGCTTTAGTTAGGATATCAGCCACCTGATCCTCAGTTCTACAGTATTTCAGTAGAACTTCCTCATTCTGTATAGAATCTCTGATGTAGTGCACTTTCCTATTGATATGCTTTGTTCTGTTCTTTCTCTCTGCAACACCATTCTGTTGTGGAGAGTAAGCGACAGTAAGTTGCCTTTGAATCCCCAAATCTTCACAGTAATTCAGAAATTCCTGAGATGTAAATTCCCCACCCCTGTCACTTCTGATTTTCTTGATCCTCTTCCCTGTCTGAAGTTCAACCATAGCCTTGAACATCTTGAATGCATTGAATACTCCTGATTTGTGTCTTAGGAGATAGGACCAGCACATTCTTGAATGGTCATCAATAAACGTGAGAAAGTATTTGTTCCCACTTAGAGTCTCAGTTTGCATTGGTCCACAAAGGTCTGTATGTATCAGTTCCAGCAACTGTGTTGATCTCCAAGCACCTTTCTCAAAGGTCTCCACATGTTGCTTTCCAAAAACACAGCCCTCACAGCATTCCTCTTTCTTAGAAAGTTTAGGCATACCAATCACCATATCATTAGTGACTAGTGAAGACAAACTTGAATGATTCAAGTGTCCATATCTTCTGTGCCACAACCATGAACTTTCTTCTTCTACTGCCACATTAGCCATTGGAAGAACTTGCTGGAAAGTTAAAGGGAAACACCTATTACTGGTCATAGCAACACTAGCTATTTCATGTCCCTGCTCATAGATAGTTGCTTTCCTCCCTTCAAAAACCAGATTATATCCATGCTCCACCATTTGCCCAACACTTAACAGGTTCTCATCCAAGCCAGGCACTAACATCACTTCTCTTATCATTCTGTCACCCCCCCCCCCCCTGTGTCTTGATAACCAGAGAGCCCTTGCCTTTGGCTTCCACCAGCTCTCATGTCCCCATTTTTACCCTGCACTTCAAGGTTCTATCAAGATCAATCAATGCTGATTCTTGAGAGGTCATGTGGTTACTACATCCACTGTCCAAATACCAGACATTAGCATTCTTAGAGGTAGTAACTGAATGACAAGCATAAAACATGGCTGCATCATCTTCTATCTGCTGAGCAATATTAACACTGCTCTTGGTATGACAGTCCTTAGCATAATGGCCCATCTTGTTACATTTAAAACATTTTCTAGTTTTAAACCAGCAATTGCCAAAATGCTTCTTGCTGCACACTTTGCAAATAGGCTTACACCCTCTCCCTTGATTTCTCCTTTGTGTTGCCCAGAATCATTTTCTGTTTTCTTAAACCAAGGTTTGCTTCCTGTACTCGAGCTCTTCTTAGATTTTTTTACCCATGGCTTAACATGACTAGAGAAGGCTTTTTCAGTGGAACTTTCAGAGTGAAGTTCAAGCCTCTGATCATAAGCTTTAATGGAAGCAATCAGTTCCTGCACATTTATTTCATCTAGATCTTTGGTTTCCTCTAGGATTGAAACTATAGGATCATAGGTCCTAGTTAAGCTTATGAGGATTTTCTGCCCCATCCTTGCTTCTTTTATATCTTCACCATAAGACCTCATTTGATCAACTATAGAGTATAGTCTAGACAAATATGCATGCAGTGTTTCATCATCTTTCATTCTAATATACTCAAAATCCCTTCTCAATCCTTGTAGTTTAACAGATCTTACCTTCTGATCACCACGAAATTCCCTCTTTAACAGATCCCATGCTGCCTTAGAGTTTTCTTCATTTGCTATCCTTGAGAAGATGGAATCCACAACAGAGGTTTGTATGAACCCGAGAGCCTTTGCATCTTTGATCAAGTCTGCACGGGAAGGCACCACCATTGCTCCTTCTTCTCCTTCAGGATCAGCATTCACTCCTCTGTTAACAAGCTCCCACAAATCTTGAGCTCTGAGCAAGGTACGCATCTTGATGCTCCAAAACTCATAGTTATTTCCATCAAAAATTGGAACTCTCAGCTCACTGCTTGCTCCTGCCATTTCTGTTTTTTTTCTTCACAGTACACACCCCAGTTCACAGATCAGAACCGGAGCTCTGATACCATGTTGGATTTCAGAACTTGAAGATTGAAGATCAATGAAGAATCGGATTCAATTTCAGAAGAGCTTCTTGCTGAGGTAACAACTTCTTCCTTACACTCCTAGCTGGAAAACTTGTGGATAGGTTAGATTAGGATTTGAGATGAATGATTTGCACTCTAGCTTTTAGGAAAATGAGAAGAATGAGAAAAAAAAATGATCGAATAAGAGAATGAACTTGGAGGTTTACTGTTTCATTGATGCACAGAAGGTGTTTGACAAAATGCCAATAAGAACAGATTTGCCTTTTTCTTATGCTCTCACCGTCTAGAGAGAGACATACATTCCCTTAATTGATTCTGTGATGATTTTTTACTCATTACATACATTCTTCTCTGTACAATCTGTTAGAGAGGAATGACGTCATCACACACACACTTTACATGATTTCTTGCTCACTAAGACACACGCTCACACACCTCACACACGTGCTAACACTAACAGAATTTAATACAGGTGGCAAGGTTTCATTTGAGTGTTTGATCAGCTGCATTGCAGCTTGATCAAACTTAATCCAGGTGCAGCTTACATTCCAACACTCTCTCCACCTTACTCTCATCCGCGCCACAATCCACAACCAAGCGATATTTCTTGCAAATCTTTTCTCTATTCTCTTACGGATTCAAATGGAGAAGTTGGATTATCGCACTCGGGTAGTCTTTGTTGCTCAAGGCAGAGAGAGGTCCAGGAATGATTTGTAGCCCCGTCATAATGGGAGTTCAGACCCTTCCCCACCTCACTTGAGTTTCTTGCACTCACTGTTCTGACACTCGTTTCTAAATCTCCACCACCACCAAGCACGGACCCATATGGTTTTGAGGTGGGCTCCAATTCACCTTAAATGTGAAAAAATATGAAAAAATTAAAAGATTTTTTTACTAAATTTCTAGTAAATGCTATTTTATTAAGCTAATTTGCTATAAATCAACCATCTTCTATTCTTAATTATGAATTCAGCTCACCTCTATTTTCAATCATGGGTTCGTGCCTGACCACCACTACCACCACCTCATCCTCTTCCACTTGCCCTTATCCTCATCTTGGCTGGTGAATCTGAATGCTCACTAATATCAGAATTTGGGGATTCACACAACCAAATATTTATCAATAACCATAATTATATATCCTAGTAATTAATCAATTATCATCATGCATCCAAAAGTATTTTTTTACATTTATTTTTTCTCCGCTCATAGATTGTTGAGAGTAAGGAACCGCATGTGGCAGTGCTGAGGTACTGCCAAAGGAGGCGGTGGAAGAAGAGGTAATGTTGCAATTAAAGGAAGCGAAGAGATGGGTTATTGCTGCATAAGTTGAGGATTAGACCTCTCCAAATTAACATACACAAACTTAGGATTTGGGACATTGGATGAACAAAAAACATAAGCTCCACTTGCTTAGCCAAGCAACAACGAAAAATCATAACACCAAAAAATAAAAAATACAACAATCGCAATGTCCAATTTGTATGCAGAGAAAAAGATCAGGCCACTGATGACGAAGGCAGCGCCAGAAAGAGACATTCACAGAGTCGACAAAGCAAAGTCACCACCGTAGTCACCAAGGGATGTATATGCCCTATATATATCCGATTGACGAGGCTTGTCAAGCCCTTCATGGTCGTCATTTGGGGAAGCGTAGAAGTAGGGGCAGTTGAGTGAGCAAACGAGTGACACGACGATATCAAGTGTGAATAGGAGGAAGAGTCTATACGTCTGTACTTAGGAAAGGATTGGTGGATGGGCGATGCGGGAGGTCTAGTAGAGGGAGACAGGTGGGCTGGGGAAATGTGTTATTAGTTTTAAAATTTTAAAAAAGTATTTTTAATTTAAAATTTAATAAAATAAAGAAAACGTCTTAATTGCGCTTATAAATTTTGTAATATGATTGTCTTGCAAACACTTTTCACGACATTAATAACAGAGAGAAAGATAATGCAATGTTTTAGACGTTGCTAGAATTTCTGGTGCACTTTGAGACAAATTCCGTTGTTAGTGTATTTTGAGATTAAAAATTCTACTCCAGATGCATTTAACCTAATTATTTTTTTTTTTCAGGAAGTCTTTTTATTTTTTGAAAAGTTGGAAAAAGGGGAAGTTGACTTTATTTGCTCATTATTATATTAATTTTTGAAAAAAAGTAAAGTTTGTACATACATGTATAAATATATATATATATATATATATATATATATATATATCGTTTTTTAAAACGTCGTGCGCGGGTAAATATTTTTGTAAGTTTTACAATAAGAATAAATATAAATAAATTCAAAAAAATAAACAATAAATAAAAAGGATGAAAGAGTGGGTCTTTCTTCACTTAAATGGTAATTAAATTGTTAGTAACGTGCTAACGAGTGTGCTAATTTATTATTTTATAATTTTTTAAACAAATTATAATTAAAAAATAAAAATATTTTTCATTTTCTTAAACGATAATTAGAAGAGTAATTGCTAGAACTCACTATCTATTATTTTTTTACCCCTAGTATTTCCTCTAACTATTATTAGTATTTTTAATTGTATAAATTTAATATTTAATTTTACTTTTGTATTCTTGATTATTAAGTAATTTATTTTTTATGGGTTATTAGTGAAATGGTAGTTTTGTGTGATATCTTTGGGAATGCCTATTTATCCTCTCGACTTTATAATAATAAAATTATTTTAAAATTTTAATTAAAATATATGATCTTACTACTTTGTTCTTATTTTTTTTAATCATTTCTTTTTGGAACTTTCATTAAGTAAGGGTATTTTTGTTTAAAACGTTTTGGCCAAGCCTACTCGCATCCCTTGTTTTACAATAATAAAGATTATAAAAAAAAATAAAAAAAGATGATATCCATATTTTATTTTTTAATAATTTAAAAATTTCCCATTATTAATGGAAAATTGATCCAAAACAAATTAGCTAACAAAACAGATTTTATTGTACAAAAATGATTATGTGGGGATGATATAGTGTGCTTTTTGGAAGGTTTGATGCAAGACTTTTTCACTAGATAAGAAATGAATGAAAGATTAGATTTTTTTTTTTCCCTCTCATTCGAAGATTAGATAATCACGCAACTTACCAACAAGAAAGTGATAATATGGTGAATAATTTAGGATTTTCAAGTGGATCACCTTGGCTAGGATGACGTTTAATGGATGAGGTGTAGCCTTGTCCAAAGTGAGAATGACGTCTCCTCCAATGGATTTCTTTTGTACTTCTGTACAAGTTAAAATTTGGTCGACAATTTGGAAAAGTCCAAACCTAATCCCTTTATCCAATTCTGTGTAAATGTATAGGTAGTTCACATGCTACTACCGCCTACCAGTACTCATAGTCATATGACATGTCTCATATCTCATATGGTGATCACTTTCATTTTGAGAAATGTAAAGACCTCCTGGATGGTAAATAGAATAATACGGACATCAAATTTTGTGGAGAAAGAGTATTAAATCTTGTGAATCAAAAGAGTTTCCAATGTACAGCTCTAACTAGCTTCTTTAGACTTCAGTACACCGAATCCGCGAATCATAGCAAATACAGGCATGTAATCAATACAATAAGTTTTCTACGATCATTACGTGTTATTCCATACCAAACACAATGGCTTAATCTAGGGTTCCTGATTATAATCTTTCAAATCAAACCCAGATAACTCTGCAAGCTCTGTCAATTCTTTTTCCCCACTCAAAACCTGCAAGAAGAGCCGAGGTTTTTAAGAACCAAGTAAAATATTACAAGATGCGGGTAGTTTACCACCACGGGGTCCCTATTGCAATTGCAACATGTTTTTTATGACAATATTCAATAATCCTATATCTTATTAAAAAAAAATAAATAAATAAATTCTTATGATAGGATTTATCACCTGGCCATTGATTACCCATGTAGGGAAACCTTCTATTCCAACATCAGAACATTCCTTCTGGATCATAGTTCCCTTCCTAAACCCACCAGGGAAGCACTCAACATAGTTTAACAGCTTTGCTGCCTCGCTCCCAAACATCTACATGATGGACAAAACAAATAACATGGCACATCAAAATTCAAACACAGAGAACATAAAGCTTGTCTTTAAACTCTTTTTCTAATGTTTTTCATGAAGTTAATGGATAATGATATTGTGAACATTATTATTAGGAAAATCAGACATGGTTGATGATGAAGAGGAAACCTCATGAATGAACACAATTAATTAGGACGTAAAGAGGACAAAGTACCCACCTGTTTTTGTTCTACACAATGTGAACACCAGAAAGCCCCATACATTTTAGCACCTATAGCACTCAGATGCTTTGCAAGAGATAGAGCAAATGGACTTGATGGTGTTGTTATCTCAGTTGCAAAATATGGAAGATCAACTTCAGACGGGCTGTCACAAAATAATGTAGCAAGGAAAATATCAGGGCAATAAGCACAGTAAACTGGCAACAAAGTAACAGCTAAGAAAAGTTACCAAGATGACATTACTGATCATTCAAAATCTTTAAGATTGACTAGGTAATTTAGTTCCAACCAGACAATGGGAAAGGATTGGTCTTTATGATAACGGTGATGAGGTCAATATAAGCAGAGAAAAAGGATCCATCTTGATCTCATATGCATAAATACCAAGTAGGCAACCTCTGTAGCCTCAATACAATAGACTACATAGTAAAAGAACAACCAATTAAGATCATTATAACCACCAAATTGGAAGGTCCAAACAATTATTTACTCAAAAGTACGATGGCGAAGTAGAATCCTTTACAAGAACAGTTGGATAAGAACTATTGAAAGTCGTTATATCACTTCTCTGTCTCCAATATTCATATCAAACAAACTGCCAGTTTTATAAATTTATATTCCTACTTCCTCTTATGTTAGATTAGTTAGTTGGGCACGCCCATTATCACAGAAAACTCAGCTCAAGAAAAAAAAAACATTGGTTTATAGCATCAAATAGCTTGCGAAACAAAAGCAAAGGAAAATGAAAGAAGTGAATCACCTTGAGGATAGAGGGGGTAACGCACTGTATGACCTGCTGAGAGTCACAAACACCAAGCTAGCTATACACAATAGTAAACCAACCTCTTTTTGTGCTTTTTCCAACCCAAAATCCTACATGTTATAAACCTATAAAATTCAAGCCTTTTCCATTAACAAACATCACATCAAAGTAAACAAGAGAATAATACCTTCAAAGCGATAAAAAACAAGGTGAAAGAGAGCAAAGCTGATAGCAGACAATACGAACAAGAAGTTCCTGCAAATCGGGTACTAAGAATGTACAAAAAGCAAGCGCTAGCAGTTGCCATAGAAGTTGTGGTGCCCAGCAAAACTAGTCTAGCATCGGATTCACCAATGCCAAAAGGCAAGTCCTTTGCAGTCAATAGCTGCACACCAAGAGTAGCAACTAACCCATAGGCAACGATTCCAAACAATGGAAGAGGAACACCTGAGAAAGCCAAAAAGGGCCTTCTTTCAAGCACATTGCATGCATATTAATTTACTTCATATTTACACAAACCCGCCAGAAAATTCTCTTTTTCTTGCTTTGGGTGATTGAATATCTGAACTAATCTGGGTATGGAGTTAAGGAGAGTACCAAAAACGACAGCGTAGTCACTGTTGAGGATGTCGCCGCAGCTCCCGCCGCCGGTCGGGCAGAAGGCAGCGGAATTAGTAAGCTTGAGGTAAGTCAAGTACGTCGTTTCCAGGAATCCGACACCTCCCAGACTTGCGTATAGTTTATAGCTCAAATTGCTCGAAGACGACGGTGCCAACGACGCCGATTCGGTTTCTGAGTCGGTCGTTTGATTCGGTTCCGAAGACGAGCATGTTATTGGAAGAGGTAGAGATCTTTTCCAACAGCAACCCAAAGTTCTTGGAAGGAAAGAAAATCTGCCGTGGGTTGATAGAGACCTGCTCGACGAGAACGGAGGAGCTGTTAGGCTCGCGAACGCCAATGCAGCCATTTCCACTCTCACATTCCACCCGAAAATCGACTCAGACTCGCTCCTCGCGGGGATTAATCTGGGCTCACTGGGCCAAACCAAGTGTCACTGCCTCCTAAAGTTTGGGCCTCATGTATATCAAACTTGTTTATAACCCAACATGAGTTACATACCGCCTTTTTTAGAAGGCCCGTAAAAGAACAATTAAGCCCGTTATATGCTAAGGTTTATGTAAATACGCCTTCTTCTTTTTTTGGTTGAATACGAGATTCGTGTTGGTTGGCAATTGGAATGGATAATATCAAACAACCAAAGCTGACAGCATCTTGTCAGCAGCCTCAGCCATACACGTACACAGTAGACTCATGAACACAGCGCTCTGTAAAAGCCTCTGTAAAAGCCTCACGAGCATTTCAGGTCCATTGTGGCGCGTGCTTTCAATACTTTTATCAGGGGTAGCCATCAATTTCGTTTGGTTCGCAGGTTGAAGATTGTTAAAATGGAGCTCAAGAGTCTGAATGCTCGGCCTCTGGCGAATGTTTCCCACGCTGTGGAGGTTGCTAAAGCTGATCTTGATGACTGCCAAGTACGTCTGGCTGCGGCTCCTTCTGATCCTGCCCTTGTTGTTCTGGAGGGAAGATTGAGGATGGATTTTGTGGAGGCTTTGGACCGTGAGGAGTGCTTGGCTAGGCAAAAATCTAGAATTAATTGGAACTTGCAGGGTGACCTTAATTCGGCTTATTTCCACAAAGTTATTAAAAAGCGGGCCAATCGTAACAATATTTCCTCCATCTGTCGGGCGGATGGGGTTGTGACTTATGATCCTGCTGAGATTAAGTTGGAAGCTGTTTCTTATTTCCAAGGGTTGTTTGGTACTTCTCGGATCGACTGTGGTCATGCGTCTGGCTTTGGTCGTGTTCATCGGGTTCCTGAGGATATGTCTTGTGGCTTGGGTCTTGACTTTAGTGATGATGATATCCGGGATTTGTGTTTTATGTTGAAGCCCAATAAGGCGCCTGGGCCTGATGGCTTCAATGCCTTCTTCTTCCAACGATGCTGGGACATTGTGGGTAAGCATGTTATCCTTGCTGTTCGTGAATTTTTTTCTTCTTGCTCTCTCTTGGGGGAGATGAACGCTACTATTTTAACTTTGATCCCCAAAGTTCCTAATCCGTCTTCTATGGGAGATTTCAGACCTATATCTTGCTGTAATACTGTTTATAAGATTATCTCTAAACTGTTAGCTAACCGTTTGAAAAGTGTGCTTCCTGCTGTTATTAGTTGCTCCCAATCTGCTTTCATTGGTGGTCGGCGTATTGGGGACAACATTTTACTTGTGCAGGAGCTTTTTAAGGGGTACCATCTGAATTCGGGTCCTCCTCGATGTGCCATCAAAGTTGACATTAAAAAGGCCTATGATTCCGTGGAGTGGGATTTCTTATTCAGGGCTTTGGTTGCCTTTAATATTCATCCTCGGATGATTGCTTGGATTAGAGGTTGTATTTCATCCACTTGGTTTTCTGTCGCGGTTAATGGTGAACTTGAAGGGTACTTTCCTGGTAAACGGGGGCTCAGACAAGGGGATCCTCTTTCCCCATATCTTTTTGTTATGGCCATGGAGATCCTTTCATCTTCCTTCATCAGCGCCATTTCTGCTGCTCCTAGGTTTAGATACCATTGGAGATGCGATAAAACTCGGTTATCCCATCTTGCCTTTGCTGATGATCTCATTGTCTTCTCTCATGGTGATAGGTACTCCCTGTCGATTCTTATGCATGTGATTGATTGGTTTGCTACTCAGTCCGGATTGTGCATCAATTTGGAGAAGAGCAATTTGTTTGTGGCTGGTGTTGATCTTGATACTTCGGCTCTCTTGCGGGAGCTTACTGGGCTTAATATTGGTTCCCTTCCCATGAGATATCTGGGTATTCCTCTTATTACTTCCAAACTCTCCGCTTTGGATTGTGCTCCTTTGGTGGAGAAAGTTGTGAGGAGAATTGGCTCTTGGGAACATCGTCACCTTTCCTTTGCTGGCCGCCTGGTGATTATCAAAGCTGTGTTGTGCTCCTTGCAGGTTTATTGGGCATCTCATCTGTTTCTTCCTAAGTGTGTCCTACGTAGCATTGAGCTGTTGTTGCGGCGGTTCCTTTGGTCTGGGAAGGTTGCTGGCTCCTATTGTGCTAAGGTTTCGTGGGATGATGTTTGTAAGCCTTTTAGGGAGGGTGGGCTCGGCATTAAATCTTTGTGTACCTGGAATTGGGTGCTAATGGCTCGGTATATTTGGTTCCTTTTCTCTGATGCTGAGGGCAACCTGTGGTCTGATTGGATTAAAGCTTATTTTCTTAAGGACAGAAGCTTCTGGGCTATCTCCCCGTCTTCTAGCTGTTCTTGGAACTGGAGAAGACTTCTCAAAATCCGGAATGTGGTTAAACCTTTTATCTTTTCTGTTGTGGGTAATGGGAAATCTATTTTTACTTGGTGGGATAATTGGTGCTCCCTAGGTCCGCTGCTTGATCGTTGGGGGGATGCTTTGCCTTCCATTTCGGGCCTTGGCATTAATTCTCGGCTCTGCGAGGTGCTGAATGATTCTAGGGGCTGGAGATGGCCTTTCGCTCTCAATTTTAATCTTCTCTCTATTCAAGCGGCTTCTCTCAGTCTCTCCCCTTGTCCTTCGAGAGATGATTCTGCTATTTGGACGCCTTCTGCTCTTGGAGTCTACTCGGCCTCTTCTCTTTGGGATGCTTGTAGGGATGTTAATCCTGTGGTCGGTTGGACTAATCTGGTCTGGTTTTCCTATTCTATACCTAGAGCTAGTTTTGTTCTATGGCTTGCTATCCGTCATCGCCTTTTGACTTTTGACCGGATTGGGAGATTTGCTAACCGTCAAAGTCTTCTCTGTGTTCTCTGTAATGCTGTGGTGGAGTCTCATACTCATCTCTTTTTTGAGTGTCCGTATAGTGAGGGTATTTGGTCGGCGATTTTGACGATTTGTGGATGCCCGTGGTTAAGGATTCCCTGGCCTTCTTTCATCGAGACTATTTCGGCCCAGTGGAGGGGGAAGTCCCTTGGTGTGGTGGTCAATAAGGTGGCGCTTGGTGCCACGGTGTATTGCCTTTGGAGGGAGCGGAATGCTCGTGTGTTTGGAGCCGAAGGGAATCCCCCATTCGTTATCCGTAAGCAGATCATCGATATGGTTAGGACCAAGTTGTGTTCTATTAAATTTTCTCATTCTGTTGCTAATCGTAGGATTGCTTTAGCTTGGGATTTTCATGTCTAGTTTCTTGGCCTGTGGTCGTTTTTGACTTTTGTCTGTGATGCCTTGGTTGGCTTTGGTTGTTGGTTTCCGGACCTTTTCCGGTTCTGATTAATTGAATTTATTTACTTATAAAAAAAAAAGCCTCGTTTTTTTTTTACGTTTGTTCTTTGTTTTTGGTATGGGTGTAATTGTGAAGGCTTTTTGGCTGCTCCTTTGTTAATTTGACCCAAACGTGAAAGATGAAACAAAGATGGGGACTTGGCCAAAAAAAAAAAAGATTGAAACTTTATTGGTATTTATCCATGCAAAATTATGTGTGCCTCAGCCTCAGCCTCAACCTGTGTCTTGTTTTTGGGTTTATCTGAAACTAAGACAACCAGCAACAGCTAACGTGGCATCCATGCCCCTCTCCTCAGTCCTGAGTCCTGACTCCCACATTAAATATTAAGCAAGAAATCTGATAATCTCTATTCGCTACCTCCATTAATCACTCCCACTCGGCATTTTAGTTACCAAACTTCGAGATTCTAAAATCGAAAATGGTGGTAATTTCTCTTGCGTCCTCCTCTTCTTCTTGCTTCTCTGGCTCTGTAATTCAGCCCCCTTCACTTTTTACTCCTCAAAACCTGAGCCAGAAGCCTCTGCTTTCCCTCAATGGAAATCTGATCAAGAGACTCAGCCCTGGAACAATTCAGAGTAACAACTTCAATTTCTGGTGAGTAGAAACTAGAATCTAATTACCCACCAAAAAAGATTGAAATCTGAGTTTACCCACACAAAAATAAAAATTATGTGTTTGATTTGATGTTTGTTTGGCAACTGAGAAAGTCCTAGAGGTACTCAGAAAGGGAACTTGGAGACTGTTGGTGTTCCAACTTCGGTGCCAGTTCGTGTTGCTTATGAGCTTCTTCAAGCTGGACACAAATATTTGGATGTCAGGTAAATTACATTTTGATCGTCTCTCTTACATGAAGAAAGTTTTATCAAGGTGGATGACACTTTTTTTCCTTACATCGCCCTGACATCCCTCACAAGGTTTTAATGAAATCCGATTCACGGCCTATCTTATATTTGTTTAGTTCGATTATTTTTGTTGTAGGACTGCTGACGAGTTCAGTGCAGGGCATGCTCCTGGGGCTGTTAACATCCCCTACTTGCACAAAGTTGGATCAGGTTCAATTTGTGTTCTTCCACACCTTTCCTCTTCACTCTTCGCTATTCTTATTTCGATTACAGAATTGTTATTGGCACTCCAGAAATCGAATAAATTGCATTGACAAGTGTAACCTTTTTTCATAGTCACTCAGAAAACAATGTTCCTGAAATCAAAAGAAGAAGGGGTCTCGAGGATCACATTATAGACCACATAAGAGAAACCAAAAAGAATTGATGTCGATATAAATTGTGGAGGCATTGGGCATTTAGGGTTACCATTCTTTTGTGACTGTTGTTCATTTGCAGGGATGTCAAAGAACCCTGAATTTCTAAAAGAAGTATCATCACATTTCAGAAAACATGATGAGATTATTGTTGTGAGTTCCAATTTTCTTCTTTCATTTTTTTCAATTTTACTCGGTAAAATTTAGCCAGAATGAAGTGTTTAATTTGGTGGGTGGATGGACAGGGATGTCAGCTTGGGAAA